>OZ020191.1:84612036-84926490 GCA_963971165.1 Philopedon plagiatum | reverse complement strand
TCCAACGATTTGGGTAACTAGCATCTAAAAAGTCACGGACTCTTCCAGAAAAGTGGGTCGGGCATCCATCATGTTGATACCATAGGGATCTTCTTATATCAAGAGGCACATCTTCTAAAAGGATAGGCAGGATATGTCGTAAAAAGTTTAAGTATGAGTCGCCATTTAGGTGGCCATGAAAGAAAAACGGTCCGATAATTCTGTTTCCTAAAATTCTGCACCACACGTTGACACTCCACCTGTTTTGGTGATCAACTTCCCGCATCCAATGAGGATTTGTTTCTGACCAGTAGTGCATATTGTGCAAATTGAGTCCACCACAACTAGTAAAAGTTGCTTCATCTGTCCATAAAATCAAGGAGTGGAACTGACAATTTCCGTTGCACATACCTCTTAACCAATAACAATAATCCCGCCGCCTGTCAAAATCAGTATCTGAAAGGGCCTGGTGTAAAACTACATGATAGGGATGCAGCTTAAAATCCTTTAAAATTCGGAACACTGTAGTGCAACTTATACCTAAGTCTAAAGAAATGTTTCTGATACTCAAGTGCGGATCCAGTTGCACGTACGCGAGAAGGTTTATAATATTGTCTTCATTCCTTACTGAACGTCTCCTGATGGGCAATGGAATGGGACGTACACTACCCGTTGTTCTAAGACGTATTGCCAACCGCCGAAACACATTTCTACTATGGGGTCTTCGCTCAGGATACCTGAGAGCATATTCACGTTCCGCAAGAGGAGCATTTTCAAAACACTGAAAATATGCGGCAAGCATATCGTAAGCCTCGGCGTTGGTATATGCCATTTTTGAAAGATGCAGCACAAAAGTTGAATAACGATGAACTCAAAATTCACAGAAAATCCAAGATAAAATCTTGAGAGATACTTAAAGATTGATTAAAGTGACATTTCAATTTGTTTGTTTCCCTGACAACCTGCCGATTTTGTTTCATGGCTTTCTAGGTTATTTTTTAATAATACGTCAGGTTAGTAAATTAAAGGCAATAGTAATGGAGTAAAAAGTGAAAAAAAAAACACTTAATAAAAAGTTACAATTTTTTTTTTATTTTCCATAGCACGCTTGACCACGGACCTATAAAAACAATGATATTAATTATTCTTTTGGCTATAACTCCGAAACTAATGAAGATATCGAATCGAATTTTTTACATTTTCTCTTGCAAATTTATTCTACTTTTCGATTATGATATAATAACTATGTCATTCCATTTAAAATTTTGGAGAAAAATTGGAAAAACAAAGAGTTTCTCAAATAACGCCCTCTAGCGAGTGCCGCGAAAATCAATGTAACACAGCCATTATTTTGTTTAAATTAGCAAGCCTTCCTTTCTTAAACGAGACCAAGTTCATCAAATTCGGTTGAGTCAAACTAAAGTTATGGACACTTTTATCAGTAGACTTTCCCCCTCCCCTTCCACCTTAATTTTACATCTTACAGCAAAAAGTGTTAAACCAAAAAGATGTAGAATTTGTGGCGTACTTTTTTTAGGGGAAAACTTAGTTTTCCTCAGAAAGGTACCCACTTGCGTACGGCAGCTCTTCGTGGGTAGAACAGATGGTCATCGGCTAGGAAAACTTACGCTTTTTAAAGGCGCCACTCAGTTTTTCCTTTAATGGATTCGTTTCAGAGCTTCTGAACTGAGAAACCAAGCTCTTTTAGGATTAATAGTTAGTAATAAATAAATAAATAAATAGACTACCTGAGATTAGCTTCAATCAATTTAATTAGCGAATTGTGCCAAAGGAGGAACAAAAAAATATGTTTATAAATACCAAATAACATAGTTTAAAAATGCATTTGTTCTGATAGAAATAAATATAATGCAGTGAAGCCAAAATTCCCGAGTTATAGTAATACATACATAACCCCTATCTTTGGCCAAAGATTACCCCAATGTTATGTACATTTATGTACAAAAATATATTTAAAAGTCGCATGTGAATTTAATTTTAAAATAATCAGAAGGCTAGCTTACACAGGTAAATATGTAATATATGTAAAGAATGAATTTAAGAAATTAAGAGGATATCACGAAAGTTATAGCATAAAAAAATTACGCAATTAAAAAAAAATGGAATAGACTGGCCTTAGGTTCTGGTGGGAGCTTCTAGAGTGTCCCCTGCATCCTGTGAAACAGACACTTGTTGGTGGCTAAATGTTAGGCCGCCAATTCTGGTTACTACGGACAGCTATTTCTCTGATAGTTTATGAGAAAAGTGGAGGAAAACGTGCTGTGAAACGTGGACACCTCTCTAGCGCCTCTCTAACACCCTATCTAACGCCTCTCTAAAATCCTATCTAGCACCTCTCTAAAACCCTGTAAATAATATTTACAATAACCAAAACGTTCGAAATCATTAAAGAAACTTAACGGCGTACCTCTAGGTTGAGGGGATTCGTCTTACTATGCACATGGCGAATAAGAAATTAAAACGGGACTTCTCCCAGGAAGAATAATCATGAATCGGCAAAAAGACATAATAATATGTATGTAAGTAATCAGACACTACTTCACATTACAATAATTGGTGCATAAAATAGCACTATAAAGGCAAAAAACTTCAGTCAGAAAAATCATGACTCCTCACACGATTAGCAAAATCGGAGTGTCTCGAAAAACGCTGGTACGTCGATCTACGAGTACCACGCATGGGTACTAGACGACATATCTCGTCTGCTTGGATGCAGCCAGTCAAGATATTTTGGAAGTTGGCGAATGCGCTGGATCATGGAAATTTACAAAAATATTAAGAACTAATAAGGGTAGTAGTGGTTAAAGATTTAACCGCTACACTGCCCCTCTCCAAAAGAAAAAAATTAAAGACTACAAAGTGGACTTTACATTTTTTAACATTCATATGCCATAATATGATATGTGAGGTAAATATTAACAGTTTACGATAATCTAATAATAAAAAATATAAGTAACCTTAGAACTTACGAAAAAATATACAAAAACTGCAGTGCACAAAATAGTGTTGTCAAAATTCTAGTATTGATAACTCTCGCGTATCACTCGTCCCCCAGGGGAGATTACAGTCGGTAGGTCACTATCGGTAGGTCACAAATCAGATAAGGTCACTAAATTGGTAAGTCCGCTAACATCTGACAACTATTTGGATAGCACTATTACTACCAACACTCACTAATAATTTCATATCAGCTAATTCAATATATTTACAACTAAATCTATTTACAGCCTATAAGAAAGTAGAAACATCACTTATAGTAGAAAAACCATCGGTTATGAGAAACTGAAATAACCTAAAATGATTTAGTATTTAAAATTTCTCACGGTATATAAACCAAACTATTTAAGTTAATTACTAGAAAAATAGTACCGATAATTTTTAAGTGTCAAGCATTGTCTAATGAAACTGAAGCTGCGGCAAGGTGCCCGCATGCATCAGCCCATTACACTTGCACAAAATTTTGACACTGAACCACGCCAAGGCGAGGTGAGTTACGCTAAGGTATGCTTAGCGGAGTTTTGCCCTAGGCAAATAACTAAGCCAAAACGCAAAAGAAAAAAGATAAGGTGAGTAAATTGAAGATGAGGCACGGTAATTTTGACCAAGTTATAACTTCAATCAAAATTTACTTTAGAAATTTTTAGGTAGAAAATAAAGGTAAGAACTTATGAGGAAAGAGATGTTTGGGTATCTTCTATATCCTCAGAATGTCCACGGTAAGGCAATCAATCTTTAACGTGCCACTTGCCTACTTTAGAACCGTCTAGGTTTTTTTAATTCATAGACCAACGGAGATAATTTTTTAGAGACAAGAGATAAGATATGTTTAGGACTAAGTTTTGCCGCAAATTTGTTCGCAGCATTAGATAACATCTTGTTCGGACGCCATACTTTTTCACCTACATTGAAACAGACATCCCGTTTCCGGAGATTATAGGACTTAGAATTCCTTTCAAATGCAGAATGCAGTTTCTGGCGTATTTCTGCGAACAGATTACGAAACTCAGTTAAATTTTCGGCGTAGGTATTCCTATCACCAGGCAATATTTCGGAAGATTGGTCTTGGGGAGGATGATCATAATAATCACCAGATAAAGGAACATGTCGCCCAAACATTAAATATGAAGGAGGAAAACCAGTTACTTTGTGAACTGCAGTATTAATAGCCTGCCTAATTTCAGCAATATGTAGATCCCAATCTTCATGTTTATCCACGTAACATCTGATAGCAGTAGTTATAGTTTTGTTGTTTCTTTCCACAAAATTGCATTGTGGTGAGTAAAACGGAGTAAACCACTGTTTGACGTGATATTTTTCACAGAGATTTTTAAGGTTATTACTAGAAAAATTGGTTGCGTTGTCACAGATAAGGATCTGAGGCACACCAAATATAAGAAAAATCTGATTTTCTAAGAGATCTACAATAAGATTAGACTTAGAATGTTTAAGAAGAAAAGTAAAAGTGTATTTCGAAAACCAATCAGCAGCTACTAGCAACCATTTATTGCCTCTTTTTGAGCGTGGAAAGTGACCAGTAAAATCTAAAGAAATAATCTGACCAGGTAAGTCAACAGTTTTTTCCTTCCCCATGGTACCAATCTTAGGTAAGTTTCAATGTTTCTGCGCACCGCACACCAAACATTTACGAATAAACTTTAAAATTTGTGACCTCATCTGAGGCCAATAGTACAATTCTTGAACACGAAACAAAGTCTTCCGAAAACCAAAATGTCCACTGGTTGGAGGATTATGACAATTTTCGATGACCTTATCCCTCTGAGGTTTTGGAATCAAGAGTTTCCATTCCTGTTTATTAAAAGAATAAGAGGAACGACAAGGAATAAATTTTTGGACTAAGTCACCTTCAATCCGCCATTGAGGATACTTTTCAGGACTTTTACGAATATTGTCACGAAGAGAGATATACCAGGGATCAAGAGATGAGAAATCAACAGATAAGGAAGATACTTGTAGAGGCAGTGTTTGTGAGGTAGATGGACTGTCCATGTCCATATTATCTGGAAGAGAATAAGGTATACGACTTAAGGCATCTGGAAGAGAATAAGGTATACGACTTAAGGCATCTGGAACAATATGCATTGAGCCTTTTCTATGCTGTAAATTAAAAGTGTGCTGCCTTAATCTAAGCAACCAGCGACTAAGTTTACCAGAGGGAGTTTTAAGATTATTAAGCCAAAGTAAACTGAAATGATCGGTGATTACGGTAAAACGCGTACCTTCTACCCAAGGCCTAAATTTTTCTATGCAGAATATAACTGCCAAACATTCCCGTTCGATCACCGAATAATTTCTTTCTGCTCTAGACAAAGAGCGGCTTGCATAAGCTATGACTTTTTCTTCTCCGTCTATAAACTGAGTCAACATTCCTCCAATACCAACATCGGAAGCGTCTGACTGAACATAGAATTTTTGACTGAAATCTGGTTGAGCTAGAATAGGTGCACTTACTAATTTTTGCTTGATACACAAAAACGCGGCTTCAGCTTCGTCGTTCCAACTGATAACTTCTTTTTTCTTTTTGCCTTTAAGAAGTGAATTTAAGGGACTTACAAGGGACGAGAAATCTTTGATAAACCTGCGATACCATGAACACATTCCTATGAAACGCTTAACTTCAGTCGAAGTGCGGGGACGTGGATAATTCAACATACAATCAACCTTACAAGGGTCAGTAGCTAAAGAATTATTTCCAACAATAAAACCTAGGTACTTTAAAGATGTCTTAAAAAATTGACATTTTTCAAGGTTAATAGTAAGGCCTGCATCCTTTAGTAAATTTTTTGCAGTTGTCAGTAACTCAATATGGTGTTCCCAAATAGGAGAACAAAGTAAAATATCGTCTAGATAAGAGAATATATACGGTTCGTACTTAGGTCCAAAAATTGAATCTACCAACCTTTGTTGAGTTTGCGCAGCATTGCACACGCCAAAAGGAACTACAGTAAATTGAAAGTGTCCTCGACCAATTATAGAAAAAGCGGTTTTCTCTTTAGATGCGTCATCCAAAGGAATTTGCCAAAATGCTTTTCGCAGATCTATAGAGGAAATAAACTTGGCATTACGCAAGTTATTTAAGATACGATCTACGTGAGCCAAAGGAAAACTATCATGTTTTGTCAAATTATTCAAAAAACGTCCATCAAAACAAAATCGATATTCACCGTTTGGTTTTTTAACTAATAAGGTTGGAGAACTCCAAGGACTTTGAGATTCTTCAACTACACCTAATTTAATCATAGAGTCTAACTCTTTGTTTAGAATTTCTTGCATGTATGGAGAAAGTAGATAAGGTTTCTTTTTAAAAGGGGGGTTATCACCGGTATCTATATTTAATTTGATTTTATTTGTTCTTCCTAACTTATCGTTACTATCAATTTCTTTAAAGGAATCTAAAACTTTTTGAGCTTCTATTTTTTGAGTAGGAGATAAGTCATCTACAATGCAAAGTTTAGGAATACAAAATTTATTTGTTATTGTAGAAGTAGTACTTATTTCTATTTCATTACTATGAATAGACCAACTATTATTTTTGAAGTCCATTACTAAATTAAACTGTTTTGCAAAATCAATCCCAAAAATAAATGCATGCGTTACAGAAGGTACAATTAAAACTTTGATTATTTTACAACAATCATTAATAAAAATAGGCAAATCAGAGACACCAACAACTTTTTGCTGTGTACCGTCTGCTGTGCAAACATTAGAATCTACTACTGACTGAATCTTAATTTTTAATTTTTTCAAAATTTGTATTCCACTTGATCCAACAATAGCAGAGTTAGCTCCAGAATCTAATAAAACTGTGATAACTTGATCATAAAGACGAACTGAGATATAAGGTCTGTTATCATCAACTTTGTTAATAAATAGAGGTAGTATTTCGTTACTTGTTTTAGGTGTTTTGAAAAAATTAGAGACATATATAAGCCATTTGTTCCAATCAGATTTATGAAAATAGGATTTTGTGGTTAACTTTCCATCGAAGTACCGACCACGGGCAGTGCCTGATGGACTATATAGTTTTTTGAACAATTTTTACAAGAATTAGTCTTTACATTGGGCTCGCCGCAGCGATAACAAAATATTTTTCTTTTTTCCGTACACGAATTATAGGTATGATTAGGTAACCGACAATTGAAACAAATAATTTTATTTTTAGATATAGATTCAGATTCCTTGTTATCCAAAGCATCAGAAGGTTTATCTACATTTTCTGATTTCTTAAATTTCTTATCAGCATTAGACGTATTTTGGTTATCAAAACGAGAAGATTGTTTATTAAAATTTTTATAAGTACTTCGAGTGTCACGTTGTCGTGAACCACTTTGTTGATCCGAATCCGATAAATAAAATAATTGAGGTAGTTTTTTAGAAGTAGTCTTGGAAGCTTCTTCCAATCTTTTACACAAAATAGATAATTCATTGACAGTATCAATTGAATATAAGGCAAGTTGATTGATATATTCAGGTAATAAATTTTTTCGAATGTATTTCACCTTAGTGAGCTCCGCTGGAGACGTAGATAAGCGACAAAATAAGTTTTCTAAATGCGCCATAAAAATAGTTACTGATTCATTTCTCTTCTGTTTTCTCTGCCTTATTTGTTCCCAGACATCGTCGTCTGCATAAGGAGGTAAAAAATCTTTCTTTAAACGAGATACTAAAGAAGGCCAATCTGTAATACTAGATTTAATGCTACGGTACCATATGAACGCATCGCCAACAAAAAATTCAACAGCTGAGTTAATTAATTCATTTTCTGAAACATCACGAGCCTGAGCAAGATCAGAAACTCTTTCTAAGAAGTAGAAAACACTTTTTGTATCCCCATTAAATTTAATTCCCCAAGAAGATATTGGTTGTTTACTGGCTGTACATGTGACAACAGGATTAACATTAACTATCGGTGGAGAGGTCTGAGTAAGATTATTTAAATTAGGATTTGATGAGGGCGACTCCTCTGAAACTTTTTCATCTAAATCTGCTCTACTTTAAGACACGTTGCATAAGATTCGTTACGAAATTTAATGGCATCGCCATCATTGGCTTCCAGAATTTTGATTCTTTTTATTCGGCCGCTTAAATGAGCTAGTCTTGACTTAACGCGAAGGTAAGTACTATCGGTAGCACTTCCTTCAAAATCTGAAATAATATTTTCAATAGATGCAATACTTTTGTTTATTTCTGCTCGTTCAGTTCTAAAATCGGGTATATACGCTTCCATACAAATCTGACTTCCAGGCCTCTGAATTTCTTTTTTTAAAAGTCTAGACAAAATTTTTCTTTTTTCTACTACGTTACGGTCGGTATAAACAGACCTAATATTTAGTTCATAATCGAGTTCATAATCTAAAAGGTGATTAATTTGAAATTTATTAACTGTGGCAGCCATATTTAAAATTTTTTCTTTTCAGATAAGTATTCCAAAAAACTTCTTAAAACTTTTTAATTAACGTTAGGAATTAAATAATTGAAGTATTTGTTATAAAAGACTGCAAAAAACAAATTAAAAATATTTAGACAACCGGTATATAATTTTTAAAGCCAACCTGTATAGTTGCTTATGTAAGGATCACGTTTGAGACAACCTGTACGTAAATTAAAATTTGGTCAGGCAAAAGCAATTTTTTTTCTTAGGTAACAATTCAAATCTGAAATAACCGGTAACTGCTTAAAACTTTTTAATTATAAATCTTAAATACTGGTTTTAATTTTGAAATAATGTTTTATTCTATTCAAAAAAGATGCATTCGGTAAATAATATAAAATATTATTTTACTACAGTGTTCGTCACGATGTATACATTTTCAACAAATATGCTTTTTTGTATCGGTAAAGGAATGGAAGAAAAAATGGTTTAGCCAAACAACTCAAGGAAGCAATTATCAATTCAGCAAATATCTAATTTTATTTGAAAAATTATGGGAAACAAAATTTTAAAATAATTTGTAGGGAACCAAAATTTTTATTAATAAATAATTGGCCAAAATATTAATCAATATTAAAATCTCTATAATTAATAAATGATATACACCATTGCTTGTGTGTAGGTATGAGTATTTTTATAAGACAGAAAAAGACAGAAATAGAAACAGTAAAAATACATATTGCGAATAGTCAGTTTTTGGGGAAAATATAAAAATTTATGGATAAACAAGCCTGAAAGAAAATTTGAAAATTAAGAAAAAATGTTATGGGGTTTTGAAACTAATCTCAGTAGAAAAAATACAAAAAAATAAAATCAAAGCGTAAGCACTCAAGCCCCACGCCTATGGGCGCTATTTTATGTGGCGTACTTTTCTTAGGGGAAAACTTAGTTTTCCTCAGAAAGGTACCCACTTGCGTACGGCAGCTCTTCGTCGGTAGAACAGATGGTCATCGGCTAGGAACACTTACGCTTTTTAAAGGCGCCACTCAGTTTTTCCTTTAATGGATTCGTTTCAGAGCTTCTGAACTGAGAAACCAAGCTCTTTTAGGATTAATAGTTAGTAATAAATAAATAAATAAATAGACTACCTGAGATTAGCTTCAATCAATTTAATTAGCGAATTGTGCCAAAGGAGGAACAAAAAAATATGTTTATAAATACCAAATAACATAGTTTAAAAATGCATGTGTTCTGATAGAAATAAATATAATGCAGTGAAGCCAAAATTCCCGAGTTATAGTAATACATACATAACCCCTATCTTTGGCCAAAGATTACCCCAATGTTATGTACATTTATGTACAAAAATATATTTAAAAGTCGCATGTGAATTTAATTTTAAAATAATCAGAAGGCTAGCTTACACAGGTAAATATGTAATATATGTAAAGAATGAATTTAAGAAATTAAGAGGATATCACGAAAGTTATAGTATAAAAAAATTACGCAATTAAAAAAAATGGAATAGACTGGCCTTAGGTTCTGGTGGGAGCTTCTAGAGTGTCCCCTGCATCCTGTGAAACAAACACTTGTTGGTGGCTAAATGTTAGGCCGCCAATCCTGGTTACTACGGACAGCTATTTCTCTGATAGTTTATGAGAAAAGTGGAGGAAAACGTGCTGTGAAACGTGGACACCTCTCTAGCGCCTCTCTAACACCCTATCTAACGCCTCTCTAAAATCCTATCTAGCACCTCTCTAAAACCCTGTAAATAATATTTACAATAACCAAAACGTTCGAAATCATTAAAGAAATTTAACGGCTTACCGCTAGGTTGAGGGGATTCGTCTTACTATGCACATGGCGAATAAGAAATTAAAACGGGACTTCTCCCAGGAAGAATAATCATGAATCGGCAAAAAGACATAATAATATGTATGTAAGTAATCAGACACTACTTCACATTACAATAATTGGTGCATAAAATAGCACTATAAAGGCAAAAAACTTCAGTCAGAAAAATCATGACTCCTCACACGATTAGCAAAATCGGAGTGTCTCGAAAAACGCTGGTACGTCGATCTACGAGTACCACGCATGGGTACTAGACGACATATCTCGTCTGCTTGGATGCAGCCGGTCAAGATATTTTGGAAGTTGGCGAATGCGCTGGATCATGGAAATTTACAAAAATATTAAGAACTAATAAGGGTAGTAGTGGTTAAAGATTTAACCGCTACAAATTCTAGTAGAATTATCAGTGTAATATTTTTTTGATAGCTTTTATAGGGATAATCTCCAGAAAAATGTCTTTTCTTACATGACCACAGCAATTACGCCCCCTAGCGGCAGAGTTAGGAACTTAAAAATTATTTCCAGCAATTTCTCTTGGCCGCTTTCCTTCTCAGGATTTTTTTCCAAAGCTCCTGGAGTATCAATTCCTGAGATATGGTACCTCATCACCCTTAATGAAACACCCTGTATATATATATATATATATATATATATATATATATATATATATATATATATATATATATATATATATATATATATATATATACCGGGTGCCCACGAGTTTACTGACCAGCTTGTTATTTTGTTGAGAAATAATATTTCTATTTGAAATTTTGGTAACGCGTATGGTTGCTTTAGATGCAGATTTTGAGTGCTCGAATATCTGACGATCGTTTCCGGTTCAACCGGAAATACAGTCTTTGTTATTTTAAACGAAACCCCTGTATATTTTTTTAAATTTGGATTCTACGTAAAATTCTAATTATAAAACATGTATCATATCCCATACCTATCTTTAACAGTTTTCAAGAAAATGACGTTTGAAAATGTCGAAAGAGTCGCAAACTATACTGTTTTAACATAAAACAAATGAATATACGAAAAGTTTAATATAATAATATATTATTCTTACTTCTTTTTAGGGGCCTTGTATGATTGTGTCATGACAATCTCACTTACGGTGCAACCGGAAGTGCTACAAAATATGACATTCAGGCATAAATTACTTCAATAATTTCAATTGAACGACCTACTTTAAACTCAAAATTCTAATTTATCTGACATTTCTCTATAATTTTTGTATACACTATCCCAGATCTAAAGTTGATAGTTCTTGAGATATGGACAGCTAAAAATTTAGCTGCATTCCAAATTTCAATCTTTTTAATTTTGTCTAGGCGGCTATGGAGATCATTTGTCGTTGGAACTGCTTCATGATCATAACCATGTCAATTTCCAATTATTTAATCAAGATGGCTATGAATACAAGACACTTGTCATATTTTCTGTTAATAATATCACCCCCAAAACAAATGAACAGCGTGCTCAGGGAATTTCAAAGAGTTCGTCTGAGAGAAAACGGCCAACAATTCCAACACTTAACTTATGACTAATTTATTATTTTTTATAATGAAAACCTAATAAAATTATTCTTCAAGCACTACTCTGATATTATTAATTATGTGTATCCTTTCTACATTTTCTTAATGCAAATGGTCTCCGTAGCCGCCTAGATAAAGTTAGAAAAATTGAAATTTGGAATGCATCTAAATTTTTAGCTGTCCATATCTCAAGAACTATCAACTTTAGACCTGGGATGGTGTATACAAAAATTATAGAGAAAAGTCAGATAAATTAGAATTTAGAGTTTAAAGTAGGTCATTCAATTGAAATTATTGAAGTAATTTGTGCATGAATGTCATATTTTGTAGCACCGGTTGCACCGGAAGTGAGACTGTCATGACACAAGCATACGAGGCTCCTAAAAAGAAGTAAGAATAATATATTAAACTTTTCGCATATTCATTTGTTTTATGTTAAAACAGTATAGTTTGCGGCTCTTCCGACATATTCAAACGCCATTTTCTTGAAAACTGTTAAAGATAGGTATGGGGTATGATACATGTTTTATAATTAGAATTTTACGTAGAATCCAAATTTTAAAAAATATATAGGGTGTTTCGTTTAAAATAACAAAGTTGACTGTATTTCCCGTTGAACCGGAAACGATAGTCAGATGTTCGAGCACTCAAAATCTGCATCTAAAGCAACCATACGAATTCCCAAAATTTCAAATCGAAATAGTATTTCTTAACAAAATAACGAGCTGGCAAGTAAACTCGTGGGCACCCGGTATATATAAGGGTGTCCGTTATTTACCAAGTTGATTTTTTTTCTTGCGACGCCCCAAAATTTTTAGTTTATGGTCTAAAAAAAAGGTCAGACCAAAATAAGCCCTTAATATTCAGAATAAACCTTGCCCTAAAGACGATACATTTCCGATTTAAATTACATGGGATTTTGCCACTTTTTACAATTAATTTTTTTTCTCGGACAAGATGACTTATAGCAATGAGATATACATATTCTTATAGGAAATTGAACGCTCTACAAAAAAGATCTCTTATAATTTTTCGATTAATTCACTCCTTCAAAAGTTATTCAAGGTACTTAATGCGACTTAGCGCGCTTGCGTGAATAGAAAATCCGTGTGTTGATGGGAATGCTTGTAGTGTAATTGTGAGTCACTTACTGTATTGGCGGGAAATTTCATGAAAGTATACCAAAATTTATGAAATTCAATAAAAATTAGTTGACTGCGTGTTATAAATGAATAGTCTCAAAAATGATTCAAACTAGAACCAGCTACCTGTTATGCGGTATATTATTTTCCATGTTTAAAATTTTTTTACCCTAATTCCACCAGAATTATCTATTTTTAGAAATAAACTAATAACTTTTATCGAAATAATAATCACTTTGCCGTAAAAGTAAAAAAATCTGAAGATTTACATAGAGTTCAAATTTCACCTTGAATAACTTTTGAAGGAGTGAATTAATCGAAAAATTATAAGAGGCCTTTTTTGTAGAGCGTTCAATTTTCTATAAGAATTTGTATGTCTCATTACTATAGGTCATCTTGTCCGAGAAAAAAATAATTAATTGTAAAAAGTGACACAATCCCATGTAATTTAAATGGCAAATGTATCGTCTTTAGGGCAAGGTTTATTATGAATATTAAGGGCTTATTTTGGTCCGACAGTTTTTTTTAGACGATAAACTAAAAATTTAGGGGGCGTCGCAAGAAAAAAAATCAACTTGGTAAATAACGGACACCCTAATATATATATATATATATATATATATATATATATATATATATATATATATATATATATATATATATATATATATATATATATATACAGGGTGTTATGGAAATCATTTAATATATTGGAATGGGTGACTCCTGGGATGGTCTACAGACATATCTAATACTTTTTTTTTCTTAAATCGAACATTTTAAAAATTTTCAAAAATACCCTAAAACCAGTCTATATTCGCCGCATCTGGCTGATCGTACACAAGGCGCTTGACGGAAATTTGCGCGCGAAAAACTTTAAACAAATGAATTTGTTGAAACGTTGTCAGACGTATAAATCTTTAAGGAGAATTTATTTTCTGTTTTTAAGCGTAATTTAAGACATTTAAGAATTTTTTTAACCTCTTCCTACGAAGAAACTAAAAAAAATAGTAAAAAGGCACTGCGAAATCAATCATTTTTGTCAGTAGCCTTAGTTTTAAGTAATATTTGAGACACCCTATATTACATTATTAATGAAATAAGCGTTATTCTTACTAGCTTAAACTTTCTGCCAAGGAAAAGTTGAAAATCAAAACGAAAATACTAATTGAGCACAACTACATAGTACTTACTTCAAAAGTATAATTAGATCCGCTAAATTAGTTTTGCACCGGGAAACGTTACCATAATACGTAAATATTATTAGTGTTTTAAATTAAATTTTAAGTTTTCAACCCTATTACGCTACTCACTCAAAGAAACTAGATAAAACTGATCAAAATATTGGTTAAGAACGGATCGACGAAGACCATTTTCTAGGTAATGAAAAGAAATTACATTATTTAAAACTTTAAACGAAAAAAAAATTAAAACATTCATTGGGTAGCTTGTGTGCTGTTGAAAAACTTAAATATGGCGCATCCTGACATCAAGAATGTCAAGAAATGATTCTCTGTCCATCTTTCTTCGTCATGATACCGTGTATCACGTCTCTTTGTCACTTCCTGTGTTAGAGTGTTGATGCGGTAGCTGGCGCTGATTTGGCGCGAAAATTTAAAAAAGGAAAAATAATTTATAATAATAATTTTAAATCAGTCACCTCGGCAGGACTACGTCGCCTTATTTGGCAACGTTTGTCCATATACTCAATGTTTAACCTAAAAATCAAAGTATTAAGATTAAATGAGACAGTGTTGCCCAATGGTCTGACTAGGTCATGACTTGATCGCTGATTTAAAAATGGCTTTTGTAAAATAATAGCCATATTTTGGCGTTTACCAAGCAACGCAATTTTGGTAACCTGGTATAGGTCAGTCTCTCTTCAACGATATGGAAATAAAAGAGATAGAAAAATCACCACGTCGTAACCTGGTAAACGCCATATGCCAAATCAGTGATGTGTCAAAATGAATTGAAGGTTGAAGGCAAACATATGTATAAATGGAATCTGACCTTCTGTGTCCTTATAATGTGATTTTAGACATTTTATATATTTATTCACAATATTAAATAAAAACACTACCTAAATTACTCCCTGAATTTCAAAAACGCCGCCAAGAACGACGTCGACACGACCTTTGGTAACTTGTATTTTTCTTTTCACCGCCAGATGTCCCACGCGGCTTTTATAGGTAGAAAAGATGACACAATGACTCAGCGTTATTTGTCGAGGAAAGGATGTTTTGGATTTCCATAATTATTATTTAGTAAAAAAAAGTGTCTAGCTCTTCACCAGTGCCGTTATTATCAAAAATATATCGTACGCGCGTATAGTGTTGACAGAATAGTTGAAGAAAACTACCATTTCGTTGGCTGTTAGGTGTAGTAAACAGTATATTAACTTTATTAGGTCTTAGTGAAAAAGAAAGTTTCCTGCGAAATTTAAAATCAAAGAAAATAAAATGGTATTGTAAAATTATTAGACAGATGAAGATTCGAATGACTACAGTGGAAGAGGTTTACGAACGCAAAGTTTGTAATTAGGTACCTACCTACATAATTTAAGTTGTGAGAAATTTCGCATAAAAAATAAAGAACGATATAAATAAACCTTTTAATAAAAGCCGAATCTTCTGATAAATATGATTAAAAATAGGTAAATAAAAACAAGTACATGCCAAAGTATTACAATTTTTTTTGTTTTAAGCTAATTTTGAACTAATTTTTTTTGTATAGGTACTCATAGGTTTGAACAGCTGTTTTTTGGATTTTTTTGTGTTGTAGTACTTTAACTTTTTGAAATTGAATGTTTTAAAAGAGTTAGTATGATTTCTTACTTTGAAGATAACAAAAATATTATTATTAGTTACATAAGAATAGTCTAGAGAGACTTGACAACGTCTCATGTTAAAACAAAAGAATTTTTTCTGTAACTGACGTTTCTCCTTGTTTTTTATATGGCCATGTATTTTTGAACAGTGGCTCGCAGTCACAAAAAAAATAATTTTCGAGGGCCGATATGTACCTTTTTTGATCATGAAGCGCCATTTATGAATATTTTTATTCAATCTGAATTCATATCAGGAGTTACCCATTCCAATATATTAAATGATTTCCATAACACCCTGTATATATATATATATATATATATATATATATATATATATATATATATATATATATATATATATATATATATACAGTGACCGGCAAAAAGTTCGCAACATATGGGAAAAATTTTTATTAGGAGAGTATTGGAAAAACTTTTCCGGGGGATCGGTTCTGCATGTCCGATAACCTAAAAATCAATTTTGACATACGTCACGTGACCACTGGTATAGCGTCAAATTAAAAAAAAAATTGTTAATTTACAAAAAGTGAGGTTAGTTGACGAGATATCAAAAAAAGTTATTTGAAAAAATTGCTTAGAATTAAATTCTAGGTCCTTGTGCAAAATTTTAAGATTTTATTTAAAAAAATTGGAAAACTCAATTTTTTTTAAATATTTTTTTATCGATTTACAAATTTCCAGTTTTTTTCGTTTAGATAGCTTGGCTAATGTAAAGCCCATGTATCTGGATGAAAATAAACGAATGTAGTAGTTTTTTCTACAATTGACAGGACAAAATTAAAAAAAACAGGGTTTCGCCAGACGCTAGCTGTTGCAATGATTTGTATCTAGCAGCAGTGTCAAAATTTTAGAGACATTTCAATGAGATTACATTGAGAAAACCTTAATCGTCTTAAATATATCTGAAGTTCGACTTTTTGTAAAGTTAAGGGGATTAAAATAGATAATAAACAAAAAAGTACCTATTTATTTAATCGAAATTTCATAAACGAAAACCAATGTAAGAAAAACTTAAAAGTAGTCAAATTCTGTACTAACAACATAAAAAATCATTGTTTTTCCTTGGGTGCACAAAATTTAAAACTCAGTATGACCACCATTTCTCTCCATACATACTGTTGTTCTCGAGCGCAACTCTCGATTAACATTTCGGAGCATTTTACGATTTATTTGCAATACACAATTTCTAATGACATTCTCTAAATTTTGTATATTCCTAAAGGGTCGATGTTTGTACACAGAGTTCTTTAGGTATCCCCACATAAAGAAATCTAACGGAGTCAGATCTGGTGATCTCGCAGGCCACGGATTTTCAGAAAACCGTCCTATCCACTGGTTTCCAAATTCTTGATCCAGCCATCTCTTCACCTCATTTGTGGAATGAATGCTAGCTCCGTCTTGTTGAAAGTATAAATTTCTTCTTTCGGCTAATGACAAATTGTCTAAAAAGTCAGATATCTCAGTTTGTAGAAATTCTAAATATCGTTCTGAATTTAAATTGTCTCTAAAGAAAAAAGGTCCCACTATTCTGAGGTTGAAAATTCCGCACCACACATTAACCTTAAAACTATATTGGTCTTTACTCTGAATTACAAAGTCTGGGTTTTCGGTGGCCCACCATCTACAGTTTTGTGAACTGACGGTTCCGTTAGAGGTAAATGTAGCTTCATCCGAGAAAAGAACGTTCTTTGGGAAATTAAAATCTTCCTCAATCATACCCTGGAACCAGGCACAAAAATCGAAGCGGGCGTCATAATCCCTATCTCTTAATACTTGTACAAATTTAGGTTTGTACGGATGAAATTTGTTTCTTTTTAATATCCTCCGCACAGATCTTTCGTGAATGTTAGTGATCTCCGATATTTGACTAACTGCTAATTGGGGTGTTTCTGTGATCGACAAACACACATCCAGAGAACCTTCGTCACCTGTTACCGGTTTTTCATGGGAAACTTTATACTGATTTTCTACCGATCCCGTTTCTTTAAATTTATTGACTAGACGAGATACTGTGGAATAATGGAGGGATTTATCGGGGTGCCTCTCATTAAAAATTGCTGCTGTTTCTCTATGGCTTTTGTAATTATCTCCAGAAATTAAAATAATTTCTATCTTTTCCTGAAGAAGTAGTGTGGGTGCCATTTTAAGGAATAAAATATTAATAAACTTATGTAAAATATCAAACTTAGTAAGATGCGAGACATAAACCAATGACATAGGTTGAAATCAAACAAATTATAATTTGTTTGACATTTTCTGTTGTTTTTAACCTACTAGATTATTTGGTTGTTTTAATTTCAGAGCCTGCTTTGGTAGTTTTAAGTACAACTAAATAGACCTGGTTGTTAAATTTATGTGCGAAAAATCTTAATAAAATCTTGATACAGTCATTTCATTAGATTCAAACCATTGCAACAGCGAGCGTCCGGCGAACACCTATTTTTTCGATTTTGTCCTGTCAATTGTAGAATTGTAGATCTGACTCCGTTAGATTTTTTTATGTGGGGATACCTAAAGAACCCTGTGTACAAACATCGACCCTTTAGGAATATACAAAATTTAGAGGATGTCATTATAAATTGTGTATTGCAAATAAATCGTAAAATGCTCCGAAATGTTAATCGAGAGTTGCGCTCGAGAACAACAGTATGTATGGAGAGAAATGGTGGTCATACTGAGTTTTAAATTTTGTGCACCCAAGGAAAAACAATGATTTTTTGTGTTGTTAGTACAGAATTTGACTACTTTTAAGTTTTTCTTACATTGGTTTTCGTTTATAAAATTTCGATTAAATAAACAGGTAATTTTTTGTTTATTATCTATTTTAATCCCCTTAACTTTACAAAAAGTCGAACTTCAGATATATTTAGGACGATTAAGGTTTTCTCAATGTAATCTCATTGAAATGTCTCTAAAATTTTGACACTGCTGCTAGATACAAATCATTGCAACAGCTAGCGTCCGGCGAAACCCTATTTTTTTAATTTTGTCCTGTCAATTGTAGAAAAAACTACTACATTCGTTTATTTTCATCCAGATACATGGGCTTTACATTAGGCAAGCTATCTAAACGGCAAAAACTGGAAATTTGTAAATCGTTAAAAAAATATTTAAAAAAAATTGAGTTTTCCAATTTTTTTAAATAAAATCTTAAAATTTTGCACAAGGACCTAGAATTTAATTCTAAGCAATTTTTTCAAATAACTTTTTTTGATATCTCGTCAACTAACCTCACTTTTTGTAAATTAACAATTTTTTTTTAATTTGACGCTATACCAGTGGTCACGTGACGTATGTCAAAATCGATTTTTAGGTTATCGGACATGCAGAACCGATCCCCAGGGAAAGTTTTTCCGATACTCTCCTAATAAAAATTTTTCCCATATGTTGCGAACTTTTTGCCGGTCACTGTATATATATATATATATATATATATATATATATATATATATATATATATATATATATATATATATATATATATATATATATATATATTTTTATATATATATATATATATATATATATATATATATATATATATATATATATATATATACAGTGTGTCCAAAAAAGTATGCAACATGTGGGAAACTTTTTTATTGTCGATTTTTCAAAAAATTTTATTCTTGGTAAAAGTTGGTGCTTATCTTGAAACAGTTAGCAAATATTTCGTATTTCATGCGCGGCTCATAGTAAGGGAGCAAATGCCATTTTTTTGAAACTTCACCAAGAGTAAAGTACCTTTATTTTTGAACATGGAGCGAAATTTTATTAAGAAAGGTTGCAGTAAATTAAGAAAGTAGTCCAAATACAAAATTTGAGCTACATGTCTCGATTTTCAATTTTTTTCCGTTTAACTCAATCCCCCTTTAAACGGTAAGCCACTGGTCAGACTTTCCGTCATGCAACATCAGAACATTCACCAAACAACGCAAACATGGAGTCAAAATAAAATTCTATTCAATACCTGCAAAATACTTAAAGCCCCTCTCTCAGAAGTATCGTCTCAGATATAAGCGTGTTGCAAACATATTTAAATCTCTCACTAACGATAATTATCTTATTTAAAATACGGTGGAAAACCCATCCTTTTTCATACTTAATGAAAAAACTAAAATTACTTTAGTCACTTTCACCCAGTTGTAAAGAAAAGATCACTGTGTTTTGAAAATATCGTTTACTAAAATATTATCTTAAGAGGTACTAAAAATACATAAATTAAAAATTAATGTTCTGTGTGTCTACCGTTTCTCTCAATGCATGTTACTGTTTGCTTACTAAAACGTTTGACAACTTTTCGTAGTGTTTCCGGAGGTATTAAAGAAAGTGCTTCACGAATCTCATTTTCTAAATGATCTAAATTTTCAAATGGCCTTTTCGCGTAGACTTTTTCCTTAAGATACCCCCCACAGAAAAAAATCTAGAGGAGAGAGATCCGGGGATCTTGGTGGCCACTGATGTTCGGAATTCCTTCCAATCCATTTACCATTAAATTCTCTATTTAAGTAATCGGTGATCATTTGGGTACTATGAGCCGGTGCCCCATCCTGCTGAAACCACATATTTCATCTGAGATTTAAAGGAAGCTCGTCGAGTTCGTCAGATAGTTCGCTTTGCAGAAAATGAAGATAACGTTCAGAATTTAGATTTTCTCGAAAGAAAAAAGGCCCCACTATTTTTTATTGTCCAATATGCCACACCATACGTTTGTTTTTGCTGAATATTGGCTTTTACACTCTATTATAAAATGTGGGTTAGCGTCCGTCCACCAACGACAGTTCTGCGATGAAACTACACCGTTCGTGCTGAATGTGGCTTCATCAGAAAATAATATCTTTCGGAAAAATTCGGAATCGCTTTCTATTTCCCCTTGTATACAAAACGAAAAATAAAGTCTTTTGTCGTAATCTCTCTCTAAAATCTGATTAACAAATATGGGCTTGTATGGATGAAACTTATTATCCTTTAATATGTTATTTATGCTAGACTTTTTAAATTCAGTATCTCTCTGGACTGACCTTAAATGTATTTTAGGATTTTCTACAAAGTGCTGCAAAACTTCTAGTTCATTCTCCTCAGTTCTCACCTATTTTGTATGATCTTTTTTGTAATTCCAGTTTAACGAACCCGTGTTTTTAAAGTAGTTGTAAATTCGTGACACTGTACTATAATGCACTGACTTTTCAGGAAGTCTTTCACTGAACAGAGCAGCTGCATCTCTAAATGACTTATAGTGATCTCCAACAATAAGAACTAATTCTGCCCTTTCTTGTAAGGTCAATTTCTCCACCATAATTTTCACCAAGAACAGTATCAAATAAAACTGTACATAACCAGCCGTAACTGTGACAAGCATCGTATTTATTTTCATTTCAGCTGTTTCATGGCCTACCCTTTGAAAAGCAAAATAAAAACTTTTGCGCCTTTTTTTGGACAAAGACTTGCATTTGCTCTTACTACTTGAAACAGGCAAAACACTCTGTGCCCCTTAACATCTTATGAGAGAAACTGTGCTGTAGGGTTATTTTAATTAGGATAATTTTTGTTTAAAAAAAAAATTAAATGTTTGCGACACGCTTATACCTGAGACGATACTTCTCGAGAGAGGGGCTTTAAGTATTTTGCAGGTATTGAATAGAATTTTATTTTGACTCCATGTTTGCGTTGTTTGGTGAATGTTCTGATGTTGCATGACGGAAAGTCTGGCCAGTGGCTTAACCGTTTAAAGGGGGGATAAACGGAAAAAAATTGAAAATCGAGACATGTAGCTCAAATTTTGTATTTGGACTACTTTCTTAATTTACTGCAACCTTTCTTAATAAAATTTAGCTCCATCTTCAAAAATAAAGGTACTTTACTCTTGGTGTAGTTTCAAAAAAAATGGCATTTGCTCCCCTTACTATGAGCCCGCGCATGAAATGCGAAATATTTGCTAACTGTTTCAAGATAAGCACCAACTTTTACCAAGAATAAAATTTTTTGAAAAATCGACAATAAAAAAAGTTTCCCATATGTTGCATACTTTTTTGGACACACTGTATATATATGTATATATATATATATATATATATATATATATATATATATATATATATATATATATATATATATATATATATATATATATATATATATATATATATATATATATATATACAGGGTGTCTGGAAAAAGGTCTGTACAAAATGCTACCACGTATTCGTGAGACTAAAATAAGACGATTTAACCCAACTTACCTATATCCAAAAGTCTTTCGTTAGGGAGATACAGAGCCCCGAAGTGGTACTTAACGATTTACTTTTTTGGCTCTAACTTTTGAACCGACTTGTATGATTTAATGAAATTTTAATATTTTATGTAGGCCATAAAGACTCATAAAACCATACTACAGTAAATGTTTGATATCGTCAGGGAAGTCAGGAACGGACTTGCCACCACACTCTTTGGGCCAAATTTTTGACAGGTATCATTTTACAGAGCTCAAAACTGATTTATTAAATACTTTGGTCATTCCTCTTTGAAAAAGGTACTCTACATTTGTTTCGATAAAATTAGCCGTTTTCGAAAAAATTAAGGTTTTGTATATCACGTTATTGAAATAATACTACAATACTACAATAAAACACGTCGTTTTTATTTCGTTAACAATGTGTTATTGACAGGTAAAAGTTAAATAATAAAAAAGTACTTAAAACTGATATTTCAGAAATCGCTTAAACAGAAAAAATGTTAAAAATGTGAAAGCTCTAGTAGTAGTAGTAGTAGTATTCTGATAAAATTATTTCAATAACGTGTTAACAAAAACTTAAATTTTTTCGAAAACGGCTAATTTTATCAAAACAAATGTAGAGTACCTTTTTTAAAGAGGAATGACCAAAGTATTTAAAAAATCAGTTTTCAGCTCTGTAAAATGATACCTGTAAAAAATTTGGCCCAAAGAGTATGGTGGCAAGTCCGTTCCTGACTTCCCTGAAGATGTCAAACATCTACGGTAGTATGGTTTTATGAGTCTTTATGGCCAACATAAAATATTAAAATTTCATTAAATTATACAAGTCGGTTCAAAAGTTAGAGCCAAAAAAGTAAATCCTTAAGTACCCCTTTGGGGCTCTGTATCTCCCTAACGAAACACTTTTGGATATAGGTAAGTTGGGTTATATATATATATATATATATATATATATATATATATATATATATATGTATATATATATATATATATATATATATATATATATATATATATATATAAATATATATATATATATATATATATATATATATATATATATATATATATATATATATATATATATATATATATATATATATATATATATATATATATATATATATATATATATATATATAGGGTGGTGCAACCAAGATGGGGTGGACGATTGTGAGTAAACGGTGAGGAATTTCGAAATTTTTTTTATTGGATATTATCGATAGTCAAACACGCTATGTTCTAAAATTATAACCATAATACAGGGTGGTCCGAAAAGCTCGTGGCGAACCAAACTTGTATTTTTTTAAATGGGACACCCTGTATATAATTGTTCCAATTGATTCTCCTGTCCGTTACGATCATTTTGATATAGGGTTTATTGGGTCTAAAATTAATAGTAAGGGAATGGGACGCGGTTAAAGTTGGAAAAATGCTCACAGTTCGGCCATTTTTAAAAAAAATTTGAAACAGGTATGGAAAAACCAAATATTCCATAAAACGTTACATATCCTTGAATACATTAATCGCTTGCAATTTGTTTAAAATTATTCACTGTTATACAGGGTGGTCAAGTTTTGCAAATACGCCCTGGACTAATTTTTTTTAAATGGAACACCCTATATATTTTATTTTCATGTTAAAGATATCATTACTAGCTTTCAAAAAATACCATACATGATGCCTTTCTGACCAACAGTTTTTTAGTAAACTAGCCGTGAAAGCAAAGTTTCTTCATTCTAATACGATTATACTGAATTTACGTTGTTTATTATTAAATATCTAATATTAGGAGGCCATCACACTATCATAAATGAAACAAAAGATTGACGAACTTGTCAAAGCTACTGCCGCATAATCCATTATTTCCAAGTTAAGCGTAGGTGAGGTAAGAAAACTGAGACCCGAAACCTTTACATGCTTATTAGAGATATTTAAAAAACAGATAATATTGTTTTTAGGAAATGTAAAGTAATTAATAAACCAGTTATAAACAACTTTTTGAGAAACGAGTATTGCTTGAAGATTTACCTTTAATGGTAAGGGGATCATTATGGCTTCAACATGATGGAGCGCCCCCGCATTACTATAGGAATGTAAGATATTTTGTCGATAATTGGAAGACAGATCGTTGGATTGGGCGAGGTGGACCAGTTAAGTGGCCAGCCAGATCACCCGACTTAACACCACTAGATTTTTTCTATGGGGGCATGTTAAAGAAGAAGTCTATAAAGAGGTTCCAACCACAGTGAAAGATATGAAGACGAGAATAAGAAACAGTTTTCGCAACATTTCAGCACAGACTTTGGGAAAAGTGAAACTTTCATTTATGGATAGACTCGAAATGTGCCTTCAGCAAAATGGTGGTTTAGTTGAACACCTTATACGAGCTTTTTTGATTGTTTATATTAAATTAGGTTGACAAGTAACTACATAACACATAACTAAATAATTTTAAAAGATGTTCGGTTTTTGCTTAATTAATTTTCTTACACTATTAATAACACTGATAACTGATTATCTTTGTTTATAACTGGTTTATTAATTACTTTATATTTCCTAAAAACAATATTTTCTGTTTTTTTTTTAAATATCTCTAATAAACATGTAAAGGTTTCGGGTCTCAGTTTTTTTACCTCACCTACGCTTAACTTGTCAATAACGGATTATGCGGCAGTAGCTCTGACAAGTTCGTCAATTTTTTGTTTCATTTATGACAGTGTCATGGCCTCCTAATATTAGATATTTAATAATAAACAACGTAAATTCAGTATAATCGTATTAGAATGAAGAAACTTTGCTTTCACGGCTAGTTTACTAAAAAACTGTTGGTCAGAAAGGCATCATGTATGGTATTTTTTGAAAGCTAGTAATGTTATCTTTAACATGAAAATAAAATATATAGGGCGTTCCATTTAAAAAAAAATGAGTATAGGGCGTATTTGCAAAACTTGACCACCCTGTATAACAGTGAATAATTTTAAACAAATTGCAAGCGATTAATGTATTCAAGGATATGTAACGTTTTATGGAATATTTGGTTTTGCCATACCTGTTTCAATTTTTTTTTTAAATGGCCGAACTGTGAGCATTTTTTCAACTTTAACCGCGTCCCATTCCCTTACTATAAATTTTAGACCCAATAAACCATATATCAAAATGATCGTAACGAACAGGAGAATCAATTGGAACAATTATATACAGGGTGTCCCATTTAAAAAAATACAAGTTTGGTTCGCCAAGAGTTTTTCGGACCACCCTGTATTATGGCTATAATTTTAAAACATAGCGTGTTTGACTATCGATAATATTCAATACAAAATTTTTCGAAATTCCTCACCGTTTACTCACAATCGTCCACCCCATCTTGGTTGCACCACCCTGTATATATATATATATATATATATATATATATATATATATATATATATATATATATATATATATATATATATATATATATATATATATATATACAGTGTGTCCGCGGATGGAGTCCCCAAGAGGGAAAAAATCTTTATTAATAATTTTACGACCAAAAGTCATTCTTTATAAAAAGTTCTGCTTGTTGAGAAAATGAATTCACGGTAGAAAAATTTTAGATCAGATGTACAGGGTGTTAATAAATTAGGAACACATGAAAATGCTTCAAGAGAGAAGTACAATTATTTATTACTTTTAACAAAAATTTTATAAAGCAAAGTTGTTTATAAACTAACATAAAGACTAAATATAAATTTCGAAATAAAAATTCGAATATTTAAAAATTAATACCTAATGGTTTTTATGTAATTATTTGCCTTTTACGAAAAAATCAATATAGCCGATTTTGTATACGTTCATATTACGTCAACATCTTATTTACATCTGTCAGTATTCTGATTCCGTGAAGGCATTTTCGAAAGTGTTAACCAAAGAAGAGCGTATTATACATCTATAGCGTATTGATCAGACACATTTCCAATACCGTAACATTGTATTAAACAAATACGCTCTTCTTTGGTTAACATTTTCGAAAATGCCTTCACGAAATCAGAATACTGACAGATGTAAATAAGATGTTGACGTAATATGAACGTATACAAAATCGGCTATATTGATTTTTTTTGTAAAATGCAAATAATTACATAAAAAACCATTATTAATTTTTAAATATTCGAATTTTTATTTCGAAATTTATATTTAGTCTTTATGTTAGTTTATAAAGAACTTTGCTTTATAAAATTTTTGTTAAAAGTAATAAACAATTGTACTTCTCTCTTGAAGCATTTTCATGTTTTCCTAATTTATTAACAGCCTGTACATCTGATCTAAAATTTTTTTACCGTGAATTAATTTTCTCAACCGATGGATCCGTCGTACCGATACTCATATGCAACTACGGATGCACTACTACGGATTCCCTTGCATCCCACAGACCTGCTATTTATATGAATCCCTCAAGAACAGTTTATACATACAGTACAAACTGGTCAGGGTTTATAAAATAAAGGCGAGGCCAACGATATGCAATTGCAGCACGTAGAGTGGTTTCCGAAATGTTAAATAAATAATATAGAAAATGTGTAGAAATTTGGAAAAAATGACGAATATATGGGAAAATATGATATTTCCCCCGCGCCTGTAAAAGCTAGCCCCTAGCTTTAAAAATTTACACATTACATATCTACAAAATATCACACATTTACGAAAAACAAATATACAAAAAGGAGGTAAACAAAATATACAATAAGCAAACATAAATACAATATTAATAAACAAACGATTGGGAGCTCGCAGGCTCAGTACATTCCGTATATATCAAGATGAAGTGAAGAATGGTAGAACTAGCTTAAATGAATGATAAAAAATGGTTACTGTCCTGGTAGCCTGACTCACGTTAATTTACACAATTTAAAAAGTTCTATTATTAGGGAGTTCCAACACGTTACTGATCGAATAGCCTCCACACCGACAAAACCCGACAAATCCTAGGCGCCACACTTCTCGTTGAGACGCAGCAGTCACGGTTCCTGTGTCCTGGGGGTGGGATCGGCTAGTTTTGTTGCCGACTCCCAGTGCAGCAGGGGTCTCCCTCCTCCCAAGAGTTGGGCCACCCGGACTTTGGGTGTACCAAGCCGTGAGTGGCGGGAACTTTGCTGGGCTGATCCTGAGGCTAGATGAGGTCAACCAGCGCTGCAAGTTCCTCAGGTATGCACGTTGTACCAGTGTCACCACGGCTCGTTGTGCAGCAGTTCAGTCTTGGTGGGGGATGACCAGGCTGGCGAGACATGGCGGACCGTGCGTGGTTGATGCATGATGATGGTTTTTGGTGTGTCTGTGGCTCTCGATCCAGGTCGTGTGGTCTCCCAATGGTACATGAAAAACAAAAAAAGACTACCGGCAGTTAAAAGGGAAAACACAGTTTATAAATAATGAAAAATAATGAAATCCTACATAATATTACGATTGTTTAGGCTTATAAAAAACCTTTGTATAGTTTTGAACCACCATATATACTGCATATGATACCCTAGGTAACGCAGTGCCAAAATAGAAATTTTGTTTTTGAGAGTAATAAAAACCGTTTAGTCAAAAATACAGTCCAAAATCGTTTCAATACAAGAGAAAATACCCGATGGCATTGGTCATCATCCAATTTTGGTCCCTCGATCCGAATGGTCTAAGAAAAAATAGTGGAAAAAGAAATTGTGCATGGCCGGCGGAATGTGCTGCAACTAGTAAGTCTCCGTCCTTTCCTACCTAGTAAAGTTTCCCTTTTAGTATCTTTCTCTATCTTGTGTAGCACAGATTATGTTGAAGTTAAATAGTTTAAAAGAGTTTTAGTAGATTTGCAGGATTTTTTCGCTGACAAACAGCTGTCTTATGTTTAGATAGAGTAATCATGTGGGATTGCTGCTAGTTTGTGTCTCGTGTAGACTCCTAGCTATATTTTAGTCAGTTTAAGACAGTTAGTTGTCAGATAGTGATCGCATTAGTTGGGTTACATAGCTGTTTGTCGAAGTCGACAAATGGAACCATCGACGTTCTACATTCTAGACAAATTAAAGCAAAATTAGTATTGACTTAGAAAGTTACAACATTACAATATCTACACAGTTATTGATTTTAGAGTAAAATAGATTCATTCTAGTCATTTTAGTAAAAATCCTCTAGTTTTCAAAAGCAAAATGGGGAGAAAATCGGCTAATAAAGATATAGAAAATCAACACGCGGACTTAACAAAATTAGTTGCCAAACGTGAGAGAATCTGAGTTTTTATCACAAATAAATTCAAGTCAAATTAGCGAACTTCAAATTCGCTTTCAAAAAATTGAGTCGTTGTTGGAGCAGTTTGAAGAAATACAATTAGAAATTGAACTTTTAGATGTAAACGTAGACGGTAATGAAGAGAGATCTGAATTCGAACATCAGTTTTATTCTTTGTTGGCCAGTGCTAAACAAACCTTAGGAGATTGTAGTATAAGTGATTGTCACAACACGAAAAATCAAAGTAGTAGTAGTAATCCGTTCTTATTTGGAGGTGCCAAGTTACCCAACTTGGGACTACCCAAGTTTGGAGGTAATTTCGAACAATGGACACAATTCTTTGAAACTTTTCAAACATTAGTACACAATAACTCGTGTTTAGATGACATACAAACATTTTATTACTTATTAGATTGCTTGGAGGGTGACGCTAGAAGAATTTTAGACTGCTTAGAAATAACAAGAAACAACTACTCGGTAGCAATAGATTTACTTACCAAGCGATTTCAAAACAAACCTGTAATTATCCAAAAGCATTTAATGCCATCAGCGAATAAAGAATGTGCGCATTTATTAAGAAATATTAACATGTGCGCGCTTTAAAATCTTTAGGGGAACCGGTGGAAACTTGGGACAGAATTCTCATTTTTTTAATAAGTAGGAAATTAGATATGCAGACAAAAAAGGAATGGGAAGAAAAAACCATATCAGATTTTAACGGCCAACCACAATTGATAGATTTCACTCAGTTTCTAAGTAATAAATGCCGTATTTTAGAAACTGTTGAAAGCAATAGTAAAAGTTTAAAGGTTCCATCTAGAGCTAATATTGGAAGTAATAATTATTCGCGCGGGGTTCATTCTGTAGTACAAGACAAAATTAAATGCGAAATTTGTAAAGGTTCTCACTGTTTATTTTTGTAAAAAATTATTGTCACTTTCAGTCAGTCAACGTGTATCAGAAATTAAAAAGTTAAAACTTTGCTATAATTGTTTACGCTCTAGTCATCAAGCAAGTGATTGTAGGTCAAGGGGCTGCAGAAAATGTCAACGGCGACACAACACTCTGTTGCACCCCGTAGAGCAGCAAGAAAATAGTGTAGTAGTTCCGAAAAACCCTACAACCGTTTCTGATAGTACTAGTAAGTTTCAGGAAAATGCAACTGCCTGTGTAGAAATGTCTGATTTTGGTTCCGATGAGCATATAGTTGCAAGTTCTTGTAGTTCGCAAGGGGTTAGTCAGGTCATATTATGAACTGCATTCATTTATATCAAAGATAGTAGCAATAATTTTGTCAAATGTAGAGCTTTATTAGACAGTGGTTCGCAGATAAATTTTATTTCTCAAAATTTAGTGAATCATCTAGGTTTGAAAAAGAATAAAATTAAAATCCCGATATCTGGTGTTAATCAAATGTCAACAAGCATTGAATATCAAACGCAATCAACCATAAGGTCTTGTTATAATAATTTTAATGCACAATTGTCATTTTTGATTTTGCAAAATGTCACATCTGACATTCCAGTGCGATCTTTTGATATTTCATGTTTACAAGTTCCTTGTAATATAAAATTAGTCGATCCAGACTTTAACATTTCAGCAAAAATTGATATTTTAATAGGCGCTGAACTATTTTTCGATTTGTTATGTGTGGGTCAAATTAGATTAGGTAAAAATCAGTCACTTTTACAAAAAACTGTTTTGGGTTGGATTATTTCCGGAAATTTAATAGAAAGAACTATAAATAATCTAGGTATTCCGCAAGTCTCGTATCATTTAGTGGTAAATCAAGATATACAAGATCAGTTAGAGAAATTCTGGACCATAGAAGAGGTAGATAATAAAATATATTATTCAAAAGCAGAGGCTGATTGTGAGCAAAATTTCATAGACACTGTTAGTAGAGATAATTTAGGTAGATTTTGTGTAAGATTACCTGTTAAGGATAATGCGAATAAGTTAGGCGATTCTCTAGAAAATGCAACACAAAGGTTTTATTATTTAGAAAAAAAACTTTTGAGAAATACAAATCTCAGGCAAAAGTATTCCTCCTTTGTGGAAGAATATATTAGCATGAGCAAGATAGAATCAAGTGATCATGAAAATTGTAGTAACGTATGTTACTTACCTCATCATGGTGTAGTTAATGAAGCAAGTCTAACTACAAATCGTTGTGTTCGACGCCAGTGCGAAAACATCAAGTGGCCTATCGTTAAATGATGTATTAAAGGTAGGACCGTGTATACAAGACGATCTATTTGATATTTTGATTAGATTTCGACAACATAATGTAGTTATCACCGCGGACATAGCTAAGATGTATCGCCAGGTAAATGTTGCTGAAGATCAACGAGATTTACAAAGAATTGTTTGGCGCTCAGACCCTAACTTTAGTCTTAATCACTATAGACTTAACACCGTCACCTATGGTACGGCACCCGCGTCCTTTTTGGCCACTAGATGCCTTCAACAAATAGCTTTTGACATACAGGATAGATTACCTAATATAAGTAATGTCATTTTACGAAACTTTTATGTTGATGATTTAATTTTGAGTGTAGAATCTGCAGGCAACGCGATACAGATAGGAAAATCCATTTCGAATGAACTTGCTCAATACGGTTTTCCGCTAAGAAAGTGGTCTTCAAATAATAAAGAAGTATTGGAGAGTCTTTCGCGCGACGAAAATGAGGGCTTAGGTTATTTGATTACAGAAAACGGTTGCCAGAAAACTTTAGGTATTTTTTGGCAAGCTAAATCTGATATTTTAGAATACTGTGTAGAAATTAAACCATGTAAGCAAAACAGTGTTACAAAGCATGTTATATTTTCCGTTACATCACAAATATTTGATCCATTAGGGTTAGTAGGTCCGGTCACTATAAGAGCAAAAATTTTACTCCAAAGGCTTTGGCAACTAAAATTGGGATGGGACGAAACTATTTCCATAGAGTTATTTTCAGTTTGGACAAAATTTTATACTGATTTAAAATTTCTAAACGAAGTAAAAATTCCTAGAAAATTTACTGTTGTGAATGCTAGTCAGTTCGAAATTCACGGTTTTTGTGACGCAAGTGAGGCTTCATATGGAGCGTGCTTATATGTAAGATCTACAAATACGGCCAATGAAGTTTTAGTTCGCCTTCTCTGCGCAAAGTCTCGTGTTGCACCGATCAAAAATATTAGCATACCTAGATTAGAACTGTGTGGCGCGTTGTTACTTGCAAAATTATCTAAGAAAGTAATAGCAGCTTTAGACATAAAAATCGAAAGGGTGTTCTTATGGACAGATTCTACTATTGTTTTATCATGGCTTGGCGAACAACCAAGCAAATGGAAGGTTTTTGTTGCCAATCGGGTGGCAGAAATTCAAAATCTTACAAACGGCTATCGGTGGACCCACGTAGTATCAGGCGAAAACCCGGCAGATATAATTTCTAGAGGTGTTGAACCCAAACAGCTTAAAAACTTAGAACTATGGTGGTTAGGTCCGTCTTGGCTCCGAAAAAGCCAAGAATGGTGGCCTCATACGGTTTCTTTAGATACCAATTTTGTTTCCGAAAAATGCGATACAAAATTAGTACTTGCTAATGTAAATTTTGATCCAGGAATATTTGAAAGGTATTCGTGTCTCTTTAAATTAGTTCGAATTGTGGCTTTATGTTTAAGGTTTTATAATAATTTAAAATGTTAAGCCGATAATCGAAAATTCAGTAAAATTTATATTGAAGAGTTCGATAATGCGTTGATGACTCTTATTAAGGTTATGCAAGCCCAGGTTTTCCAAAATGAAATTAATATTCTTGAAGGTACTAAACAGGTACTAAAGCAAAATTCGATTAAAAATCTCAATCCCTTTTTAGACAATCATGGTATTTTACGTGTAGGGGGAAGAATTCGAGAGTCTAATGAAAAATATGATGCTAAATTTCCTATCATTTTACCGCAAAAGCATCCTCTGACTAAATTAATCATTATCGACCAGCATCATAAACAACTTCATGCCGGTTCACAGGCTATTTTAGCATCCCTGCGACAACGTTACTGGCCCATAAATGGTAAAAATGCTATTCGAAGTGTGTTGTCAAAATGTATGACTTGTTTTAGAGTCAAACCTCGCAACGTTATTCAAAAAATGGGAGATTTGCCTAAAGATAGGGTAACTCCTGAACGCCCGTTTATTATTTCTGGAGTTGATTTTGCAGGCCCTTTTAACTTAAAAGACGGCAAATTACACAATAGAGCAATTGTCAAAGGATATTTGTGCTTATTTGTCTGTTTTTCGACAAAAGCTGTACACATTGAACTAGTTGGGGACTTAAGTACTAATTCATTTCTCAATTGCCTAAAAAGATTTGTTTCGCGACGTGGACTATGCGCTCGAATATACTCCGATAACGCAACTAATTTTGTAGGGAGTAATAATGAGCTTCGAAAAGTAGGGGATTTGCTTGAAAGGTTAAAACAGGATAATGAGTTTAATAATTTTTGCTTACAATCACACATTGACTGGCGGTATATCCCTCCTCGATCTCCACATCATGGCGGTCTTTGGGAGTCAGCGATTAAATCCGCAAAACATCATATTACTCGAATAATAGGAAAGTCAATCCTATTTTGAAGATATGAATACTGTGCTTACTCAGGTAGAGGCGGTGCTAAATTCTCGTCCTTTAACCCCGTTATCCTCTGATCCCAATGATCTCCTGGCTCTTACACCTAGTCACTTCCTTATCGGAGACACCTTAAAGGCACTTCCACAACAAGATGTAGTCGAGCAGCCATCTAATAGACTAAATCAGTACAATTTACTTCAAAAATTGTATCAGCAGTTCTGGTTACGATGGTCAGCAGAGTATTTATCGCTACTGCAGCAACGAATGAAATGGAGAGAACCCCACGAAGACATCAAAATAGGCAGTATGGTAGTCCTTAAAGAAGAGAACATCGCTCCACTAAACTGGAAGTTAGGCCGTGTAGTGGCTCTTCATCCCGGTAACGACCAACTAACGCGCGTTATAAGTGTGCGTACCAACGTTGGAACTGTCAAACGTTCTGTGCAAAAGGTGTGCGTGTTGCCCATATAAACTTGAACTGATTAAAGGGATAATTATTATATTGTACCTTTTTTTGTAAGGACACATAATTTAATAATTTGTTATTATTGTTATTAATTTATTATTGTATGTATTGAAAGATAAACTTTCAAGGCCGGCGGTTATGTTTAGGCTTATAAAAAATATTTGTATACTTTTGAACCACCATATATACTGCATATGATATCCTAGGTAACGCAGTGCCAAAATAGACATTTTGTTTTTGAGAGTAATAAAAACCGTTTAGTCAAAAATACAGTCCAAAATCGTTTCAATAAAAGAGAAAATACCCGATGGCATTGGTCATCATCCAACGATGTTTAAGTAGAATAGACAGACCATGAACATTCACCCGGTTTTTACATAAGACTTCTATTGGTGTCTAAGCATTACATTTTTGGAGACGGTGAGACATAGGTCTCTAATTCATCAGGGAAAAACAAAATTATACACATTTACATAACAATTTAAAACCCTAATATAGCGTAATTAAGATTGGAAATATTTACCATATTTACCATCCTATTTATTCATCAATAAAGTTCCATAAACTTAAAATACTACTTGCATAAAACTCTTAATATTTCACATAGGCAGACATTCAACCCTATATGGGGCTCGTCTTCCATATCTTCCTACTCTCAGAATGACTCTTAGTCATTTAAATAACGGTATACATACCACCATCGAGTAGGCGAACATTCAGCTATATGCTCAGAGCCATCTTCCATGTTCCCCTACTCGGAAAACATATTATGACTTTTAGTCATAAATAAAATAAATAATCATATACATAACACATGTCACCATCAAATAGGCGGATATTCAACTCCGTGTTCAAAGTCATCTTCAATGTCCCCCTATTTGGAAAACCTATGACTTTTAGTCATATGAACAAATAAACACATAATTACAAAATGCATATGGTAAGCATTATTGTGCGCTATACTTAAATTTACTTAATAATAATAATCGACTTTAAAAAAGTTGGATTAAAAAAAAATTCTGACCTTGATTTATTTTTCAATGTCTCAGTCATAAATATACCCTTGTTTTTGTTTAAGTTATTTTTATTAGACAACGTATAATTACAATTTAACAAAAGTACCTGGGCGAATGGATGGTTTTAAATACGTGTTGTTTACATTGACAAGTTTTACCTCTCTGCTGTATTGCTGATATAAGAAAAAAAAATTTAATAAAAATAATGGACTGCCTACCTCTAAATTAATGTTTTATTTATAATGAACTCAATAATATTTCTACCTGCTAATTTGTTTGCAAAACATAAAATAAAATAAATAGTATTTTGTAAGATTTGTACTAACTTAAAATAAAATTTACTACCGCAATAAAGGTAAATGATACCTAAAATTTTCCAAGCATAAAACATTTAAACCAACACATTTTGGGTATACCCTCTTTCATACTAACACACACTGACACAACACAAAACGCACATTTAATTATCAAACATTTGCTTTTACCTAATTATAAAAACAAATTTGAAAACTTCATAACAAAACTTGTAAACCTTTTTACCCAACCTGGAATTAAAATTATGAATTGAAAACATCAAATTCAGTCAAGAACAGCTTGTTCTTTCTTACCATCTTACCATACATAAATCCTCAAAATTCTTAATCCAGTTGAGCTCCTTTATATATTTGAAAAAAAAATTAAATAGATTATATTCTTGCTCTTAATTCTTAAGTCCATTTTTAAAACAAAAACTGCATTTAGCCCAGATTACATGACAAAAGTCCATGTATAAAAGAATACCCCTTTCTTTGATTTCCCAAAAGAGTACTAGCCCCATTTTTTTCCACAGACGTCTTTTAGGACTTTTTGAAAAAAACATTATTTTATTTTTTCGAAGGTCGGTCCTGTAAAAATAAAAAAATAGATTAGTCATTTAGAAAAAAAGTAAAAGTGAGCATCTTCCTAAAAACAGTATAAAGCTTTGTATTTGCTGCTACGGGACCTCGTTACCGGCCGTGGCGGTTGCTCACTAAACATCAGAGGCGAAATTTAAGTACTTATGTTAAGTATCAAACCTAAAAATGATAATTAAAATGTAAATAACTCTGTGGTACCTTATCAAAATGGAGTTAAAAAAGGGCGGTACAAATATACATATAAAGTAATAAAAATAATTTAAAAAAAAATTAGGAAAATAGGAAAACTTTATATTTAAATGGCGCTTAAATATATATAAATATGTTTATAAAAATAACGATACTATTTGTATAACACTTTGTTAATGATATTATAATAATAGCATGTTCAATTGATAACATAACAAGCCCGTGAACCTTGTGTATTGAATTTCACAATACACTTGATCGTGGTTACTTCAAGTTCACGAGCGACGGCCTCAGTGTCAACAAAATAATATATTATATTTCATTGTAGCCAAATAAATCTAAAAATTTCCTTTTTAATCTCAGTGCCCTTAATTGTTGCTCGTTAGAAATAAAATTTTTTACGGTCGTTAGTGTATTTGGTAAACCCAACGAATTATGCGATTTTACGTTTATGCTGTTATTGACAACCCCTAGCTTCTCCTGCCTTTTTCGTTCTCTTTGAACCTTGTTTAGCTTCCTACGGGCCATAAAATTTAAATAAAAGGAATAACAGGAATAAAAGGGTTAAGGGTAGTTTAGTGAATAACCCCAATATATAATAGGGACTTTTTGCCATCCGCAAATGCGGCCACGCAAACGCTAAACTAAAGAGGTTTGCGTTGTGTTTCCAAAACAGCTTTTGCAATTGTACGCTAAACATTGTACAGGGATTTTACGCAAACCACTAAAAGGAAAATTGTACCAGAAATTTGTATATTTGTAGCACGCAAACTATAGGTGTGTACAATTTTGGTTTACGTAAATTAGCAAGTTATGATGATTCTAATTCTACAAAAAACAGAATTACACAATTAAATTAATGAGAGTTACCGTGTATGTTATAAGACCTGAAAGACAGTGGTAAAGTGATAAAAGGGTGGATCTGTTATCGTAGGAATGTAAACACCTTTTAACAAAGAGATGTCAACAGTTGTGCCATAATTTTGCCACTCATGGGTGCCAGGTGAAAATACGGGGTGTGGGAGGGGGGGTGAGGCAAAAGCAAGCGTTGTTGTAAATATACACTTATTTTAAATCTCCAGTTCATTTACACGAAGTAGAAAATGGCAGTAGCCAGCGGGGATGGTCGCCTCAGTGGCGTAGGCAGCATACTGCGGCGGGGGTGGGGCAACCAAAAGGGTGGGGGGCAGTCGCGCCCCCTGGCCCCCATCTGGCTACGCCACTGATCTGCCTCTACCTGGCGACACCCATAACAAACCTTAAGTGACTATATATGACAGGTCGATCGCTCTGTCATGCCGGTCATAAAGGGTATAAACATCGAGTTGTGATAAAAAGAAATCGTGATTTTTAAAATAAAAAGATGTCCACTAAAGTACGCGATTGGCACGATTTGAATTATGATATTTTAACATATTATATTCGACATTGTCAAGCGAAATGTTTATACGCTCTATAATGGTTTCAATTTTTTTCGCTGGGGGTTAGATCAGTTGTTGAAGTTCGCGAATATGGACAATAAGAATGACAGGGATATTCTTTTTTCTACGAATGTCAATAAAAACCTTTATTGTATGTTCAATAGTAATTTCAGAACATAGTGCATTGTTTTTTTACCATTTTTTTTACACATTTTCATTGTGCTTGAATCACCATGGTGATTCAACTACAAAATTCCCAATGTGCACGGGTATATTTTTACCTAGGTGGCGTTGACCGGCGCCGCGTCAACACGCCATAGTAATCGCATAGCAACGCAGACAATGCAAATAAAAAGTAAATGACAATTATTATTTTCACATCTTAAAAAGAAAAATATTACTAATCCCATTTTATGTAACAGTAACATTCGTAGAAAAAGTATAGTGTAAAACTCGCATGGAATAACCATTTCCTACTCGTATGATTTGCAGCACTCGCCTGCGGCTCGGGAAGCAAACGTCATACTCGTAGGAAATGCATGTCATTCCATGCTCGTTGTATAATATACTATTTTAGTCGAGGCAGTTTTTTTCTATCTGCAGTCTTAAAAACGAATGTCTAAGAATCATCTGAATGTTAAAAGTTGTGAAGAAGAGATCGCTTAATCGTACAGCTTAAAATCGTAGTGTGGATTTTAATGTCGTTTGAAGCAACCCTGCCAGCCCGTGTTTAATAGAATCCTGAAACCGACGTTGCCGTAATCAAAATTTTTCCTGTGGGAATTACCTACACCCCACAATCGTTCAGTCGTTTACTTGTATTGCCGCGATCAAAAAGAAAGTCGTACTTAAGAGTCCAAATGCAGTTTAGGGACTTTTTGAAGGTCTTGCTGATTGCTGAGAAACCCATTTCACTTGACAGCAATGTTTTGTACATGAGAAGGTTACAGTGGAGGGTCAGCTAAAGTAAATTTAAGAAAGCTAACATGCAAGCAAACTCCTAAGAAAATTAGATGTAGATACGCCTTTTTTGTACGCGCCTATACGTGTCATAAAACGAACTGGTTATTTGAAGCGTCAGCTACAGGCAGTGGTGTATTTAGGTAAAGTGCCGCCCCGAGCTATTTAAATCTGGCTGCCCCCTCCGTCAGCATTTCTTCACATTTTACATCACAATGAAGACATATTTGCTGCCCCTACAATTCTGCCGCCCTGGGCTATAGCCCAATCAGCCCATACGGAAATATGCCCCTGGTAATAGTAATGAAATGAATGATAGAGTTCATTTTATGATAAAACTCAGCGTTGCGACATTTCACAATCACAGATGACATCAACAGCTGATATTGGTTCCTTAGTAAAGTCCCTAGATCAGTAGTTGGTTGGTAGTGGGCATCAAGCTGACATGACACGTTGTGTCGTTTTATTTTCTTTTCATTTTGGAATTTTGTGTTTGTGATGTTAGTGTTTCCGTGGGTGTTGTTTTGATAGTGGGTGTTTTAATCATTTTACTTTTCGACTTTATAGATTTAGAAGACTAGATTTTATTGGTGGTTATTAGTTAAGTTATACGGGAGTACAAGTCCAGTCCTGTCTTTTACCCAACCTCTAAACGTACAATAGACCAGGCTTCAACAGGGTGCCATAGATGACAAGTGACTTGGCCACCATATTGCGAGATCTAAGAAAAAGTTTACTATACCTATTAGTTACAACTATGGCTGTTTTTAGCTGATCATCAGCGGTCGCAGCAGCTGGTTGGATTTGGCAGCGACCACATGATTACTTATATCAAATGTGAAAACATGTAATGTAACATGCCATCTGTCAAATTTGATCAACTGCTGAGACCGCTGAAAATCGGCTGAACGCAGCCAATGATAAATTAATTCTTGCAAGAGGACGTGACAACATAGCAGTTTGTGAGTGGTTTAAACCATTTTTCTATCGATCGACGGCGAGCGAAAGCCAAACAGCCGAATTCACCCGAAGGCAAATGTCAATTTCTTGAATCAGCTGATGTGATGATATATTATATATTAATTTGTGATTTGTTCTTGTCTTTAAATATTGTATTTTTTATAGTGACCAAATATTTTCATGCCTTATATATTAAGAAAGGAAAAATCTGGGACTATTTCTCTGTTTAGTTACGAATAAGAAATCAAACGCATTAGCTACAGGTTTGGTCACTTTTATCATTATATAAATAGGTACCTATATAACCATACTGGTATAAGTTAAAGGTTCTAAACACACAATGAAGGATGTTCTTGAGTCACTTGTTTTAATGTGTGAAGAAAATAATGAAGTAAATGAAAATGGAATACCTACTCCTTAACCTTATCCAAACATACGAGACCATTGAAAGCTTGTCTAAAGATGAATGTAGGAGCAATTTTAGATTTCTCAAAGAAGACGTACTTCAGCTTTTAAGAAAACTTAGAATACCAGAAAAAATTAGAACGTCTACATGGTCAGGTAATTTCAGTGTTAAAAAAGTGTGAAGTTCGCCCCCCATGACATTTTTTAACAATAGTCGTGGTTCAAAACTCATAAGTTACTTATGTCTGTGAAGTTGCAAAAACAAAAGTTTGGCCACAGTGCTTAATAGTTCTAAAGGAGTTCTACAGTTCTTTGTGATTTTCGAGGCCGGAACTCTTACCCAAAAAATTGTAATACCTACATGTTTTCTGCTTGTTGGGAAGGAAAAAATTACACAATAAAATGTCATTATCTTTATGCAGAACTGTAGAACTATTGCAGAACTAACGGGAACTCATGAGTTGTAAACCAGAGCTCTCGTTAAAAAATATTTCATGGGGTGCCAACCTCACACTTTTTTAACTATGAAATATTTAAGTCGTAAACAAAAAAATACCATTCTAATTCTACAGAACTGTAGAACTATTGCAGCACTAACGGGAACTCATGAGTTTTAAACCATAACTCTTCTTAAAACAATTTTCTGGTTAGAACTTAAAGTATTGACAGTTAAAAAAGTGTGAAGTTGGCCCCCCATGACTTATTGTTTAACAATAGTCTTGGTTCAAAACTCATAAGTTCCTGTTCGTAAAAAGTAAAATGTGTTCTACAACTCTTCATAGGAAACTAGGAACTCAATGAATTTTTAATGAATTTTGCTCGGAATTTTGCATTGGGGGACCAAATTCACAGACATGTACTTATGTCGAGACTTACATATGTATAGTATAATTGTGATTGTAAAACTGTCTTTTGGTCCTTGCATTATCTTTTGTTTTTTTTCCAGTCTGTAGGGGTGCAAAATTTAATATTTTTAAGTACAATACTGTACCTACATACTGCAATGCTTTATTACATCTGTGATATGTGTAGGTATAATGAGTTGAGATATACTGTTTTGAGCTCTCAATGTTTGTAGGTGTGGGAAGGCTATGTAAACTGTTAAGAAGACTGAATTATCCAAACAGACTAGGGGATGTAGAGCCATAATATAAATAAGTTAGTAATTTTGGAAAGAAACACGAATTTGCAAACCCTGCAGTAATGTAAGGCATGTAAGCAATAATATTACAAGAATAATTAACAGTGGGGGTTGGTGAAAGTTTAAAGTTGTATATCTCTGTGTTTTGTTTGTTTTATCTTCGGACAGCCCACGAAGGTCTTTAACCTAAGTACTCTAGGTACCGTGGGTGTACTGGGGGTATCCGTCGCACACATCCACAGCTGGAAACATCCGTATGGATTTCACCAGCCCTTTAGCAGATGTCTGGGGTGGTGCCGCCTCGGACGAGGAATAATCCTCTACCACCTTCCATTGCTCCATGCCAAGTTAAGGATTTTTGATAATGAGCCTACTAGGAATGTTTTGGTAAGGAAACAAAATAGGTGTTTTGTAATTTGCGAAAAAAAGTAGAATTTTTGCTTTGACTCTCCTGGAAAAGAAATGAGCATTTTATTTTATATTTTTCTAAACAAACTTTACATCACTTTGTTAAAAAATTGTAAATTTTAAGAGAAAAAATGTGTTTGCTTGGTGTTAGTAGAAAGTTAGTCATTTAAGTTTTTTTTAAAATTATATTTGAGGTTTCACAAAATTCAAGTGACTATAACTTTTTACTAACACATTTTTTTCTCTTCTTTCTTTTTCAAATCTAAAAATTTTCGACAAAATGATGTAAAATTTATTTAGAAAAAATATAAAATAAAATAACTAAGCATGTTTGGGGGTCAAAGCAAAAATTCAACTTTTTTTTGCAAATTAGGTAGAAATAATTTTTTTTTCTTTACCAAAACATTCCTAGTAGGCTCACTATTAAAAGCATGAACTTGGCATGGGTCCTGTAAGTAGCAACAGAGATAAACAGGGTTTGAACTATAGGCCTGTCTCTTTAAAAAATAAAGTTAGCCTGCAGGTTTTAAAAAAATAACCCTGTACAACTTTAAAATTTCACCAGCCGCCACTGATTTATTAGTATGGAAGTAATTTCAAACATGTTCAAAAAATTCTTCTCTCTCTTGACACCAAAAAGTCCTCCGGTCTGGATGGCATACCACCAGCAATTGTCCTAAAAAACTGCGCTCCAGAACTTGCACCCATCTTAACTCGTCTTTTCCAGATCTCTCATGACAAGGGTATCTTCCCAGATAGCTGGAACACTGCTCGAGTGCAGCCTGTCCCGAAGAAAGGTTCCAAGTCCCTTCCATCCAATTATAGACCTATCTCTTTTGTCTGTGTTGTCAGCAAAGTTATGGAGAAAGCGATAAACTTGCAAATTCGAAAATATCTAGGAAAACACAAAATCATCCATGACAGCTGATCTCCTTGACTTTGTCACACATAACTGGTACAAGTCTCTCGAATTGCATGGCGAATCTCAGATTGTTCCTGTGGATATTTCCAAGGCCTTTGACCAAGTATGACATGCCGCACTCCTTGACGAACTACCTTCTTACAGTCTTCCTACCAAACTATATACCTGGATTGGTAGCTTCCTCTCTAATCGACGCATATCTGTTGTGGTTGACGGTCACTCATCTGACTTCCATACTATCAATGCTGACGTCCCTCAAGGTTCAGTCCTGGCATCAGCCCTATTTCTTCTTCACATTAATGACCTGCTCTCTTCAACTACCAATCCCATTCACAGTTACGCTGACGATAGTACTCACTCTAAAATTCATTTTTCCAGATAACTCTGGCATTAAGAGCTGGATAGTAGGTGCAGATCTATACGCCTATCACTTTCCCAAGATCTTCAATTAATCTTAGACTGGAGTACCAAGAACCTTGTTCAACGCCTCCAAAACCCAGTCTTAATACCTGTCACGCAAAAAATCTGGCAATACTTACCCCATCCACATAAATGGCCAAGCCCTACAAAACAATGAAACATTCGATCTTGTTGGCATCGCTGTCGAACATGATCTCAGCTGGCACAAACACATTACTTCAGTAGTCACATCGGCAGCTAAAACGCTTGGTTTTCTCTTTCAAGCCAGAAAACACTTCTACCCTTCCAACTTATACACTCTCTATGTTTCCCAAATAAGACCTAACCTAGAGTACTGCTCCCACATATGGGGAGCGGCATCACCTTCGACACTTAACTTTCTTGATTCTATCCAAAAGAGAGCCATTCGACTTATGAATGACCCAGCCCTCACGAGAAAACTCCCTTCCCTCGGTCATCGCCGCGCTGTTGGGGATTTATCCCCTTTCTACCGCTACTTCCACGGATTTTACTCTGACTGAACTAGCCGGTAGTATTCCCCCTTGACTTTTCCTAACAGAACAACAAGAGGTGCGTTACATATTCATCCCTTTACTGTCTACGTACAAAAGCTTAGAACAGAACTTCTCTCGCTCATTCATACCTAGGGTCTCCAGATTATGGAACACATTGATTGCCTGCAGATGTTTTCCCTTTCGGTCCCCACCTCCAATCCTGTAAAATCCGTATCAATACATTACATTTCTCTTCTCTTCAGACGCCCACGGTACGTTAGTACTTAGGCTTGAAGAGTACGTAGGATGTCTTAGATAAAAAAATGTTTGTGTGGCTGATGGTTTAACGTTAGTCTGGAGATGAAGGAATTTAAAAAAAAATCAATTGGCTTTAGCCATCTGTTAGTAATAGATAATTGTTATATAGTTATATGTAATATCAACATATGGTAAATGGGCAGAGAAGCGAGGGCAGTGGCGGCTGGTGAAATTTTAAAGTTTTATATCTCTGTTGTTACTTAGGGGGCCCATGTCAAGTTCAGGTTTCTTATTAGTGAGCCTACCAGGAATGTTTTGGTAAAGGAAAAAAATATTTTGTAATTTGCCAAAAAAAGTCAAATTTTTGCTTTGACTCTCTTGGAAAAAAAATTAACATGATTAGGTATTTCATTTATTACTTTTTCTAAAGAAATTGTACATCATTTTGTCGACAATTTTTAGATTTCAAGAGAAAAATGTATTATAAGAGTTATAGTCATTTAATTTTTTTTTACGTTAAATTTTAGGTTTAACTAAATTGAAATAACTATAACTTTCCACTAACATATTTTTTTCTCTTCAAATTTAAAAATTTTCGACAAAATGATGAAAAATTTGTTTAGAAAAAATAATAAATAAAATACGTAAACGTGTTCATTGTTTCCTAGGGGTGCTCCGCAAAAATTCAACTGTTTTTCGCAAAGGACAAAATATTATTTTTTCTTCACCAAAACATTCCTAGTAGGCTCACAAGTACAAAACCTGAACTTGACATGAGTCCCGTAAGTAGCAACCGAGATCTACAACTTTAAAATTTTACCAGCCGCCAGTGTACGAAAAGCAGCCCAGAAAGGCACGAAAAAATTGCTACATGCAGATGTAAAACACATAATATATAAATATATCCTAGTGCAATTTAGAGTTAATTATTGCATAAGTTCATGTGAAGAATATTCGCATGTTTATTTTTATTCTTACTTCTTTCAAATAATATGTAGAGATCGTTTAAAAGAATAGCTTTAGGTTAAGGAGTACTTTTATGAGCATTATTTACAGTGGCGCACCCAGGATTTTATCTTGGGGGAGGGGGTTAATAGGGCAATTCTGTGGATTTTTTCAATTACTAGTGCAATTTTTTAATTTTTGTGTGTCTAGGATGTTGGTCTGCCCCCCCCCCCCTGGATACGCCACTGTTCTTTAATATATTATACAGAGTGTCCGAAAAGTCTTAGTATGGCCAAATATATTTGTTATTAGTAAAGATAGAACACCAAATGAAAGGTGCATCGTATTGGTTAATAAATCAATTTTTTTTATGTAATTCAACTTTTTCAACCCCCTTGAGGGGTGACGCTAAAAAAGTAAAAGTAACCCTATGCCGTGTGGCACCTCATTTTAAAGGTCTCCAAAATAAAACATTTTACCGCAAATCCGAGGTCCGTATCTTACTTCTTTTTACATGGTAAGCCATTAAAAATTAGAAATCGTGAAAAAAAAAATAAAAATTGAAATATGTATGTTTATTTGTCTTATAACTTTAAAAGTTGTTCAAAAAGACCACCATGAAGTTCTTAACAGTAATAACGTCGATTTTGGAAGTAACTTCTCACATTTTCGAGAATCGCAGGTGTTACTTCATCCAAAATCGACTTCATTACTGCCAAGAAGTTCATGGTGGTCATTTTAAACAGCTTTTAAAGTAATAAGAAAAATAAATATGTTCACATTTTTAGGTTCACATTCGCTACGGAGGTTTAGGATTTAGTACTGGTTTAAAATATTCTAGTTGATCACTTCGGTTTTGGCAGGTTTTTGTCCTGCCATTGTTAATAAGTCGTCATTAAAACTGTGCAAACTATTCTGATATTTCAGCGATTTGCTTCGTTGCCAAATAATATGCCTCTTGAAATGCGTCGCTACAATGAATTTAGTTCTATTATTGTCGAAAGTACATACTAAAATTGTCCTTTTCTTCTTCTTCTTTGTACATTTGCGAAAAATCTCAAAAATAAATTCATAGTATAAAACTTAGTTGTCTTATTCTTGCCAGTTTAAAACTTGATTGTCAAATTAGACTGGACTAGCGTTGGAGAATGTGGCCGTTATGTTTTTTTTTTCGCTATTTTTCATTTTTATAGGCTTGCTATTTAAAAACGAATTAGGATGCGGACATCGGGTTTGTATTAAAATGTTTATTTTTTAAACACTTTTAAAATGAGGTACAACATGGCATTTAAAGTTTTGACAGCAACTCCCCAGCATCACCCCCTAAGGGCGTTGAAACAGTTAATTACATAAAAAAGTACATTTCCTAACCAATAAGATACACCTAACCTTTGGTGTCTCTATCTGTACTAGTAGCAAAGCTATTTGCCCATACTATACTTTGCGAACACCCTGTATATCTTTATTGTTCCTTGGTTTCATTAAATTATTGTTATGTCAAAAATATGTTTTTTTTATTACATGTATGTTTGTTTGTTTTAATTCTATTTTTTAATACTTTAGTCTACTTCTATAAAAAAAAATTGTAAAGGGTGGTGACAATTTTTTTGGTGCTATTCCCTCCAGAAAAAAAAAAATTGTACGCCCTTGGTGTTGGTACTCAATTCTAATTTTATTTTTACTAAAATAACAAATTAAGAATCACCTGTATAACTATTTAGTGTCCGGAGCATTTTATTCAGTGACAGGGTTTTTAAATTGTTAGGATAACTGTGTGTGTTTGAATTTGTGTTGTATTATAGGCTTTATTTTGTCTTCAGCTGCGATGTGCGAGCTGTTATTTTGTTTAGATATTACACTAAATTTTTTTAATCTTTGTATTGTATGTGGCCACGTGCTGAATAGGGTGTAGGGCTTAAGCATCCCTGAATTTGACTGCCTAACTACGTCAATGCCAATTAGGTTCATATATTTTAGGTTTGATGATGCCAGAAAGGCCAAACCACGTGTAACAGCAATTCTAAGGTTTTTAAATTTTTAATATATAGAGTGAGGCCGAGACTTATTATCTTTTTCACAAATTTTTTGCTTACTTAAAAAGTCTACATAAAACTTGTACCGTAATATATTTTTGTCTACCAGTAAAGACTACACGTGTAATAGCTTTCAAGTCCAGTGACGCACACAGGAGGGGGGCTGCACCCCCCCCCCCCCCCAACCAACCTCACAGGCACACAAAAATTGAAAAAGTGTACTTATAATTCAGACCCCCCCCACAGACAAAATCCTTGGTGCGCCCATGTTGAAGTCATGTATTTTTATACTTAGTACATACCTACAGTGTGTCTGAAAATGTCTGCAAATGGAAAACTTACTACTAATTTATTGAAAACAAGTTCCTCGTAATAGTTTCACTTTCTTTTATTGCAAAACCTAAGGAACTGTATCTTGGGTTTAAAAATTAGTGTAAGGTTGGCCTCATGGCGTATTAAAAACAAAATGTTTCCCAACATTTCTAAACAAAACGTTACCTTATGTCAGTTAAAACTTGCATTGAATTATTACACTGAAAGTAATAAGCCTTTTTCTCCTATTTTTGTTTCGAGGTTGCATAAGTACGAGTATTTTAGTTAATAAAAAAAATTAGATATGGTGGAATCTCTTCTTGTTTTTGGAGGCTGCGAATCTAAATTTAGATATATTTACCTTTAAGAATTTACATTTTCCACTATACAAGTAAAGTCGGTCTCTCTTGGGGCCATTTTGGATTATTAACTTTTTTTCTTACAACTAAAATCCATTTATATAGGATGTTTTCAGATACGATTTAGGTATTGAATAAGTGAAAAAGTACTATAACTCAGGGCCTATTTTAACTGACTTAGGCGCTCGACTCGCGCAAATTTTTGCGCCCCCTATTGGCCAGAAACTTTTCGAGTGAAAATGGGTATAGAGGTAATAGGAGAGTGAGAAACTAAAGACGCAGCATAGGTGTAGTTAGGCAATCAAATTGATGGGTGGTTAAGCCCTAGACCCTATTCAGCATATGGCTAAAAAAATTAGTTAATTAAAAGTGCTTCATGTAAATTATGAGGATGGTAATTAAGAGTTTTGTGGGTGCTAAGCACCCCCCCCCCCCCCCAACTACAAAAAATGTATGTGATTAGAATTTAATGAAAGTTTTGAAAAATGATGGAAAGAAATAAAGTAAAATATATATGTATTTATAAATATATTTAAAAAATAAAATATTTACAAAGAAAACAAAAGGTATTTTTTATTAATATTTTCGCGGAGGTAAACACCTGCTGTTTGCTTGGACTGATAGACTACAAATATAGGTACTTTTTGCAATTCCACCCAATTTTCTTTTTATTAACGCTGTGACGCAATACTCTTTTTCACATAGAGGGTGTTAATAAAGTATGTGGCATAAACATGGGTCCTAAACGACTTTGTTTTTAATACACAGGGTGTTGAATTTTTTTAGAAGGTTTTTCTTAAATAACTAGGAGACGCAAATTAGTATCAAGGTGAAACTTGGCGACAGTTTTTAATGCGTAAAGAGGAGTCTTTTAAGAAAAAAACTGTTTTTCTTACTTTGCCAGTAGCATGCACAGGGATAACGTCTCGGATAACGTCCAAGGTTTAATAAAAAAAATAATGAAGTACGTCAATTTTTTTTAAATCTGATATAGGATTGATGATTTAGCAAATACAACTACACAAAAATCATCTTATTTTTTTGCTCAAAGTGGCCATTTTCGATAAAAACGAAAAAATGTAAAGTTATGCATAACATTATTTATTACTGTAATTTGTTGAAAACAACAAAACAATCAGAGAGCCATGGAAACAAAAACACTTTAAACAAATTTGACAAGTAGCAAGATTCCTCTTTATGTATTAAAAGTGTCAGTAAGTGTTCACTTCAAACTAATTTGTGTCATCTGGTTATTAGGGAAAATTAAAAAAAAAATAACACCCTGTGTATTAAAAACCAAGTCTTGTATCACATATGTTTATATGAACATTTTTAGTCTTTAAACTGACTAAGGTCTAATTCCCCAAATTTTGGCCACATACCTTATTAACACCCTGTATATAAAACTGTCCATTGTTTGGGTTTAATATATAACACTATAAATAAAGCACTAGTGTACTAGTATACATAAGCACTTGGGAATCATTGATTTTGATATGTTCATAACCGAAACATTAGTTAAATTCTTCAATCTGTTTGTTACTTCCAGTTCTGGTTTTAACAAATAAATTTCAGCTTCCAACGATGTTCCAGATGATCTCGAACAAGAATGTAACTACTTGTACTTCTCGATGTACTTAGGGTTTCATGGTGGGTTTTAGCACTAGGTTTTGGAGGCCCTGCTTCCTCAACAGTATCGGTTGATTTATTTTCACACTAAAGATTTTACCACTATCTGTTGTTTAGAGACTTCGTTTACTACAAAAAATAGAAATGTTTAGAGTATTGATAATATACAACTGTAATCACAATGTAAGAAGGTAATATAATATTCATTTATATTATAAACGTTTTATTGAGAAGCATCTTTAAAATTACATACCGTTTTGTTAAAGATGCGAAGATAAACTTCCTTTTAGCGTTACATTCATATATAAGTAGTTGGTCCTTTTTTCTTCTCAGTGTTTACTAAATGACATCTGACTGCAAACGAGTGACTATTGTGATGGTTTCCTAACTTGCCTCCTAAAAAGTAAAGTTTATGAGTTATCACTGTTATCACATTCACTATTTACGTTGTAAATATGAATACCTCATCAGAGTAATAGACCTTTTCCTTTCGGATGATTCTACAGGAAATACAAAGAACTTCCATTTATGTTCATCACTGTAGTGTTGACAATCGGCTGCAAGGCACATAATCATGGTGGGAATGTCTTTAAGCTAGAAAAATCATAAAATAACACATAAATGCAATCCAAAACAATAACATAACCTCACAAAACTGTAATCACTTTAAAATAAGAGTTAAAACGTTACCTTTGAAGATTATGATGGAAAATCCTTTAAATACGCACACTTTATCGAAAAATAAATATCATAACTCTTATTCAAGAAGAATACAATAATAAACTGAAATAAATCAAAAATCGAAATGGGCTTTTGACAATTGACATAACCTATCGATTTTTTCTAAAGGAACTTTAAGCTCCGCCCATTCATGTGTCGTTAACCCCAAACATTGGTGACTATTTCCCTGAAACTTTCACTTTTCCTAGTTTGCAGTTGGCGATGTTGCCACTGTGAATATTTTAAACTGGAATAGGATGAATTTATTGTTCACGAAAGTGCCTTCACAAGTTTGATATGCTAAGTGATATATGCGTATAGGTATACGGTCGTTTTCCCTTTTTGTTTCTATTTACACTTATTGTTACAGCATAATATTCGTGCTTGCCATTTCTGTCAATGCAGTACACCCGATGGGAAAGAAAACTATGGCAAGATCAATATATCAACAGCCAGGGGCGGGGCGTGCCTCAAAAAACGGGGGGGGAGAAAGATACCGGGTCTTCCAGGGGAGGAGGGGAGGGGAGGTATTTTACCATTTCTCTCGCAAAAGTTAGGGGTGAAGGTAAAAACGTGGGGGGAGTAAGCCCCCTCCCGACGCGCCGCGGCTGTCAACAGCTAAAGTGATATCTTGTCGAAAAGTTATAAAAAAGGAACTCCCCTTTTAAGGAGACCTCGTCAACAACATTTTTTTTATTGTGCACTAGTTACGACACAAAACTGAAAATTGTTCATTATAAAATTTTCCGTACCTAGGTTCTTGTTACGCCAAGGAAACTTTTTATTCTTGCTGGTAAATAGCTTATTTTTTACCATTTAGTCACGATTAGGATACAATGGAGCAACAGCAAAGGCATACACGCAACTACCATGAAGTTTTTGGGGGGCTTCAACTCCACCCTATATTATAGTCCAGACTTAAATATATACATCTTCTCTCTATACGCTTTTGGGGGTAATAAAACGATTGGGGACGTTTAGCCCCCCAGCCCCCAACCTAGAGACAAAGGTGATTTTGTCAAAAATGTATACCTAGTACAAAATTTTATTTAATCCCTTTTTATAACCAAAGCTTAAGTTTATTTTAAACATGTTAAAACTCCAGGTTTAGACACTTATAGACAGGTTTATCAATTTGTGCGCCACTACGCCCTATGTTTTAGGCGCCCCCCTCCACATACCATTCATACCAAACTCAGCATTCATCTTGGTGTAGGGGCGCCTGTCCTTTTCGGGGCCCCTACGCACGTGCCTAGAGTGCCTAATGGATATACCGGCGCTGGGTATAGAAATTCGTTTCATCACCACTAATATTTATCAGATACATTTCTTGTTACCTGTTTGTCATTTTCATCAAGCAGAACTTTTTTTATTTTCTTTTGAGTAGTAACACTAGTAACATTTCTATAATTAGACAGAATTATTTCCGCGTGTCAGCATGTTTCTTGCATATTCCATACGGAAATAAAACCGTACAAAGTATCAACATATTTAAACATATTAATTTTGCAAATTATTATTCTTTTCGCTGCTTAAAGACACAAGACAAGATATCGGAATAACGCGTGGAATTAAAGTAAACGCTCCCATAAATCTCGTATAATTGCGTGTTTCACTGAAACAAAACCCGTTAAGATGTGGCAACATAGCTCACACCTTCCCTTAACTTCATATATCCATCTTTTGCTACACTATAGCTGTTTCTTTCTCACACATGTTCAGCGCCCTGAAAATCCAAGACCCCCTAAAATTTTGCGGTTTGTAAACCGTTTTCAGGCGATTTAGCGCTTTGCGTGAGCGTTCGCGTGAGGTGGCAAAAAGTCCCTAATAATTCTGGCCTCGTCAGCGTTAACGGGCACGAGGTGGAACTATTTCTATATTTAGCAGTCTATGTAATCCAATCTCGCCAGCGTTAACGGGCACAAGACAGGACCATAGTAGACGCTTTGAGGTGGGATTTATAGTAAACCTAGCCTCGCCAGCGTTAACGGGCACGAGGTGGGTTTTCCTAAAGGTTCTGTTTGGATAATTTTAATCTCGCCAGCGTTAACGGGCACAAGACAAAATTATGTCAAACGTGTTAGGGATAAGAATGGGGAGGGAAAGTATATAGACGTAAAAAGCACTGTAAAAATTCCCCTTAAAAACACTGTAAAATAAATACCCTTTAAAAACCGATGTAAAAAATACCCTTAAAGAAAACACTGTAAAAACGCCCTTTAAAAAATCACTAAAAAATAATTTCACAAAAAAATGCACTGTAAAAATGCCCTGGAAAAAAACACTTTAAAAATGCCCTGAAAAATACTAAAAATGACCTGAAAGAGACAGTAATAAATTATAAACACAAAAGGCCCTTGGCAAGTTAGGAAGAACTTTCCAACGAGAACGAACCAGGGCCTCCACTAAATGTCACGCATCGGCCTTACGTATAGGCCTTAAGTACCAAATGTGACGTAGGGGTCGTAGGGAATGGTAGATTTATACTCGGGGTTTACCAAAACACTTATATTTAACATTAATGATAACAAACTTAATATTAATATCACAAGATTTTGGGACCTTAACTTACATGTTCACATCCTGGACTGTTAGTTGTAGGGTTGGCATCTTACGGGGCGTTGGGGTAGCTACTTGACACATCTGACGCTCATGGAATCGGTGCCAAACGGCACCGATGGATCCGTCGTACCGATACTAATATGCAACTACGGATGCACTACTACCCTTGCATCCCGCAGACCTGCTATTTATATGAATCCCTCAAGAACAGTTTATACATACAGTACAAACTGGTCAGGGTTTATAAAATAAAGGCGAGGCCAACGATATGCAATTGCAGCACGTAGAGTGGTTTCCGAAATAATATAGAAAATGTGTAGAAATTTGGATAAAATGACGAATATATGGGAAAATATGACATTATATATATATATATATATATATATATATATATATATATATATATATATATATATATATATATGACTTCAATTCAGATTGGGGAAAAATAGTCACAAATGGCGCTTCGCGATAATAAGCCAGGTATCGCCCCTCAAAAAAAATTGTTTAGTCACTGCACGCCACTGGTAATAAAACACATGGCCATATAAAGAACAGTTAGCTAGGTGTCGTGTTGCCAGGTCTTTTAACAATATTTCGGGTCTTGAGCAATATATGACCCCTCGAATTTTCAACAAATACAAATTTTAATAGCTTGTCCGACCTCCGGTCGAAACGATAACGAATCGTTTGTGCACTTTATTAAAACCGATGAAATGTAAACAAACTTATTTCCGTCTCTTCAATATATTTTTGGGAAAAAAGACTTTATATTTGATAGTAATCTGATGAGAAACTGTGAGGTAAATAGTTGTTATTAAACCCCATGGGCAAATAAAAATAGTTAAGTGAAGTTGTACAACCTATAAACAATTTTTTTTTTGGTAAAATATGGTTTATCCGACAATTTCTTTGCTTTAATGTGTTTCTTTTGAGGTAAGCTTTTCAAAAAATCCAAAAATGTTATGAGATTCGTGGTATATTGCTCTAGAACCCAATATTTCTATTTAACAAGTTTCAAGAACTAATATTTTTATTACATTACCTTTAAATAAAGAAATCCTAGTAACTCTCCTACATTATTCTCACTTTCACAAAGTTAAAATACTACCAATAACACAAATTTAATAAAACACTCTAGAGAACAGCTGTTTAAACCAACAAATAACTTCAACTAACTACCAAGGAATTAGTGTTTTTCTAATTTAAAATAAACACGCGCGAACGATATTTTGTTAATATTAAATGGCTTTAACTTTTGTTAATATTTAACAGCTTTAACTTTAACACAAGAATAATGTACACACGATATTATTAAACTCTTCAAAACACATCTTTCGCTTGGATTAAACAGCTGCAACTGACGTACGATATCGATTTCTGCCGGCCACTGCATTTACCAATCAGGTAGGCGCTTACTCTGCGGTATGGGGTCAACAACCCTTCAGCCTGGCTTCGGCGGCTACATAATATCTCACTGTCGAAAGATATCTAATATTATTATGTATTTAAATAAAATATTTTTTTACCAAATTTCCTTCTGTAATCAAAGATTTTGGTTAAAATGTTATAATACTGTGTAGTTGTGTTCAATTAGTGTGATAGTAAATTATGTGAAACCATATTTGCGACTACCGTCTGTAAATGTGTTAAAATTAGTGGGATACGTTTTAATTTCTAAATAATTCTTATCGCATTATTAACGTAACAGGTAATTCATAATTGTTTGTGTTACCGTATAACATTGAATATTTTATTCTGCTTAAAATATCAACCTAATTTCACGAGTGCATATTTTCCCATATTAAGTAAATTGCTGTTAAATTAAAATAGACATTTTTGGTAAAATATATCTGTGGAATTAAAAATTGGATTATTTTCGGTTTTCACTACAACTGATAAAATGAGATTTCACGATAATATTTAAGTTTGGCAACACCCTGGCTGGGTCATTTGTTTTTCTTCATAATATTTGAAGGTATGACGTCAGACTCTTTAGAAGCGTCGGATACGGCGGTGGTATAGGGTATTTTTAAAATAAAAAAAAGTGCGATTTGAGGGGAAAAAAGTATTGGGTATGTCTGTAGACTACCCCAGGAGTCACTCATTCAAATATATGCAGTGAATTTCATAACACCCTATATATATATATATATATATATATATATATATATATATATATATATATATATATATATATATATATATATATAGAGAGAGAGAGAGAGAGAGAGAGAGAGACCTGTTAGAATTAACAGCGTTCTTATTGATTAGTTATAGCGGCGATGTTTTCGAAATTCTGAGTATTTTATAATTTAGATAGCGTTTTTATATTATATAATATTAATTTTTATATATATATAATATATATATATATATATATATATATATATATATATATATATATATATATGTATATATATATATATATATATATATATATATATATATATATATATATTATATATATATATATATATATATATATATATATATATATATGTGTATATATATATATATATATATATATACACATATATATAGTAAACGTATTTGAAATAAAGATATTTCAACAAAATCTGATACTAAAAGTTTTTAAGTGTTACGTCTTGTATGTATTTTATATTTTAACTGCGCCGTAACAGTTTTTACAGCTTATTATTAGAAAAAACGCTATCTAAATTATAAAATACTCAGAATTTCGAAAACATCGCCGCTATAACTAATCAATAAGAACGCTGTTAATTCTAACAGGTCTCTCGTCCTCCCATGTTGCCGATTCGGCTCAAAACGATTAGTAAGTGTTGATTGCATTATTTAAAAAAGTATATTATAACAAGAGAGCTTTTTCTTATTTTTAATGTAATGAAAAGGTACGTATGTATTTGTTTACATCGATATTCATGTGGCACAGTCAATGCTGTATTTCTTCTGCACTGTTTCTTAATCCAAGATGCCGAGATGCTTAGCTAACGGATATCGTTTTGTGGGGTACGATGAAGGAAATAGTGTATAGTATGCCAATTGAAAAAGTGAATTAACTGCGAAATCATGTTGAATGGAGAACATCTTTAACGGGTTCGTTGCATGCTTGTTTGGGAGACATTTTCAACACATTCATTACTACATAAGTATCATTTTTTGCAACTTATTATTAGTTTTACTTATTTATATTTAAATTATGTTAGGCAACTACTGGTTAAAACTAAGGCTGCTGACAAAAAGGAGTGGTTTCCCGTATTGCCTTTTTACTATTTTTTTTTGTTTTTTCGTCGGAAAAGGTTTAAATTTGGTTTACCTTTGTCTTAAGTTACGGTTAATAACAGAAAATAATTTTTTCTTAAAGATTCATAATATTGTCACAAAATTGCTTTTCGATTTCTCCCGGGTCACCCCTTCCTACGCGCCGTTCGACGCATGTCGATACGTCAGCCCGGCGGTAGGGCTGGAAGGGGTCTACTAGGAGTGAGAAAACAGCGGTAGTGCATCAGTCCATCAGTTGATATCAGTCAATATACCTCTAGCCAAGCGAGTCTGCTGCGACCAGAGCCACTTTCCTCCAACGTGTTTTTAGGTAATGTACAGGTATGAATCTTTCTGGGTTATTTTAAAAATGTATAAAATATAATATTTCTTTTAATTTAATAAATATAGCTGCACAATTAATAATGAAGCCAGTGGTTTTAATAAGATCCCCGTGACAATCTTGGTGGAGAGCGCCGTGTTTCGGCCAGAACGGCCGTTGTAGTGAATAATTACCTTTGGTTTCATTTTTAGTTATGCAAAAAAATTCGCAAACTGCCTATTTTCCCTTTTTTTTATTTTGTTTTATAGGGAAAAATGTATTTTCGAAATAGATATGAATTTATTAAAATATTTGCTGGTAAAATTCCAAAAAGATCATGATCAAGGTTATCGTTTTTTATTTTTTGCGGATTGACCAAATGTTTTTTAGGCACATTCCTGGTGCGAAGTGAATAATCTTTCATGCTTTTAACGGTATTATTTTATATTTAAAATTTATTTAGAGCGTCTTTAAACAAATATTTTATTGGCTTGTGTTACATTTTAGTACGTTTTCGTTGGATAAACTTAGATTATTTTTAAATGATATAGAAGTTTTCGGGTTCTGTAAAATACATGTTGGATTTTTTAATTATTGGTTTTTCTCTAGTAACTAATGCCGATAGAAAACTTGTTTAAAATGTGTTTTGAACTTTTTTGAGTTCTTTTTTTTAACGAGAACCAGTAAATATCTTCTGCCTTTTTGGGTTTGAATGTTAAAAGTAAACTGAATTAAAATTATGCCAGTTATGCAGTATGAAAATTGCTACGTATTTTTTTTTTACTAGTTTGGAAAGTCTTAAAAATACATTTTTGATCGGGTTCCTACATTTTAAGGATGCGTTATTTTTTTAAAATGTGCACTTTTCTTACTACATGGAAAAATTAATGGTGTTAAGAAGTCATTCTAAGAAGGCAGGAAATAAAAATAAAGTAACAGAAAGTGAAAATAAGGCGGAAAACAAGGAAATAAGCGGTACTAAAGAAATCGACAAAGTTGTTGAAACGTCTTCAACCCCTAAAAGTAAAGACAGTGTTAGAAGGTCATTAATATTTAATAACTCGCCGGAAAGCATACAGTCGTCAATTTTAGCGGAAAATAGCAGTAGCATTTCTCAAAAGTTTTCAAACGAGTCACGAACTTTATTGCCAAGTAACGACCAGGTAACCCCAAAATCTGATAAAATTATTTTTTCAAAAATGCCGAACACCTTAAATTGCACGTTGGGAAATCTCATAAATCAGAGCAGAACGCCGGCTGTTCCTCAATTTGTAGCGCCGCGTTCGTATAATCCGGATTGCGATAATTTAAGTGTATTTTTGGAAGACTATGAAAAAACAGCTTTGATTAATAACTGGGATGACAACCTTAAGCTATGTTATTTTTCGTCGTATTTATTAGGACAAGCACAAACTTGGTTGCAAATTTATGCAATAAGAAACCCAGGTTCCGATTGGAAGGCGACAGTAGAGGACCTGAAAAAAGAATTTTCGTTTAGCACGTATGTCAACGAAACAAAGCTAAAATTACGTTATAGAAGACAGCAGCCAGGTGAAAACGTAATGAATTATCTACGAGAAATGGTATACCTATGCGACAAAGTAGATCCAAAAATGAAAGACGAGGTTAGACGAGAGCATTTTGAACAAGGTCTACTGCCTACATAAGCCTACCAAATCAAGCTTAGGCATGCAAAAAATTTTGCAGAGGTACAAGAGCTCGTTAAAACCATAAACGACGCTGAAAAAGAAATAAGTCATGCTTCGGAAATCTTCGCACAGCTGTCAATGTCAGAAAAAGTAACAGGGACGAGTCAGCAGGTTCAGCCAGAAAAAACAAAATCGAGCTTGATGGATGAAATCACGCAAGTTGTTCGAGACGAAATCGGAAAAGCTATGCAAAATAAAAATCAAGACAGAAGAGAAAACCGAAATTTTAAAAACTGGCAGCCACGTACTACCGACAGTCGGCCAGTATGTTTTCAGTGTGGAAAACCAGGTCATAAGGCAAGAGTTTGTTTTAGCAATCCGCAACAGAGAAATAACCAAAACTACAGGGGACAGCGAAATTTAGAAAACCAAAGAACAAGATGGACGCCAAGTCAACCAAGTCGAGAACAAAATGGCCGCCGTCCAGAGCAGCAAATAAATAGGTATCAAAATTGGCAACAGCAACAGCAGTCGGAAAACTCCAACGGACAGTGTTAACACACATAAGCACTGTCCAGAAACAGAAAGAAAATCAGAGTCAGAACAAGAATCAGCATGAAGCAGCAACAGATGTTCTATCCGTAAAAGGAAGTTTAAATAATGTAAATATTGAGGTTATAATAGACACTGCGTCAGTTAAAAATATTGTAGATAGTAAATATGTAAATAAAAATGAAATAAAGCCCGGCACAGGCATAACTTTTATTTCCTTAGAAGCGTTAGTTATAGAAAATCTACCCCAACCCGTTTTATTAGGATTAGAATTTCTTAATGCCCACGAAGCTATGATAAATTTAAAAGCGAATGAAATTAGTTTGAAAACGGATGAAAATGAAATAGTTACCTTGGCAATGAATTTAGGAGATAGTAGTAGTCATAAAGAAATTGTAAATAGTCAAATCAGTAATGTAAATAGTTGTTTTTGGGAGGAGTTACCTATTGAAATTGAAAACTGCAGAACAGACAGTGCGAAAATTACGTTGCGTAGTGACACGGTAATTGCGAAAGACGTTATTAAATGCGAAGTGAACTTTAAAAAAACTGGTGAAAATAAAATAAACTTTACCCCGAACTACGATTTTTTAATAAAAAATGGACTTCAAATTAATAAAATTTTTAGTGATATTTGACGTGGTACGCCGAAATAAAAATCTACGGTAGAAAATCAAAAAAAAATTTTGCAAGCACATGCATTACGTTTAAAGCAGATAGTGACTCTATAAAAAAATATAAGCGAAACTTTAGTGACTTTACCGAACGATAATCTAGTAAAAAGTTATAATGTAAATAGGGACTTGTGTAAAAATGACTTTCAAAGTGTAAGTGAGTTAGTCCAAGATTTTGAAGATACTTTTGCTTGGAGCATCAGCGACCTAGGAAAAACGAATTTAGTGAAGCACCGAATTGAGACGACAGATGACGTTCCAGTGGTTTCCAGACCATACAGAGTTTCTCACACGGAGCGAAGAATTATTAATAAACAAGTAGAAGAAATGTTGGAAAATGAGGTAATAAGAAAGTCTGTAAGTCCGTATTCCAGTCCAGTAGTCTTAGTTCCCAAAAAAGATGGTGATATGAGGTTCAGCGTAAACTATAAAAAATTGAACGCAAAAACAATAAAGAATGTGTATCCTCTGCCAATTATAGACGACATTTTGACCTACCTGGGAGAAGCTAGATATTTTACTACGTTGGACATGTTTTCAGGGTACTGGCAAGTAGAAATTGATGAGAAGGACAGGCATAAAACGGCATTCGTCACTACCGATGGCTTGTTCGAATTTAACCGCCTAAGTTTTGGTCTTACGACAGCACCAAGCACTTTTCAGCAGTTGGCAGACGCAATTTTGGGAGACATGAAGTGGAATGGAGCAATGACGTACTTAGATGACATCTTAGTCTATGGAAAAAATTTGGAAGAACATAACCAGAACCTAAGAAAAGTACTATCAAAACTAAAAGCAACTGGTCTAAAGCTAAAACCATCTAAGTGCCAGTTTGCATATAAAGAAATAACAGTACTAGGCCACACCATTAGTGAGCGAGGTATTTTTCCAGATTCTTCAAAACTTGAAGCAGTACACCATTTTGCAACTCCAAGAAATAAAAAATCACTTCAAAGTTTTCTAGGACTCGCCAACTATTATAGAAAATTTATTGAAAAATTTAGTGTCATTGCCAGGCCGTTATACGATTTGCTGAAGAAAGATACACCATTTTGGTGGACATCAGCTCAAGAAGAAGCTTTCCAGATATTAAAAAGAAAATTAGTATCACCTCCAGTGCTAACTCACTACCTTCCCAACGCAGAAAAATAGCTACATGTAGACGCATTAGACCAAGAGATAGCAGCAGCACTCCTACAAAAAATGAACGAGGAAATGCATCCCATTTGCTATGTGTCCAGAACGCTCACAAAAGCCGAAAATAATTATGGAGTTGGAGAAAAAGAAGGTCTAGCCATAGTATGGAGTTTAACGTATCTGAGAAGCTATATTTGGGGAGAACACATAAAAATCTTTTCTGATCACCAGCCACTGTGTAATCTAAAGAATCTCAAAAATGTTACAGGGAGATTAGCTAGATGGAGCTGCAAACTACAAGAATTTGATTACGAAATAATCCACAAATCAGGGAAACGCAATCAAGACGCAGACTGTCTTTCCAGGCAACCCTGTTTCCAGGCAACACTAAAGGACGAGTATGATGCCAATGAAGTTCCCACATTTTTGCTACCCTTAGTGGACATCACGGAGTTCCAAGAAGAAGATACAGTCGTGTCAGACTTACTACAGGATCCGAATTAGGGCAATTCACATTTGTAACGTCGTGCAAAAAATTTTTACTGTTAAAGATGGTGTGCTATATAAAAAGTCAGCTGTCCCACACCAGGAGGACAAGTTGGTAATCCCTCAAGGACTGAAAGCACAACTGATGCAACAGCTGCATTGTGAGCCATTGTCGGGACACCTAGGATATCCAAGAACGTATGACAGAATAAACAGACGCTATTATTGGGATAAAATGCATCTTGACGTAAAGAAATTTATTAGGGGATGTCCTGATTGTCAGACGAGAAAAGGACCAAATAATGAAAAACCAGCAGGTGATCTGCAACCAATAAATATTGATGATTTGCAGTCTTTCGAAATGATAGGCATAGATATTTTAGGACCCCTAACAAAAACAAAAAGTCAAAATAATAATATAGTTGTTTGTACAGATTATGTGACCCGTTATGCCATAACCAAAGCAATACCTAGTACAAAAGCCGACGAGATAGCAGCGTTTCTTGTGGACCAAGTAATAAGCATCCATGGACTACCAAAGAAAATATTGAGTGACAGAGGTCAAGTTTGTAGGTCAGAATTGGTAAGAAAAATGGTGCAAAATATGGGCTCAGAAAACGTATATACTACGTCATACCACCCGCAGACTAATGGGCTAACTGAGCGTTTTAACAAAACCGTAGCAGATATGCTCAGCCTATATGTGTCTACGTCACAGGATGACTGGGATAAATACCTGCCAATGATAACATTTGCCTACAATTCTAGTAAACAGGACACAACTCAGTTTTCGCTATTTTATTTAGTTTTTGGAAGAAACCCACAGCTCATACCGGACGCCATGTTTTTAAAATCAGCCACTATGCTTATTCCGAACCCGAATATAGAGGAACATAGACAGGAAGCAAAAAGAAATATTACTAAGAAACAGAAAAAGGACAAAACCCGATATGACAGTAATCACAAAAAAGTGACATATGAAACAGGAGACAAAGTCAAACTTAGAGTTTACATTAGAAAGAAAGGAAAAAGTGACAAACTGCAGTGCAAGTATCACGGACCATTTGTAATAGTAAGAAAAGCATCGCCAGTAAATTACATTATCCAAAGAGGTGAAGGAGCAAGAGCTAAACAGGAAACAGTCCATGTATATAGATTGGCCCCGTACCACGAACCATATAATTTTGAAGGGTAGTAGGAACAATGCATATATTTTTTTGTTGTTATATAAAAGCCACTAGTGAAAATAGGTAGCAAAATAAATAATAGGTATTTTGGTTTGATTTTTTTCCCGCAGGTAATAAAGAGGTATAAGGTAGTAAACGGTGTTAAAGAAATATAGAGAGTGAAAAATTAAACGTTTGTGTTAAGAGAGAACAAAGTAAGAGAGATCGTGAACAGTTGCACGAGGCTCTGTGCAGTTGAGCGTTGCTTGAAAGCGTGCCTGATCAACACGTATAATCTGGCAATGTTCAATGATGCTGTGTCGTTATTTTTGTTTTTGTGTATAAGGGATAAAAAGTAATGGATAAAGCCTCTAAGTAATCGTGTATTTTTTTTCCGGTAGGGGAGGGGGAGAAATAAGTAATTTGCGAAAAATTTGTGGAAAATTAGCGGAAAATTTTTGGAAAATGGAAAATTGAAAATTTTTGGAGACAATAAAAAGTTTTAAGCGCTGAAATTATTTAAAGGAAGGTAATTGTTCCGAGCACGGTCGTGCTGGGTGGCCACGGGGGCCAAACACAAGAGATGGACGGGAAAAAATTGAAATTACTGCTTCACTGTATATAAACTTGTAAATAAATTGTGTAAATAGTTTTTGTAGCGTCTAACTCCCTGTTTGTTTGTTTTTCATGTACAACAACCACCTGAGGTCCTAAGAAGAGAGCCAGCCAGGGGAGCGGCGACGACCTGCCAGGCCAGCGGACCACTGACTCTGCCAGAGGGGGACAAGCCCACCTTGGGACCACAACACATGGGGACCACAACACCTTGGGCCAACAACACCTTGGGACCGCAACCTGGGGAGCGGCGATGACCTGCCAGGCCAGCGGACCACTGACGGTGCCAGCGGGGGACAAACAAGTCCACCTTGGGACCACAACACATGACCAGACTAAGGACAATCCGAACAGCAGGGAGGAAGAGCCACAAAGCAGGAAGAAGAGAGCCAGAAGTGCCAAGGAGCCAACCGAACAAGAGGGAGGAAGACCTGCCAGTAGGAAGAAGAGAAAGTACATAGACAAACCAAAAATAATGCAGCTTTTTAATTGTATATATTTTTTATTAAACCCAAAAGAGATTGTTTTTTTATATTAGAGAATAGAATAGGGAATTTAGACACAAAAATCCGTCGGATTTTTGTTTTTCGTGTGGGGGGGGGGGAAGTGTCACCAAATTGCTTTTCGATTTCTCCCGGGTCACCCCTTCCTACGCGCCGTTCGACGCATGTCGATACGTCAGCCCGGCGGTAGGGCTGGAAGGGGTCTACTTGGAGTGAGAGAACAGCGGTAGGGCATCAGTCGATCAGTCAATATCAGTCAATATACCTCTAGCCAAGCGAGTCTGCTGCGACCAGAGCCACTTTCCTCCGACAACGTGTTTTTAGGTAATGTACAGGTATGAATCTTTCTGGGTTATTTTAAAAATGTATAAAATACCTATAATATTTAAACTTATAAATACATAGGCAAATATATATATTTCTCATTAATTAAAACTAAGTCGTTTTTTAAGTAGTACATAGTAGAAACAGGATTATATAATTAATTTTATTAAAAAATCAAAATAGTTTTCTTCACCTAATAAACCAATATAAATATTTTATTTATTTGTATTTGTATTTTATTTATTTGTAGTATATTTAGATTTTTTATTGCATTAAAATCATATTAGGGGAGAGGGTGGAGGATTCGGCCCCTGGGAGGATTGGGCCACCTCTTATATTATTTTCATATTTTAAATTTCGCGGGATATTTCAAGGTGTCTAGACGCATTGTCAGTTGGTTCAAGTATTCGGGAATAGATGCAACACTTTGCCGGTGTTTGTCGGTTGTGGTGATTGTTCACGTGTTTTTTCGAATAAAAAGGTGAGATTTGCAAGTTATAAACAAGGAAAACTCTTGTTTGTCCTTAATATTTAGACATATTTTATTTACCGTTCATATTTAGTATCCGAATGAAGATAATTTTGCACATATACCATAACCTTAAATACCAAGAGTAACTTTTTTACGCAAAATTTATTCTAACCGGATCTGTGAGTGATGATTCGGCCACAAGCCAGGTGGTGCATTTCAGCTGGCCGAAATTATCCCCACGTCGTATTATTTTTTTTAAATCGTTTGATTTTGTAGATGCAATTCGTGCATTTTTTGCAAAAGAATGCGGCCTTAACGAAGCAGCGAGAAGGAATAATATTAAAAGAACAACTTTGCAATCCAGGATTAAAAAAACTAGAAGCAGAAAAAGTGATGACGAGATTAGAAGGGGACTGGAGGATTCGGGAAAAGAAAGCGATAGTGAACAGCCTGCTAACAAGTATGGCAATAAATACACTGTAACTCAAGTTTTCACACAAGACGAAGAAACGCTCCTCAGAAAATATATTCAGCGAGCATCAGATTTAAATTATGGATTGGATTACACCGAGATTCAGAAGTTAGCCTATGAATATTCACTGAGACTGCACAATTGCAAAATTCCTGAAAGCTGGATTTGGCCGTTAAACAGCTCTGTTTTCTCTGAATCTGATTTTTTGCCAAGCACAGTCACTAATAATGAATATCCAATAAAATTGACTCCTAAAAATACACCTCATAGTCCACCGGAAGTACAAAAAACGCTTGGCATAATGCCACCCATTAGCATCGAACATAGAAACAAATCCAAATCTGAAGACGAAGTGAATAACAAAAATATATCCTATAATAACCCACAGCCATCAACGTCAAAGTGCACTAATATATATATGATAATCCACAACCATCAACGTCAAGAAGCACAAATGAAAATGATGGAGTCAGTGAAACCAGTCTTCTTGAGGTCATTCGACCATTTCCAAAAGCTAAATGCGAAATAAAGATCAAGAAAAGAAAACGAGAAAGTAAGTCAAAAATCTATACAGACACCCCAGAACTAATCGCTAAACAAACTATTGAGAGGGAACGAGAGAATAAGAAAAGGGCGAAGAATAACAAGACAGTGAAGAGAAAAGTGTTTTCGAAGGAAAAGGAAAATAAGCCGGCTAAAGAATCATCAAGTGAATCGGATATTTCAATAGAAATAGTCGATTCTTCAGATGGTAGTGAGTCTTTTATGTCACTGCAAGACATGGATCTAAATGAAAATATTTCCACCAATGACTTTCTCTTAGTTAAATTTCAGAAATTAAAAAATTACATTTGTTTTTATATACCTAGGACAGGTTCTCGAAATTGATGATGGTTGTTATCAAGTGAAGTTCTTAAGACGAAAGGGAAATTCAACAAGTTTCCACTTTCCAATTGCTGATGACATAGCGTTGGTTCAAATTGACGATATTGAGGCTAAACTCCTAGAACCACAAAAGACGGGAACTGCAAGAACCCAATCACTTTTTCGATTTAATTATAATTTCCAAGGACTGGATGTTCGATAAACCTAATCATTTTTTTAACTACATACCTTTAGAATACTAGATACCTATGTAAGAATTTTTTTTAATTTGTAGTTTGCTAAAATATGGCTATGTAGTTTAACTTAGTTAAAATAAACTTATTTTATAGCTACCCAAATATACAGTGATAAACACTTGTTGCAAGAATTTAGAACACCGGCCGAATCCTCCTCGAGCACTAGCCGAATCTACCTCTGGTGGTGGAGGGTTCGGCCATCTTACAGATATTTTTTATTTATCTCTCAAAATTCTATAACATATTTTTCAGCCCCAGACAAGTTTTAGGGTGACCTAGAAATGCCTAAAAATCATACCTTTACACAAATTATTATTATTTTTTAAAAATCTTATTTTTTATAAAATTGTAAAGGCAAACTGGCCGAATGATCCACCCTCTCCCCTACATGTATAGATTACAATTTATGCTTTGGTTATGTTATCAATTTATCCATATATCTATTACTACTATATTGTTAGCATCCAATCTACCCCTTGTTAAAATTTGAAGCAAAGATAAATCTTTTGTTTTGTACCACGTGATGTTCAGCCCTTTTGACGGACTGTCACTTGCTGTCACTGTCAGTTCAGATTCAGACATAGTTCTGACAGCGGTTTAAAACTTGAGCTTCTTGTCGGTTACCTTTTCGTCTTTTTACCTTTTAAAAGTAAAAATAAATGTGTTTTTATTTGTGAAAAGTGGATTAAAAGTTAATTATTATCCTATTTACGATATTGACATAGCTAATGTACCGATAATGCCAGTTTTAAGCAGCAAGAAGTGAAGAAATTATTTGTAGTTTTAGCGGTGGATATTCTTCACAAGAATGTAAACTGAAGAGTGAATACATCATTTTTAATTTGAGATTTTGGGGCAAAACGGGTAAGAACATTATATTTAGAATCAAAATCTTCTTTAATAATTAATTACCTACCTGGCTTGCCAGATTCAAATTTGGACTTTTAAATATGACAGGCGTGAGCGGCCATGTTATCATCTTTGGTGTTTTGATTGGCGGACGGTACGTAGTATTGAGTTCACTTGTTTGGCAAATCACGTGGTGATTTATGGGGGATGTTCAGGACGTCACGTGACTTTTTACATGTGGTTTCCAAAGGCTACGTCTTTGCTTCAACATTTTTTCGTCGTTCACTATATAGTTAGTAATAAATATATGAATTTATCTGCAATTAAAACTGTATTCTCACTACGCATCTGAGTTTTATTACAGATAACATAAAGAAATGGTCTTATTTTATTAGATGTTAAACCTCATAGATCCAAATTAATAAAGATAATAAGGTAATAGAGGAAAAAAGAAACTACATAAAAAAATCGGTCAAGAGCAAGCTCTACTTGCACAATTAAGGAGCGAACGCATTAGGCGTTCGCGGTCCCATCGCATCGCGCCGTGCTAGCACGGCCCGAGCTCGGTGAAGATCTTTACAATGTTTACCAATGTACGTGTTCCCACCAAGCGGTATCGAAATGAGCTCGATCGCATCGCGTTCTTGCCTGAACGTTTTATGGTTTTGCTAGAGACGGTAACCAGCTCGGCAGAAAATGGTTCACGATGCGTCGAAACCGCGAACGCCTAATGCATTCGCTCCTTAAGTGTTCCCTGCCATCAACCTCCCACTTAACCAGAGCAAACCTCGGCCGCCCGATCTCCGTCCATCTGCCGCGCTACCCGCCGCCGACGGCACTAACGCCATATCACATCGCGTATGCGCGGAGCTGAGTGGGCCAAATTAAAAATTTTGAAAAACGTGTAAAGACAAAAGTTGTTCCTAACATTGTGAGAAATATTTTTTGTCGAAGAACTTTTTCTCTAAAACCAATGGTTCAGCATTTAGGTATAAGGAAATAAACAATTAAATTGTTTATAACAACTGACCGCGCGAGAATTTTTTAATCCTGATACTTTTAGTTCAATCCAAATCTAATTATCAATGTTCATGATTTTGTTCACATTTTTCTGAGCGATCCTCCTGGTAATAAAGGTGGGGACAGCAATTTTTAAGCGTTTTCCCTAAAAAAAAACGAATAAAAAAAATACATCATATGTATTGTTAAATTCGTGGTTTAATAAGCTTTCATTTGACACCCTACACGATGAACTTGAAAACTTTTTTTCCATTTCCCAGTTTACCCCCTAAAATTAACCCCCAGAATTCACGGAACACTAAAAATGGCTTCAATGTAATAATAACGTACCTACTTGTACTTCCTATATTTTTGAGTATAATTCAGCAGCAGCAGTTTTGTTTATTATTTTACGATTGAAAGAATGTATTTTGGGTATAACCCCGGCAGCTAACGCGCTTCCTGCCACGATAACGTTACCGTCTGCGCAGACCTCGTATTTCGGTGCACTACCCCGCCAGCTGGTGCGTCGGCAAATCGCTTTAGATCTCGAATCATCAAAGGCACGACATCGAGTGCTTCTACTTGTCTTGTCTGTATACGGTGACTAAACTAAGGAAATTTTTTCGCGTAAAAGCTTCTTTTAGCTACTTATTGTAAAAATTGTCAAAATTAGGTTTATGCGAAGGTGGATGCTCGGAAAAATTGTATATGTCGTAGTCATTGGGCGTAATGCGCTATTTCGCAGAAAGCCTAGTCACTGGTCGTATTGCCAGCAAAGGCTGTAATTAAATGAATATTCCTTTGTTTGACTTCAATTTTACGTCATTTCAGGGATTGCTTGTTTAAGTCTCGTCAAGCAAAGTAAAAGGTTAAGCGATTACACGTTACGAGATTGACAGACACTTGTTTAGTCATGTGTTGATACCCTTACCTGCAGAAATGTTAATTTATGGTAGGAGTAGAAGCAAATAAACAAAATATTTTTATTTTGGGAAAACAATAGTTTCATTGTTCATTTGCAACAATGCCACATATAAAATCATAAAACACCAAATGGTAGGTACCTACTTAAATAACAGATAAAAATATTTCTGCATGCAGTTAACTAGGTATTTTGATGTGATGTAGGCATCTTTGTTCGCCAAATAATATTCACTTTAATTTTTGATAAAACAAACTCTTGCAGTTATCCATATTCTTTTAAAAAAAGTACAACTACGACTTTACACAACACAATTCCATACATTCAGCACATGGCTAAACAAGCGTCTGTCAAATGCCGTAATGTGTAATCGCTTAACCTTTTACTTTGTTTGACGAGAATTAAACAGGGAATCCCTAAAATGACGTAAAATTTCAGTCAAACAAAGGAATATTCTTTTGATAACAGTCTTTGCCGGCAATACGACAAACACACACACACACACACACACACACACACCTACACACAATCACACACACACACACACACACACACACACACACACACACACACATATATATATATATATATATATATATATATATATATATATATATATATATATATATATATATATATATATATATATAATATGAGAGAGGTAGTCGTTGCTGACTAGTCAGGAGATAAACTAGGTAATATTGGGGAATGCAGCAAAATTAAAGAGTACTCTTTAAAAGTTTTCCAAGCTTTCGGAAATGTTTATTTCCATCTTCAGGGAGACTACAAAAATTATGATTATGTCAGGTAACAAAAGGTTGGTAACTTTAAGAGTTAACTTACATCTTTGGTGAGAATGTAATTCGTGATGTACATAATCATGAGCTTGGGTATGAGATAAATAAAACTAACATCGTCAAAAACTTATTGATTGAAAAACTATGTGGTAACCTAAGTAGATTGTTAAAATGGTATCACTTTACACTTTAAAATTACATAAAACATCATTAATTAAAACAGATAATCATCGCTGAAAATATTTAAAATTATTCAAAGCAATTTACTGCAATGACAAGACAAGTACATCTGACGGATGTCACCTGTCACTGTATTAAAAGTTAGGTTCAACGCCTTTGGCGTGTGTCAGAAAGTAAGAAGTGGTTAAGTTACTGCAACGTGACTTTAATTTATTTCAACACTACACTTCGTTGGTACTAATTTCAATTTGTAATTGTCATGATAAAATTATGATTATTTATTTAATAAGAACAATGAGAGCAATTTAATTATGTTATGTTATTAGGGGTAATATTATTATGACTAGATTCTTTGGCCTGATGAAGTAAATATGCATATATTTCACTTAAGTGATTAATGTCAGATTTTTTATTAATACAGTTATCATCTTTGGAGATAAATGCCATCTCGTTGAATAACCTTTTAGAGTAATGAGGTTCTTTAGTTAATATTTTTGTGGAATCATAATTCATATGGTGTTGGTTCCTATGAACATGATCTGCCAAGGCACATCTTTCTGGATGTAATCTACTATCACTTTTGTGTGAAGTGATTCTATCTTTCAGTAGCCTGGTAGTTTGGCCAATGTATGTTTTATTACAAGAGATACAAGGGATGCTGTATACAACATCCGACTGTGCAAGCACTGGTACTTTATCTTTGAGATTAGAATGTAATGACTTGATTGTAAGGACTGATTTTACAGCAAGTGTTATGTTATTGTATGATTTAGTAAAAACATTTTAACAATCTACTTAAGTTACCACATAGTTTTTCAATCAATAAGTTTTTGACGATGTTAGTTTTATTTATCTCATACCCAAGCTCATGATTATGTATATCACGAATTACATTCTCACCAAAGATGTAAGTTAACTCTTAAAGTTACCAACCTTTTGTTACCTGACATAATCATAATTTTTGTAGTCTCCCTGAAGATGGAAATAAACATTTCCGAAAGCTTGGAAAACCTTTAAAGAGTACTTTTTAATTTTGCTGCATTCCCCAATATTACCTAGTTTATCTCCTGACTAGTCAGCAACGACTACCTCTCTCATATTATATCACAGAAATGGGGTTCTACCAGACGATCTTGGCTACCCATGGCAATGAGGCAGTGAGACAATTGAAACTTTGGTCAAAAACTAAAATGAAATTAGCTAAAGAATATAACAGAAGATGTTTCCTACTCCAATGCAGAAAACTGGGATTAAGACCACAACACATCTCAGCATCAACCAGACCAGTCGAAGAATTACTTCAGCGACAGGATATTCATTCAAATATAGATCACACGCATAGGTTAGGAAATAAATTAATTAATTTGGAAATATCTAACAATGAAATTATCATTAAGAAACTTGAAAATTCTCTTCTAACACTAAAGGGTAACATAGTTAGGTTAACTAACGAAGCAATTTATACCAATTTCTCCAGTAGACAACAAAGGTCTTACAATAAACTTTTCCATTCTCTGAAAACAAGTAATATCAACAAATTAAATCATTTAAAGAATAATTCTCTATATAATAATCTTAAATCCAATCCTAATTGGATAAAAAATCTCACTAACGAACAAATACCTAATGACATATTGCAGTTTTTATCATTGGGACCTAAGTTCTGTCTCGAACCACATGTTGGTAGAGATATTTCAATAATTAACATTCTAGCTGATGTTGATTACATTATTTCACAAATTAACAATCCTTCAGACAAAAATATCTTGACAGCTCAAGTAATCAACATCATCACTAATCATATTCATAAAAATTCTCACAATGGTTCCATACTATATAACTTATATATCAAATCTAGGAAATTTCTCAAAGAAAATCCTAATATCATTTTGACTAACTCTGACAAGGGCTCTGTTAGTGTCATCATGTACAAGGATCATTACCTTCAACTTTCTAATGAATTAATCAACAATAATACCTCTTATGTTGAACTACCTAAGGATCCTACAGTGTCCGTACAGAGGTCTTGTAATGAACTGGTCAAACAACTAAAAAATACTAACCAAATAGATGAACCTACAAAAAAACATCTAACTAACTACAAAAGTGTGGCTCCTAAGTTCTATGCTCTGCCAAAGATTCATAAACCTACTCTATCTGTAAGACCCATTGTGGCCTCCATTGGAGCTCCCACAGAAATGGTAGCTTCCTTTATTACTAATATCTTAACTAAAGCATACGACTATAATAATCAATATTACATCAAAGACTCATTTGAAGTTTATCAACTTTTCAATAATTCAATTTTACCGAATAATTATGTAATCGCAAGCTTGGATGTAGTGTCACTTTTCAGCAATGTATATCTGGACGCCTGTCTTAGATCAATAGACAAGAACTGGGACAGGATCAGTGTACATACAAACATTTCCAAAGACCCATCCCTGGAAATCATAACTTTGCTTTTCAATAACACATATTTTGCTTTTAACAATAAATTTTATAAACAAACCTTTGGCACACCCATGGGTGCATCTATTTCTCCAATCTTGGCTAATTATGTCATGGATGACCTATTGGACACAGTCATTCCTGTCCTCTCTTTTAAACCTCATTTCATCAAAAAATATGTAGATGACATAATCCTGGCCCTTCCTGAAGATGGTGTCACAGAGATAATAGATACTATCAACAGTTATGACCCATACATCCAATTTACCATCGAAACAGAAGATAATAACAATTCTGTACCGTTTCTGGATACGAGATTTATTCGTAATCCAGACAACACAATTAAAATCGATTGGTATTCTAAACCATGCAGTTCAGGCAGATTCATTAACTATCTGTCCTATCACAAACACTCCATGAAAACGAACTTGGTCAAACAAATGAAAAATAGAATTCTAAAAATCTCAGACACATCTTTCCATAACAAAAACCTTAAAATCTTATACCAACTCTTCATAGACAATTCGTACCCCCCAACTCTCTTCAGGAAAATTTTGTTCAGTACGTCTACAACTATCACCAACAATCAATTGATGCAACCACAAGATAATAACAACATTATCCCACAACCTGTTGGAACTGATAATATTCCAGTTGCACCACAGGAAAATGCATCAATCCCTCCTATTATTTTTACCTCCTTACCATACATTAAAGACATAACACCCAAGCTTGTCAACATTTTTACTAAATCATACAATAACATAAAACTGGCTGTAAAATCAGTCCTTACAATCAAGTCAGTACATTCTAATCTCAAAGATAAAGTACCAGTGCTTGCACAGTCGGATATTGCATACAGCATCCCTTGTATCTCTTGTAATAAAACATACATTGGCCAAACTACCAGGCTACTGAAAGATAGAATCACTTCACACAAAAGTGATAGTAGATTACATCCAGAAAGATGTGCCTTGGCAGATCATGTTCATAGGAACCAACACCATATGAATTATGATTCCACAAAAATATTAACTAAAGAACCTCATTACTCTAAAAGGTTATTCAAAGAGATGGCATTTATCTCCCAAGATGATAACTGTATTAATAAAAAATCTGACATTAATCACTTAAGTGAAATATATGCATATTTACTTCATCTGGACAAAGAATCTAGTCATAATAATATTACCCCTAATAACATAACATAATTAAATTCCTCTCATTGTTCTTATTAAATAAATAATCATAATTTTATCATGACAATTACAAATTGAAATTAGTAACAACGAAGTGTAGTGTTGAAATAAATTAAAGTCACGTTGCAGTAACTTAACCACTTCTTACTTTCTGACACACGCCAAAGGCGTTGAACCTAACTTTTAATACAGTGACAGGTGACATCCGTCAGATGTACTTGTCTTGTCATTGCAGTAAATTGCTTTGAATAATTTTAAATATTTTCAGCGATGATCATCTGTTTTAATTAATGATGTTTTATGTAATTTTAAAGTGTAAAGTGATACCAATAAGTTTTTGACGATGTTAGTTTTATTTATCTCATACCCAAGCTCATGATTATGTACATCACGAATTACATTCTCACCAAAGATGTAAGTTAACTCTTAAAGTTACCAACCTTTTGTTACCTGACATAATCATAATTTTTGTAGTCTCCCTGAAGATGGAAATAAACATTTCCGAAAGCTTGGAAAACTTTTAAAGAGTACTCTTTAATTTTGCTGCATTCCCCAATATTACCTAGTTTATATATATTATATATATATATATATATATATATATATATATATATATATATATATATATATATATATATATATATATTTATATATATATATATATATATATATATATATATATATATATATATATATATATATATATATATATATATATTCTATATATATATATATATATATATATATATATATATATATATATATATATATATATATATATAGAAGCGGTGGGTAGTCTTGGCTGACTAGTTGATAAACAAGAGTATATTTTGGGGTAACAGTCAGAGGTATTAGGGCTCAATGAATAAGAAGAACTCTTATTTACTACGCTAAGCTTTCGGAAGGATTTATTCCTTTTTCAAAGCTACAAATATGGAGTACATTAGATATATTATGTCTAATAACATTATTATTTATTATTACCTGGGTGTAAGTGAGTTTCAATAAAATGAAAAAAAGCAACTCATCTTCACAGTAATCTTAATGCAGGAATTATTGACTAAATTGTGCAATGATACTACAAAATCTTGTTGAAAAATTTTAAAGTGACATTTGTCAATTGTCATAAGATTCTGTTGAGAAGGAGAGTTTTTTACAATGGTGGATTATTTAAATATTACAGGTTGTTAATTCAAAGTAGTAGATAGGTTGCAGGGTGTGTTTATGGTGAGATAATTAATATTACTTATTATTACATAATTTAGTATACATTTTAAAAGAGGAAAAATGATAAAAATAATATTGAATTTTTATATGTATAATGGTTGTGTACCAGGAGAAATGAAATTGTGCATATTATTGTTATTCAACATCTGTAATACTAAGAGAGTTATTAGGATTTTGTTTTTTTAAAGTTATTAAATTTGCGTAAATTATGCTAAGATCTGTCACATCTTTATTTTTGTTAAGTGTATTTGTTTGAGTATATATCTCTGTCATTTCGAGAAAGATTCTTTTTTTAGTATTTTTTTCTTGGTGTAATATTTTAGTAGATTCAAACGCAGGGATGTGTCCTGTATCGATATTATGTTCAGCCAATGCACAAGAACGCTTTCCTAGTCTACAATCACTTTTATGAGATGTAATCCTGTCTTTAAGGACCCTAGAGCTTTGACCTATATACAATTTTTCACATTCGGAACAAGGAATACTATATACTACAGCTGCCTTCTTCAAGGCTTCGTCTGTGTCTTTTACTTTTGAAAAAAGAGTGCCTATATTTTTTTGAAATTTTTGGGTTATCTTGATGAAAGGTTCGTATTTAAAAACTTTTGTGATTTTATTAGTTATTGATTGAATTGCAGGTACAGAGAAATAATATGTCGGTTGGTTGTTTGTTAAAAAGGCACTGATTTCAGGAGTACCAATCTGGATATTATTCCTTTGTAGGATGGGTGTAATGGATGTGTTAAAAATAAGTTTTTTAAATAGACGTTCTGGATAAGAGTTCTCCAAAAGAATATTGTAAAGTAAATTCAGGTTTTTCTGTCTTAAAGTAGGGTGGCTGATTCTTACAATCCTTGATTTCAACCCCAACACAAGATTAATTTTCATCTTTTCTGTGTGATAAGAGTTATAATTGATGTATCTACCTGAACTGGTGGGTTTTATGTACCAGTCAAGTATGATTTTGTTATCATTTGCTCTTATCAGTTTGGTGTCCAAAAAGGGTACACTCATGGTGGTTTCATTTTCAATCGTGAATTGTATATTGGGATTGTGGTTGTTAAAAGTTTGTAGAACTAAGCCCATTCCATCAAACGGTACAGACAGAATCAGGTCATCTACATATTTTTTGATGAACGGTAAATCGAAAGGTAATTTTGGAATGCAATCATCCAGTAAGTCATCCATAACATATTGAGCAACTATCGGGGAGATAGTCGCTCCCGTGGGGGTACCTAATATTTGTTTGTAGTAGGTTTTGTTGAATAAGAAATAGGTTGTATCAAAAATAAATCTGATAATATTTAGAAATTCATTTTTTGGAATGGTTGTATGTTTATTAATGTTTTCCCACTTTTTATTGATACTATTGATGACTAGTTCAATGGAAATGTTTGTAAATAAAGAAACGACATCCAGACTAATTATTACGTAATTATTTGGAAGTTGTTTGTTTTGTATAAAATCAGCAAATTCAAAAGAGTCACTTATATAGTATTCATTGTTTTTCACATTTGCTTGTGATAATATATCTGTGATGAATTTTGCTAATTTGCTATTAGGAGAATCTATTGATGAGATTATGGGTCTTAAAGAAAAAGTGGGCTTATGAATTTTGGGTGGGCCATAATACTTTGGTGAAATTTGATTATAAATGGTAACTGTTTTCGAAATTTCTTCGGTAATAAATGTTTTCTTTTTTAATTCTGAAACTATTTTGTTAGCTTTTTGTTGGAAAGACGATGTGGGGTCATTTCTAAGGGGTACATAGTACTTTGTGTCTAAGAAAAGTTCATTTGATTTATTTAGATAGTCCTGTTTTGACATAATGACAGTCACATTGCCTTTATCTGCCCTAGTTATTATTAGTCCTCCGTGTTGGGACAAGAATTTCTTAGTTTTATTGAATAAATAAGTTAAGTGGTCCCCACTGACAGGGTTGTTAAAAAAATTAGTAAGAATATTGGTAACTTTAGCTCTGTATATATTTTTTCTGGAATCTGGGCAACACTGAATTATGTATTCCAGATCGGCCAGTAATTTTTCAACTTTGCAATCTTTTGTTGTGGGAGGTAAGGCGAATTTAAAGCCTAGAGCTAGGAAATTCTTGATATCATCCGGAATTGCAACATCTGTCAAATTTTTAATCCAGTTATCTTTAGTTTTTATTTGATTTTGGTTATTCTGCAAATTATTGATTTTTTTAAGATTTCTGTTCTTTATGACTCTGAAATTGTTGTTATAGTGTCTGTTTTGTCTACTTTTGAATTCAGAGATGATATTTGTTGGTAGATTCGTTAATAATTTGTTTGAAATTGTATTTAGAGTTTTTTCTAGGTAATTTAAAGATTTAATGGTTGTTGCAATTTCGTAGTTGAGAATCTTGTTTACCAACCTATCGTTAAATTGTTTGATTCTTCGTCCATTGTTTCCATTCTCTATTTGTATGGTATTGCACACATTTTTGGTGTTGTTATGTATGTGGTTTGGTATGATGCCTTGAGTCCTGCAGGTAAGTAGAAAGATTTTTCTGTTTCTGATGGATGCTAGTTTCAAGTTGGTGTTTGCCCACTGTTTGAGGAGACTCATGAATTGTACTCCATATCGGTTACATATCTCCTGGTAAAGCCCCATTCCTATCGTTAAATTGTTTGATTCTTCGTCCATTGTTTCCATTCTCTATTTGTATGGTATTGCACACATTTTTGGTGTTGTTATGTATGTGGTTTGGTATGATGCCTTGAGTCCTGCAGGTAAGTAGAAAAATTTTTCTGTTTCTGATGGATGCTAGTTTCAAGTTGGTGTTTGCCCATTGTTTGAGGAGACTCATGGATTGTACTCCATATCGGTTACATATCTCCTGGTAAAACCCCATTCCTATCGTTAAATTGTTTGATTCTTCGTCCATTGTTTCCATTCTCTATTTGTATGGTATTGCACACATTTTTGGTGTTGTTATGTATGTGGTTTGGTATAATGCCTTGAGTCCTGAAGGTTTTGGCGTACTTTTAGGGGAAAACTTGGTTTTCCTCAGAAAGGTACTCACTTGCGTACGGCAGCTCTTCGTCGGTAGAACAGATGGTCATCGGCTAGGAACACTTACGCTTTTTAAAGGCGCCACTCAGTTTTTCCTTTAATGGATTCGTTTCAGAGCTTCTGAACTGAGAAACCAAGCTCTTTTAGGATTAATAGTTAGTAATAAATAAATAAATAAATAGACTACCTGAGATTAGCTTCAATCAATTTAATTAGCGAATTGTGCCAAAGGAGGAACAAAAAAATATGTTTATAAATACCAAATAACATAGTTTAAAAATGCAATTGTTCTGATAAAAATAAATATAATGCAGTGAAGCTAAAATTCCCGAGTTATAGTAATATACACATAACCCCTATCTTTGGCCAAAGATTACCCCAATGTTATGTACATTTATGTACAAAAATATATTTAAAAGTCGCATGTGAATTCAATTTTAAAATAATCAGAAGGCTAGCTTACACAGGTAAATATGTAATATATGTAAAGAATGAATTTAAGAAATTAAGAGGATATCACGACAGTTATAGTATAAAAAAATTACGCAATTAAAAAAATGGAATAGACTGGCCTTAGGTTCTGGTGGGAGCTTCTAGAGTGTCCCCTGCATCCTGTGAAACAGACACTTGTTGGTGGCTAAATGTTAGGCCTCCAATCCTGGTTACTACGGACAGCTATTTCTCTGATAGTTTATGAGAAAAGTGGAGGAAAACGTGCTGTGAAACGTGGACACCTCTCTAGCGCCTCTCTAACACCCTATCTAACGCCTCTCTAAAATCCTATCTAGCACCTCTCTAAAACCATTTCTAACGCCTCTCTAAAACCCTGTAAATAATATTTACAATAACCAAAACGTTCGAAATCATTAAAGAAATTTAACAGCTTACCTCTAGGTTGAGGGGATTCGTCTTACTATGCACATGGCGAATAAGAAATTAAAACGGGACCTCTCCCAGGAAGAATAATCATGAATCGGCAAAAAGACATAATAATATGTATGTAAGTAATCAGACACTACTTCACATTACAATAATTGGTGCATAAAGTAGCACTATAAAGGCAAAAATCTTCAGTCAGAAAATTCATGACTCCTCACACGATTAGCAAAATCGGAGTGTCTCGAAAAACGCTGGTACGTCGATCTACGAGTACCACGCATGGGTACTAGACGACATCTCGTCAGCCTGGATGCAGCTGGTCAAGATATTTTGGAAGTTGGCGAATGCGATGGATCATGGAAATTTACAAAAATATTAAGAACTAATAAGGGTAATAGTGGTTAAAGATTTAACCGCTACACTGCCCCTCTCCAAAAGAAAAAATTAAAGACTACGAAGTGGACTTTACATTTTTTAACATTCATATTACCATAACATGATATGTGAGGTAGATTATTAACAGTTTACGATAATCTAATAATAAAAAATATAAGTAACCTTAGAACTTACGAAAAAATATACAAAAATTGCAGTGCACAAAATAGTGTTGTCAAAATTTTAGTATTGATAACTCTCGCGTATCACTCGCCCCCAGGGGAGATTACAGTCGGTAGGTCACTATCGGTAGGTCACAAATCAGGTAAGGTCACTAAATTGGTAAGTCCACTAACATCTGACAACTATTTGCCTAGCACTATTATTACTACCAACCCTCACTAATAATTTCGTATCAGCTAATTCAATCTATTTACAACTAAATCTATTTACAGCCTATAAGAAAGTAGAAACATCACTTATAGTAGAAAAACCATCGGTTATAAGAAACTGAAATAACCTAAAATGCTTTAGTATTTAAAATTTCTCACGGTATATAAACCAAACTATTTAAGTTAATTACTAGAAAAATAGTACCGATAATTTTTAAGTGTCAAGCAGGGTCTAATGAAACTGAAGTTGCGGCAAGGTGCCCGCGTGCATCAGCCCATTACACTTGCACAAAATTTTGACACTGAACCACGCCAAGGCGAGGTGAGTTACGCTAAGGTATGCTTAGCGGAGTTTTGCCCTAGGCAAATACATAAGCCAAAACGCAAAAGAAAAAAAGATAAGGTAAGTAAATTGAAGATAAGGCACGGTAATTTTGACCAAGTTATAACTTCAATCAAAATTTACTTTAGAAATTTTTAGGTAGAAAATAAAGGTAAGAACTTATGAGGAAAGAGATCTTTGGGTATCTTCTATATCCTCAGAATGTCCATGGTAAGGCAATAAATCTTTAACGTGCCACTTGCCTACTTTAGAACCGTCTAGGTTTTTTAATTCATAGACCAAGGGAGATAATTTTTTAGAGACAAGAGATAAGATATGTTTAGGACTAAGTTTTGCAGCAAATTTGTTCGCAGCATTAGATAACATCTTGTTCGGACGCCATACTTTTTCACCTACATTGAAACAGACATCCCGTTTCCGGAGATTATAGGACTTAGAATTCCTTTCAAATGCAGAATGCAGTTTCTGGCGTATTTCAGCGAACAGATTACGAAACTCAGTTAAATTTTCGGCGTAGGTATTCCTATCACCAGGCAATATTTCGGAAGATTGGTCTTGGGGAAGATGATCATAATAATCACCAGATAAAGGAACATGTCGCCCAAACATTAAATATGAAGGAGGAAAACCAGTTACTTCGTGAACTGCAGTATTAATAGCCTGCCTAATTTCAGCAATATGTAGATCCCAATCTTCATGTTTATCCACGTAACATCTGATAGCAGTAGTTATAGTTTTGTTGTTTCTTTCCACAAAATTGCATGTGGTGAGTAAAACGGAGTAAACCACTGTTTGACGTGATATTTTTCACATAGATTTTTAAGGTTATGACTAGAAAAATTGGTTGCGTTGTCACAGATAAGGATCTGAGGCACACCAAATACAAGAAAAATCTGATTTTCTAAGAGATCTACAATAAGATTGGACTTAGAATTTTTAAGAGGAAAAGTAAAAGTGTATTTCGAAAACCAATCAGCAGCTACTAGCAACCATTTATTGCCTGTTTTTGAGCGTGGAAAGGGACCAATAAAATCTAAAGAAATAATCTGACCAGGTAAGTCAACAATTTTTTCCTTCCCCATGGTACCAATCTTAGGTAAGTTTGAATGTTTCTGCGCACCGCACACCAAACATTTACGAATAAACTTTAAAATTTGTGACCTCATCTGAGGCCAATAGTACAATTCTTGAACACGAAACAAAGTCTTCCGAAAACCAAAATGTCCACTGGTTGGAGGATTATGACAATTTTCGATGACCTTATCCCTTTGAGGTTTTGGAATCAAGAGTTTCCATTCCTGTTTATTAAAAGAATAAGAGGAACGACAAGGAATAAATTTTTGGACTAAGTCACCTTCAATCCGCCATTGAGGATACTTTTCAGGACTTTTACGAATATTGTCACGAAGAGAGATATACCAGGGATCAAGAGATGAGAAATCAACAGATAAGGAAGATACTTGTAGAGGCAGTGTTTGTGAGGTAGATGGACTGTCCATGTCCATATTATCTGGAAGAGAATAAGGTATACGACTTAAGGCATCTGGAACAATTTGCATTGAGCCTTTTCTATGCTGTAAATCAAAAGTGTGCTGCCTTAATCTAAGCAACCAGCGACTAAGTTTACCAGAGGGAGTTTTAAGATTATTAAGCCAAAGCAAACTGAAATGATCGGTGATTACGGTAAAACGCGTACCTTCTACCCAAGGTCTAAATTTTTCTATGCAGAATATAACTGCCAAACATTCCCGTTCGGTCACCGAATAATTTCTTTCTGCTCTGGACAAAGAACGGCTTGCATAAGCTATGACTTTTTCTTCTCCGTCTATAAACTGAGTCAACATTCCTCCAATACCAACATCGGAAGCGTCTGACTGAACATAGAATTTCTGACTGAAATCTGGTTGAGCTAGAATAGGTGCACTTACTAATTTTTGCTTGATATACAAAAACGCGGCTTCAGCTTCGTCGTTCCAACTGATAACTTCTTTTTTCTTTTTGCCTTTAAGAAGTGAATTTAAGGGACTTACAAGGGACGAGAAATCTTTGATAAACCTGCGATACTATGAACACATTCCTATGAAACGCTTAACTTCAGTCGAAGTGCGGGGACGTGGATAATTCAACATACAATCAACCTTACAAGGGTCGGTGGCTAAAGAATTATTTCCAACAATAAAACCTAGGTACTTTAAAGATGTCTTAAAAAATTGACATTTTTCAAGGTTAATAGTAAGGCCTGCATCCTTTAGTAAATTTTTTGCAGTTCTCAGTAACTCAATATGGTGTTCCCAAGTAGGAGAACAAAGTAAAATATCGTCTAGATAAGAGAATATATGCGGTTCGTACTTAGGTCCAAAAATTGAATCTACCAACCTTTGTTGAGTTTGCGCAGCATTGCACAAGCCAAAAGGAACTACCCTAAATTGAAAGTGTCCTCGACCAATTATAGAAAAAGCAGTTTTTTCTTTAGATGCGTCATCCAAAGGAATTTGCCAAAATGCTTTTCGCAGATCTATAGAGGAAATAAACTTGGCATTACGCAAGTTATTTAAGGTACGATCTACGTGAGCCAAAGGAAAACTATCATGTTTAGTCAAGTTATTCAAAAAACGTCCATCAAAACAGAATCTATATTCACCGTTTGGTTTTTTAACTAATAAGGTTGGAGAACTCCAAGGACTTTGAGATTCTTCAACTACACCTAATTTAATCATAGAGTCTAACTCTTTGTTTAGAATTTCTTGTATGTACGTAGAAAGTAGATAAGGTTTCTTTTTAAAAGGGGGGTTATCTCCCGTATCTATATTTAGTTTAATTTTATTTGTTCTCCCTAACTTATCGTTACTATCAATTTCTTTAAAGGAATCTAAAACTTTTTGAGCTTCTATTTTTTGAGTAGGAGATAAATCATCTACAGTGCAAAGTTTAGGAATACAAAATTTATTTGTTATTGTAGAAGTAGTACTTATTTCTATTTCATTACTATGAATAGACCAAGCATTATTTTTGAAGTCCATTACTAAATTAAACTGTTTTGCAAAATCAATCCCAAAAATAAATGCATGCGTTACAGAAGGTACAATTAAAACTTTGATTATTTTACAACAATCATTAATAAAAACAGGCAAATCAGAGACACCAACAACTTTTTGCTGTGTACCGTCTGCTGTGCGAACATTAAAATCTACTACTGACTGAATCTTAATTTTTAATTTTTTCAAAATTTTTATTCCACTTGATCCAACAATAGAAGAGTTAGCTCCAGAATCTAATAAAACTGATAACTTGATCATAAAGACGAACTGAGATATAAGGTCTGTTGTCATTAACTTTGTTAATAAATAGAGGTAGTATTTCGTTACTAGTTTTAGGTGTTTTGAAAAAATTAGAGACATATATAAGCCATTTGTTCCAATCAGATTTATCAAAATAGGACTTTGTGGTTAACTTTCCATCAAAGTACCGACCACGGGCAGTGCTTGATGGCCTATTTAGTTTTTTGAACAATTTTTACAAGAATTAGTCTTTACATTGGGCTCGCCGCAGCGATAACAAAATATTTTTCTTTTTTCCGTACACGAATTATAGGTATGATTAGGTAACCGACAATTGAAACAAATAATTTTATTTTTAGATATAGATTGAGATTCCTTGTTATCCAAAGCATCAGAAGGTTTATCTACATTTTCTGATTTCTTAAATTTCCTATCAGCATTAGAGGTATTTTGGTTAGAAGATTTATCTACATTTTCTGATTTCTTAAAATTCCTATCAGCATTAGACGTATTTTGGTTATCAAAACGGGAAAAATTTTTATTAAAATTTTTATAGTTACTTCGAGTGTCACGTTGTCGTGAACCACTTTGTTGATCCGAATCCGATAAATAAAATAATTGAGGTAGTTTTTTAGAAGTAGTCTTGGAAGCTTCTTCCAATCTTTTACACAAAATAGATAATTCATTGACAGTATCAATAGAATGTAAGGCAAGTTGATTGATATATTCAGGTAATAAATTTTTTCGAATATATTTCACCTTAGTGACCTCCGCTGGAGACGTAGATAAGCGACAAAATAAGTTTTCTAAATGAGCCATAAAAATAGTTACTGATTCATTTCGCTTCTGTTTCCTCTGCCTTATTTGTTCCCAGACATCGTCGTCTGCATAAGGAGGTAAAAAATCTTTCTTTAAACGAGATACTAAAGAAGGCCAATCTGTAATACTAGATTTAATGCTACGGTACCATATGAACGCATCACCAACAAAAAATTCAACAGCTGAGTTAATTAATTCATTTTCTGAAACATCACGAGCCTGAGCAAGATCAGAAACTCTTTCTAAGAAGTAGAAAACACTTTTTGTATCCCCATTAAATTTAATTCCCCAAGAAGATATTGGTTGTTTACTGGCTGTACATGTGACAACAGGATTAACATTAACTATCAGTGGAGAGGTCTGAGGAAGATTATTTAAATTAGGATTTGATGAGGGCGACTCCTCTGAAACTTTTTCATCTAAATCTGACTCTACTTTAAGGCACGTTGCATAAGATTCGTTACGAAATTTAATTGCATCGCCATCATCGGCTTCCGGAATTTTGATTCTTTTTATTCGGCCGCATAAATGAGCTAGTCTTGACTTAACGCGAAGGTAAGTACTATCGGTAGCACTTCCTTCAAAATCTGAAATAACATTTTCAATAGATGCAATACTTTTGCTTATTTCTGCTCGTTCGGTTCTAAAATCGGGTATATACGCTTCTATACAAATCTGACTTCCGGGCATCTGAATTTCTTTTTTTAAAAGTCTAGACAAAATTTTTCTTTTTTCTGCCACGTTACGATCGGTATAAACAGACCTAATATTTAGTTCATAATCGAGTTCATAATCTAAAAGGTGATTAATTTGAAATTTATCAACTGTGGCAGCCATATTTAAAAATTTTTCTTTTCAGATAAGTATCCAAAAAACTTCTTAAAAATTTTTAATTAACGTTAGGAATTAAATAATTGAAGTATTTGTTATAAAAGACTACAAAAAACAAATTAAAAATATTTGGACAACCGGTATATAATTTTTAAAGTCAACCTGTATAGTTGCTTATGTAAAGATCACGTTTGAGACAACCTGTACGTAAATTAAAATTTGGTCAGGCAAGAGCAAGATTTTTTTTTTAGGTAACAATTGAAATCTGATATAACCGGTAACTGCTTAAAACTTTTTAATTATATCTTAAATACTGGATTTAATTTTGAAATAATCTTTTATTCTATTCAAATAAGATGCATTCGGTAAATAATATAAAATATTATTTTACTACAGTGTCCGTCAAGACGTACCAATACATTTCCAACAAATATGCTTTTTTGTATCGGTAAAGGAATGCAAGAAAAAATGGTTTAGCCAAACAACTCAAGGACGCGACGATCGCAATTATCAATTCAGCAAATATCTAATTTTATTTGAAAATTAGGGGAAACAAAATTTTATTAATAAATAATTGGCCAAAATATTAATCAATATTAAAATCTCTATAATTAATAAATGATATACACCATTGTTTGTGTGTAGGTATGAGTATTTTTATAAGACAGAAAAAGACAGAAAGAGAATCAGTAAAAATACATATTGCGAATAGTCAGTTTTTGGGGAAAATATAAAAATTTATGGATAAACAAGCCTGAAAGAAAATTTGAAAATTAAGAAAAAATGTTATGGGGTTTTGAAACTAATCTCAGTAGAAAAAATACAAAAAATAAAATCTAAGCGTAAGCACTCAAGCCCCACGCCTATGGGCGCTATTTTATGTGGCGTACTTTTAGGGGAAAACTTGGTTTTCCTCAGAAAGGTACTCACTTGCGTACGGCAGCTCTTCGTCGGTAGAACAGATGGTCATCGGCTAGGAACACTTACGCTTTTTAAAGGCGCCACTCAGTTTTTCCTTTAATGGATTCGTTTCAGAGCTTCTGAACTGAGAAACCAAGCTCTTTTAGGATTAATAGTTAGTAATAAATAAATAAATAAATAGACTACCTGAGATTAGCTTCAATCAATTTAATTAGCGAATTGTGCCAAAGGAGGAACAAAAAAATATGTTTATAAATACCAAATAACATAGTTTAAAAATGCAATTGTTCTGATAAAAATAAATATAATGCAGTGAAGCCAAAATTCCCGAGTTATAGTAATACATAACCCCTATCTTTGGCCAAAGATTACCCCAATGTTATGTACATTTATGTACAAAAATATATTTAAAAGTCGCATGTGAATTCAATTTTAAAATAATCAGAAGGCTAGCTTACATAGGTAAATATGTAATATATGTAAAGAATGAATTTAAGAAATTAAGAGGATATCACGACAGTTATAGTATAAAAAAATTACGCAATTAAAAAAATGGAATAGACTGGCCTTAGGTTCTGGTGGGAGCTTCTAGAGTGTCCCCTGCATCCTGTGAAACAGACACTTGTTGGTGGCTAAATGTTAGGCCGCCAATCCTGGTTACTACGGACAGCTATTTCTCTGATAGTTTATGAGAAAAGTGGAGGAAAACGTGCTGTGAAACGTGGACACCTCTCTAGCGCCTCTCTAACACCCTATCTAACGCCTCTCTAAAATCCTATCTAGCACCTCTCTAAAACCATTTCTAACGCCTCTCTAAAACCCTGTAAATAATATTTACAATAACCAAAACGTTCGAAATCATTAAAGAAATTTAACAGCTTACCTCTAGGTTGAGGGGATTCGTCTTATTATGCACATGGCGAATAAGAAATTAAAACGGGACCTCTCCCAGGAAGAATAATCATGAATCGGCAAAAAGTCATAATAATATGTATGTAAGTAATCAGACACTACTTCACATTACAATAATTGGTGCATAAAATAGCACTATAAAGGCAAAAATCTTCAGTCAGAAAATTCATGACTCCTCACACGATTAGCAAAATCGGAGTGTCTCGAAAAACGCTGGTACGTCGATCTACGAGTACCACGCATGGGTACTAGACGACATCTCGTCAGCTTGGATGCAGCTGGTCAAGATATTTTGGAAGTAGGCGAATGCGATGGATCATGGAAATTTACAAAAATATTAAGAACTAATAAGGGTAATAGTGGTTAAAGATTTAACCGCTACAAGGTAAGTAGAAAGATTTTTCTGTTTCTGATGGATGCTAGTTTCAAGCTGGTGTTTGCCCATTGTTTGAGGAGACTCATGGATTGTACTCCATATCGGTTACATATCTCCTGGTAAAACCCCATTCCTATCGTTAAATTCTTTGATTCTTCGTCCATTGTTTCCATTCTCTATTTGTATGGTATTGCACACATTTTTGGTGTTGTTATGTATGTGGTTTGGTCTGATGCCTTGAGTCCTGCAGGTAAGTAGAAAGATTTTTCTGTTTCTGATGGATGCTAGTTTCAAGTTGGTGTTTACCCATTGTTTGAGGAGACTCATGGATTGTACTCCATATCGGTTACATATCTCCTGGTAAATCCCCATTCCTATAATAGAAGCGGTGGGAAGTCTTGGCTGACTAGTTGATAAACAAGAGTATATTTTGTGGTAACAGCCAGAGGTATTAGGGCTCAATGAATAAGAAGAACTCTTATTTACTACGCTAAGCTTTCGGAAGCATTTATTCCTTTTTCAATGCTACAAATATGGATTACATTAGATATATTATGTCTAATAACATTATTACTTATCTTTATTTTTGTTAAATGTATTTGTTTGAGTATATATCTCTGTCATTTCGAGAAAGATTCTTTTTTTAGTATTTTTTTCTTGGTGTAATATTTTAGTAGATTCAAACGCAGGGATGTGTCCTGTATCGATATTATGTTCAGCCAATGCACAAGAACGCTTTCCTAGTCTACAATCACTTTTATGAGATGTAATCCTGTCTGTAAGGACCCTAGAGCTTTGACCTATATACAATTTTTCACATTCGGAACAAGGAATACTATATACTACAGCTGCCTTCTTCAAGGCTTCGTCTGGGTCTTTTACTTTTGAAAAAAGAGTGCCTATATTTTTTTGAAATTTTTGGGTTATTTTGATGAAAGGTTCGTATTTAAAAACTTTTGTGATTTTATTATTGGCAAACACCAACTTGAAACTAGCATCCATCAGAAACAGAAAAATCTTTCTACTTACCTGCAGGACTCAAGGCATCATACCAAACCACATACATAACAACACCAAAAATGTGTGCAATACCATACAAATAGAGAATGGAAACAATGGACGAAGAATCAAACAATTTAACGATAGGTTGGTAAACAAGATTCTCAACTACGAAATTGCAACAACCATTAAATCTTTAAATTACCTAGAAAAAAATTTAAATACAATTTCAAACAAATTATTAACGAATCTACCAACAAATATCATCTCTGAATTCAAAAGTAGACAAAACAGACACTATAACAACAATTTCAGAGTCATAAAGAACAGAAATCTTAAAAAAATCAATAATTTGCAGAATAACCAAAATCAAATAAAAACTAAAGATAACTGGATTAAAAATTTGACAGATGTTGCAATTCCGGATGATATCAAGAATTTCCTAGCTCTAGGCTTTAAATTCGCCTTACCTCAAACAAAAAAAGATTGCAAAGTTGAAAAATTACTGGCAGATATGGAATAAATAATTCAGTGTCGCCCAGATTCCAGAAAAAATATATAAAGAGCTAAAGTTACCAATATTCTTACAAATTTTTTTAACAACCCTGTCAGTGGGGACCACTTAACTTATTTATTCAATAAAACTAAGAAATTCTTGTCCCAACACGGAGAACTAATAATAACTAGGGCAGATAAAGGCAATGTGACTGTCATTATGTCAAAACAGGACTATCTAAATAAATCAAATGAACTTTTCTTAGACACAAAGTACCATGTACCCCTTAGAAATGACCCCACATCGTCTTTCCAACAAAAAGCTAACAAAATAGTTTCAGAATTAAAAAAGAAAAAATTTATTACCGAAGAAATTTCGAAAACACTTACCATTTATAATCAAATTTCACCAAAGTATTATGGCCTACACAAAATTCATAAGCCCACTTTTTCTTTAAGACCCATAATCTCATCAATAGATTCTCCTAATAGCAAATTAGCAAAATTCATCACAGATATATTATCACAATCATATGTAAAAAACAATGAATACTATATAAGTGACTCTTTTGAATTTGCTGATTTTATACAAAACAACTTCCAAATAATTACGTAATAATTAGTCTGGATGTCGTTTCTTTATTTACAAACATTCCCATTGAACTAGTCATCAACAGTATCAATAAAAAGTGGGAAAACATTAATAAACATAAAACCATTCCAAAAAATGAATTTCTAAATATTATCAGATTTATTTTTGATATAACCTATTTCTTATTCAACAAAACCTACTACAAACAAATATTAGGTACCCCCATGGGAGCGACTATCTCCCCGATAGTTGCTTAATATGTTATGGATGACTTACTGGATGATTGCATTCTAAAATTACCTTTCGATTTACCGTTCATCAAAAAATATGTAGATGACCTGATTCTGTCTGTACCGTTTGACGGAATGGACTTAGTTCTACAAACTTTTAACAACCTCAATCCCAATATACAATTCACGATTGAAAATGAAACCACCATGAGTGTATCCTTTTTGGACACCAAACTGATAAGAGCAAATGATAACAAAATCATACTTGACTGGTACATAAAACCCACCAGTTCAGGTAGATACATCAATTATAACTCTTATCACACAGAAAAGATGAAAATTAATCTTGTGTTGGGGTTGAAATCAAGGATTGTCAGGATCAGCCACCCTACTTTAAGACAGAAAAACCTGAATTTACTTTACAATATTCTTTTGGAGAACTCTTATCCAGAACGTCTATTAAAAAAACTTATTTTTAACACATCTATTACACCCATCCTTCAAAGAAATAATATCCAGATTGGTACTCCTGAAATCAGTGCCTTTTTAACAAACAACCAACCAACATATTATTTCTCTGTACCTACATTTCAATCAATAACTAATAAAATCACAAAAGTTTTTAAATACGAACCTTTCATCAAGATATCCCAAAAATTTCAAAAAAATATAGGCACTCTTTTTTCAAAAGTAAAAGTCACAGACGAAGCCTTGAAGAAGGCAGCTGTAGTATATAGTATTCCTTGTTCCGAATGTGAAAAATTGTATATAGGTCAAAGCTCTAGGGTCCTTAAAGACAGGATTACATCTCATAAAAGTGATTGTAGACTAGTAAAGCGTTCTTGTGCATTTGCTGAACATAATATCGATACAGGACACATCCCTGCGTTTGAATCTACTAAAATATTACACCAAGAAAAAAATACTAAAAAAAGAATCTTTCTCTAAATGACAGAGATATATACTCAAACAAATACACTTAACAAAAATAAAGATGTGACAGATCTTAGCATAATTTACGCAAATTTAATAACTTTAAAAAAACAAAATCCTAATAACTCTCTTAGTATTACAGATGTTGAATAACAATATGCACAATTTTCATTTCTCCTGGTACACAACCATTATACATATAAAAATTCAATATTATTTTTATCATTTTTCCTCTTTTAAAATGTATACTAAATTATGTAATAATAAGTAATATTAAGTAAAAATTATCTCACCATAAACACACCCTGCAACCTATCTACTACTTTGAATTAACAACCTGTAATATTTAAATAATCCACCATTGTAAAAAACTCTCCTTCTCAACAGAATCTTATGACAATTGACAAATGTCACTTTAAAAGTTTTCAACAAGATTTTGTAGTATCATTGCACAATTTAGTCAATAATTCCTGCATTAAGATTACTGTGAAGATGAGTTGCTTTTTTTCATTTTATTTTGAAACTCACTTACACCCAGGTAATAATAAGTAATAATGTTATTACACATAATATATCTAATGTACTCCATATTTGTAGCTTTGAAAAAGGAATAAATGCTTCAGAAAGCTTAGCGTAGTAAATAAGAGTTCTTCTTATTCATTGAGCCCTAATACCTCTGGCTGTTACCCCAAAATATACTCTTGTTTATCAACTAGTCAGCCAAGACTACCCACCGCTTCTATTATAGGAATGGAGTTTTACCAGGAGATATGTAACCGATATGGAGTACAATCCATGAGTCTCCTCAAACAATGGGCAAACACCAACTTGAAACTAGCATCCATCAGAAACAGAAAAATCTTTCTACTTACCTGCAGGACTCAAGGCATCATATCAAACCACATACATAACAACACCAAAAATGTGTGCAATACCATACAAATAGAGAATGGAAACAATGGACGAAGAATCAAACAATTTAACGATAGGAATGGGGTTTTACCAGGAGATATGTAACCGATATGGAGTGCAATCCATGAGTCTCCTCAAACAATGGGCAAACACCAACTTGAAACTAGCATCCATCAGAAACAGAAAAATCTTTCTACTTACCTGCAGGACTCAAGGCATCATACCAAACCACATACATAACAACACCAAAAATGTGTGCAATACCATACAAATAGAGAATGGAAACAATGGACGAAGAATCAAACAATTTAACGATAGGAATGGGGTTTTACCAGGAGATATGTAACCGATATGGAGTACAATCCATGAGTCTCCTCAAACAATGGGCAAACACCAACTTGAAACTAGCATCCATCAGAAACAGAAAAATGTTTCTACTTACCTGCAGGACTCAAGGCATCATACCAAACCACATACATAACAACACCAAAAATGTGTGCAATACCATACAAATAGAGAATGGAAACAATGGACGAAGAATCAAACAATTTAACGATAGGAATGGGGTTTTACCAGGAGATATGTAACCGATATGGAGTACAATCCATGAGTCTCCTCAAACAATGGGCAAACACCAACTTGAAACTAGCATCCATCAGAAACAGAAAAATCTTTCTACTTACCTGCAGGACTCAAGGCATCATACCAAACCACATACATAACAACACCAAAAATGTGTCCAATACCATACAAATAGAGAATGGAAACAATGGACGAAGAATCAAACAATTTAACGATAGGAATGGGGTTTCACCAGGAGATATGTAACCGATATGGAGTACAATCCATGAGTCTCCTCAAACAATGGGCAAACACCAACTTGAAACTAGCATCCATCAGAAACAGAAAAATCTTTCTACTTACCTGCAGGACTCAAGGCATCATACCAAACCACATACATAACAACACCAAAAATGTGTGCAATACCATACAAATAGAGAATGGAAACAATGGACGAAGAATCAAACAATTTAACGATAGGTTGGTAAACAAGATTCTCAACTACGAAATTGCAACAACCATTAAATCTTTAAATTACCTAGAAAAAACTCTAAATACAATTTCAAACAAATTATTAACGAATCTACCAACAAATATCATCTCTGAATTCAAAAGTAGACAAAACAGACACTATAACAACAATTTCAGAGTCATAAAGAACAGAAATCTTAAAAAAATTAATAATTTGCAGAATAACCAAAATCAAATAAAAACTAAAGATAACTGGATTAAAAATTTGACAGATGTTGCAATTCCGGATGATATCAAGAATTTCCTAGCTCTAGGCTTTAAATTCGCCTTACCTCCCACAACAAAAGATTGCAAAGTTGAAAAATTACTGGCAGATCTGGAATACATAATTCAGTGTTGCCCAGATTCCAAAAAAATATATATACAGAGCTAAAGTTACCAATATTCTTACTAATTTTTTTAACAACCCTGTCAGTGGGGACCACTTAACTTATTTATTCAATAAAACTAAGAAATTCTTGTCCCAACACGGAGAACTAATAATAACTAGGGCAGATAAAGGCAATGTGACTGTCATTATGTCAAAACAGGACTATCTAAATAAATCAAATGAACTTGTCTTAGACACAAAGTACTATGTACCCCTTAGAAATGACCCCACATCGTCTTTCCAACAAAAAGCTAACAAAGTAGTTTCAGAATTAAAAAAGAAAAAATTTATTACCGAAGAAATTTCGAAAACACTTACCATTTATAATCAAATTTCACCAAAGTATTATGGCCTACCCAAAATTCATAAGCCCACTTTTCTTTAAGACCCATAATCTCATCAATAGATTCTCCTAATAGCAAATTAGCAAAATTCATCACAGATATATTATCACAAGCATATGTAAAAAACAATGAATACTATATAAATGACTCTTTTGAATTTGCTGATTTTATACAAAACAAACAACTTCCAAATAATTACGTAATAATTAGTCTGGATGTCGTTTCTTTATTTACAAACATTCCCATTGAACTAGTCATCAATAGTATCAATAAAAAGTGGGAAAACATTAATAAACATACAACCATTCCAAAAAATGAATTTCTAAATATTATCAGATTTATTTTTGATACAACCTATTTCTTATTCAACAAAACCTACTACAAACAAATATTAGGTACCCCCATGGGAGCGACTATCTCCCCGATAGTTGCTCAATATGTTATGGATGACTTACTGGATGATTGCATTCCAAAATTACCTTTCGATTTACCGTTCATCAAAAAATATGTAGATGACCTGATTCTGTCTGTACCGTTTGATGGAATGGACTTAGTTCTACAAAATTTTAACAACCACAATCCCAATATACAATTCACGATTGAAAATGAAACCACCATGAGTGTACCCTTTTTGGACACCAAACTGATAAGAGCAAATGATAACAAAATCATACTTGACTGGTACATAAAACCCACCATTTCAGGTAGATACATCAATTATAACTCTTATCACACAGAAAAGATGAAAATTAATCTTCTGTTGGGGTTGAAATCAAGGATTGTCAGAATCAGCTACCCTACTTTAAGACAGAAAACCCTGAATTTACTTTACAATATTCTTTTGGAGAACTCTTATCCCGAACGTCTATTAAAAAAACTTATTTTTAACACATCTATTACACCCATCCTACAAAGGAATAATATCCAGATTGGTACTCCTGAAATCAGTGCCTTTTTAACAAACAACCAACCAACATATTATTTCTCTGTACCTGCAATTCAATCAATAACTAATAAAATCACAAAAGTTTTTAAATACGAACCTTTCATCAAGATAACCCAAAAATTTCAAAAAAATATAGGCACTCTTTTTTCAAAAGTAAAAGACACAGACGAAGCCTTGAAGAAGGCAGCTGTAGTATATAGTATTCCTTGTTCCGAATGTGAAAAATTGTATATAGGTCAAAGCTCTAGGGTCCTTAAAGACAGGATTACATCTCATAAAAGTGATTGTAGACTAGGAAAGCGTTCTTGTGCATTGGCTGAACATAATATCGATACAGGACACATCCCTGCGTTTGAATCTACTAAAATATTACACCAAGAAAAAAATACTAACAAAAGAATCTTTCTCGAAATGACAGAGATATATACTCAAACAAATACACTTAACAAAAATAAAGATGTGACAGATCTTAGCATAATTTACGCAAATTTAATAACTTTAGAAAAACAAAATCCTAATAACTCTCTACTCTCTTAGTATTACAGATGTTGAATAACAATATGCACAATTTCATTTCTCCTGGTACACAACCATTATACATATAAAAATTCAATATTATTTTTATCATTTTTCCTCTTTTAAAATGTATACTAAATTATGTAATAATAAGTAATATTAAGTAACAATTATCTCTCCATAAACACACCCTGCAACCTATCTACTACTTTGAATTAACAACCTGTAATATTTAAATAATCCACCATTGTAAAAAACTCTCCTTCTCAACAGAATCTTATGACAATTGACAAATGTCACTTTAAAATTTTTCAACAAGATTTTGTAGTATCATTGCACAATTTAGTCAATAATTCCTGCATTAAGATTACTGTGAAGATGAGTTGCTTTTTTTCATTTTATTGAAACTCACTTACACCCAGGTAATAATAAGTAATAATGTTATTAGACATAATGTACTCCATATTTGTAGCTTTGAAAAAGGAATAAATGCTTCCGAAAGCTTAGCGTTGTAAATAAGAGTTCTTCTTATTCATTGAGCCTTAATACCTCTGGCTGTTACCCCAAAATATACTCTTGTTTATATATATATATATATATATATATATATATATATATATATATATATATATATATATATATATATATATATATATATATATACAGGGTGTCTGGAAAAGGTCTCTACGGAATGCTACCACGTATTCGTGAGACTAAAATAAGACGATTTAACCCAACTTACCTATATCCGAAAGGGTTTCGTTAGGGAGATACAGAGCCCCAAAGAGGTACTTAACGATTTACTTTTTTGGCTCTAACTTTTGAACCGGCTTGTATAATTTAATGAAATTTTAATATTTTATGTTGGCCATAAAGACTCATTAAACCATACTACAGTAGATGTTTGACATCGTCAGGGAAGTCAGGAACGGACTTGCCACCACACTCTTTGGACCGAATTTTTTACAGGTATCATTTTATAGAGCTGAAAACTGATTTCTTAAATACTTTGGTGATTCCTCTTTGAAAAAGGTACTCTACATTTGTTTCGATAAAATTAGCCGTTTTCGAAAAAATTAAGTTTTTGTATAACACGTTATTGAAATAATTTTATCAGAATACTACAATAAAACACCAGTGGGTTTTATTTCGTTGATAATGTGTTATTGACAACACTTTTCAAAATTGTCTGACTGATTATACAAGAATTAAGTAATGGAGCATTATTCCTATAGCGAATATGCTGACATGCATCTAATTTATGGGCAAGCCCTTGGCAATTGTGTGGAGGCAAGAAGAATTTATTCTGGTACATTTCCAAATCGACGTTTACCGCACCGAAGAACTTTTGAAAGGGTGGATCGTAGCTTAAGAGAAACAGGTAAAAAGTCAAGTGAAATAAGAAAAAATGCTAAAAATAGCGAATCTTTTGTTAATCTATTTTAGGAAGTTTTTTGCCGCGCAGTGGTGGAGAAGGGCCTCCAAGAAGAGCAAGACACTCTCAGTTAGAGGAGGAAATTCTGGATGAGATTGCTGAAAATCCCTCTAATAGTGTAAGAAAGTTGTCGGTTCAAGTTCGTGCGACAAAGTGGGTTGTTCATGAGACCCTTCGAGAACAACTGCTACATCCGTATCACGTCCAAAAGGTACATGCCATGTCTCCCGCTGATTATCCTGCAAGAGTCAATTACGCAAATTGGTTTTCTCAACGATTTAGGCAAAATCCAAATTTTACTAGTATTGTTTTGTTCACGGACGAAGCCGGTTTCACCCGAGACGGTGTAATAAATTGCCATAATTTGCATATCTGGCATGAAGAAAATCCCCATGCAATAGTACAGACAAAGCATCAACACAGATTTATGGTTAACGAGTGGGCGGGGATTATTGGGAATCATCTCATTGGACCCTTCTTTATTGAAGACAGATTAAATGGTGCCATCTATTTGCAATTCTTGCAACAAAACTTAAACGGTTTATTAGAAAATATGCCCTTACAAATTAGAAATCAGATGTGGTTTATGCACGACGGTGCACTGCCCCATTTTAGCAATTTAGTTCGTCAGCACTTATCAAATACTTTTGGTGATAGATGGATAGGTCGAGGTGGGCCTATTGTATGGCCACCGAGGTCGCCCGACATGACTCCTTTAGATTTCTTCTTGTGGGGAAATTTAAAAAGGCTTGTATATTCAACGCCAGTTCACACCAGGGTAAACCTGATAGAAAGAATAACACACCATTGCAACGAAATTCGAGACAATACTGGAATGGTGTTCCAAGTACAACAACAAAACATCCGTCGGATAAGAAAATGTATAGAGGTACAGGCCGCCCACTTCGAAAATCTGCTCAAGTAAACAAGAAGAAGGAGAGCTTTCACATTTTTAACATTTTTCTGTTTAAGCGATTTCTGAAATATCAAAAAGATTTAGTTTTAAGTACTTTTTATGATTTAACTTTTACCTGTCAATAACACATTGTTAACGAAATAAAAACGACTGGTGTTTTATTGTAGTATTGTAGTATTATTTCAATAACGTGTTATACAAAACCTTAATTTTTTCGAAAACGGCTAATTTTATCGAAACAAATGTAGAGTACCTTTTTTAAAGAGGAATGACCAAAGTATTTAAAAAATCAGTTTTGAGCTCTGTAAAATGATACCTGTCAAAAATTTGGCTCAACGAGTGTGGTGGCAAGTCCGTTCCTGACTTCCCTGACGATGTCAAACATCTACTGTAGTATGGTTTTATGAGTCTTTATGGGCAACATAAAATATTAAAATTTCATTAAATTATACAAGTCGGTTCAAAAGTTAGAGCCAAAAAAGTAAATCGTTAAGTACCTCTTTGGGGCTCTGTATCTCCCTAACGAAACACTTTTGGATATAGGTAAGTTGGGTTAAATCGTCTTATTTTAGTCTCACGAATACGTGGTACAGACCTTTTCCAGACACCCTGTATATATATATATATATATATATATATATATATATATATATATATATATATATATATATATATATATATATATATATATATATATATATATAAATATATATAGATATATATATATATATATATATATATATATATATATATATATATATATATATATAAATATATATAGATATATATATATATATATATATATATATATATATATATATATATATATATATATATATATATATATATATATATATATATATGCATATATATATATATATATATATATATATATATATATATATATATATATATATATATATACATATATATATATATATATATATATATATATATATATATATATATATATACATATATATATATATATATATATATATATATATATATATATATATATATATATATATAAATAATATTCACTTAATTTTTGATAAAACAAACTTTTGCAGTTATCCATATTCTTTTAAAAAAAGTACAACTATGACTTTACACAACACAATTCCATACATTCAGCACATGGCTAAACAAGCGTCTGTCAAATACCGTAATGTGTAATCGCTTAACCTTTTACTTTGTTTGACGAGAATTAAACAGGCAATCCCTAAAATGACGTAAAATTTCAGTCAAACAAAGGAATATTCTTTTGATTACAGTCTTTGCCGGCAATACGACAAACACACACACACACACATATATACAGGGTGTTATGGAAATCATTTAATATATTGGAATGGGTGACTCCTGGGGTAGTCTACAGACATATCCAATACTTTTTTTTTCTTAAATCGAACATTTTTAAAATTTTCAAAAATACCCTAAAATCCGTCAATATTCGACGCACCTGGCTGAACGTACACAAGGCGCTTGACGGAAATTTGCGCGCGAAAAACTTTAAACAATTGAATTTTTTGAAACGTTGCCAGACATTTCTGTTTTTAAGCGTAATTTAAGACAAGTTAAAAAAAATTTGAACCTTTCCTAAGAAAAAACAAAAAAAAAATAGTAAAAAGGCACTGTGAAATCAGTCCTTTTTGTCAGTAGCCTTAGTTTTAAGTAATATTTAAGACACCCTATATTACATTATTAATGATATAAGTTATTCCTACTAGCTTAAACTTTCTGCCAAGGAAAAGTTAAAAATCAAAACGAAAATACTAATTGGGCACAACTACATAGTACTTACTTCAAAAGTATAACCAGATCCGCTAAATTAGTTTTGCTCCGGCAAACGTTACCATAATACGTAAATATTATTAGTGTTTTAAATTAAATTTAGTTTTCAACCCTATTACGCTACTCACTCAAAGAAACTAGATAAAACTGATCAAAATATTGGTTAACAAAGGATCGACGAAGACCGTTTTCTAGGTAGTGAAAAGAAATTACATTATTTAAAACTTTAAACGAAAAAAAAATTAAAACATTCATTGTGTGGCTTGTGTGCTGTTGAAAAACTTAAATAAATATGGCGACGGGCACAGCTCTTTGATGACATTAAGAAATCCTTCTGTTTCGATCTCCCTTCCCTTCATCATGAAACATGATCATGTCTCTTTGTCACTTCCAGTACTTGATAAAGTAGGTGGCCCTGATTTGGCGCGAAAATTTAAAATAGAACGCGTGTTTGTATTATTGCCTTTGAAACACTAGAGTTAAATGCTAAGCCCATATATTGAAAAAGAGGAAAAAGGCGTCATAGATTTTAAGAAAGGAAGAAGAATTAACCATTAACCATACTTTTTCGTTTGATTCCGATTGTCGTGTTTATTTTCTAAACAGTTATAGATTATTACCATGATATACGAGGATTATTAGTATTATTACTAAAAATTATGCAGTGAATATCCAAAACAGAAGGTGTGTTAATTTCGTGGAAGGGGAAGTTGAGGCACTCGTGGAGTTTGTCGAAAAATACAAAGAAATTTTAGAGAACAAGAGAGCTGATGCTGTTACGGCCAAAGAAAAAGATAAGATGTGGGAGCAGATAGCTGCCGAATGGGTAGCTGAGGGCTATGTGGAACGCACAAGTAAGCAGCTACGGGAAAAATGGAAAAACTACAAGAAGGAAGTTAAAAAAAAATTCTGAAGAAAAGCAAGAGACATATAGGACTTGCGGTGGATATTGACTTTCAGTTATTTTTTTCCTACTCATTAGTGCCATTATAAGTCATTTTTATAGTGCGTTTATTATAAGAGTGGTCTTCATAAAAGTACACATCTAGTATAAAATAGTTACAATTTTACATTTAATTTTAGAAACACCTACACCTATCATTTCATGCTTCTTATTAAACTAGATCACCATACACTGGCAACAGTATGCTACATATGACGTCACTTCGAGGGAAAATCCTAAATTGACTAGACGCTTGCACCCCTTGTACCTACATAAGTACAGGTCACTTTCTGGTCGGGTAGTGTATTGGGTTGACGTTTATTAAAATATTACAGGTCATTTTATTGTCGGGTAGTATGTTGAGTTGACGTTTATTAAAATATTATTGTCATATTTCATTTGCCCAGGTAAGCCCTAGTCAATTTAAAATTTTCCCTCGAAGTGACGTCATAACGTAGCATACCGTTGTAAGTGTATTGTGAACTAGATATAATGGCTAGTAAAACCTAGGTCACGACCAGTGGCGTATGGTGAAATTTCAAAGTTGTATATCTCTGTTCCTAATTCCTAGAGGTTTTAATAGTGTGCCCACTGGGAAGGTTCTGGTAAACTCAAGCAAAAATTCAACTTTTTTTTCGCAAATTCAAAACGTTTTTTTTTTCTTTACAAAAACATTCCCAGTGGGCTCACTATTAAAACCAATAAAAATTGGGACCGGTCCTGAACGCAGGAAGAGAGATGTACAACTTTGAAATTTCACCATATGCCACTGGTCACTGCCATCACTATAGTTGTGCCCTTAAACAAATTTATATACGGGGTGCCCATTTTAAGTTTTAACCACTAGTGTATAGTTGGAAGCTCTCCACTTTTCATTTTGCCCCCCCCCCTCTTTGATGGCGCCCCTTGTTTGCATTATTTTATATATTTTTAGCATTTTTGCAACAATTCTTCCAAAATTTTCGTCTGCGGCGCATGTTTCTGTAATCTTATTTTTCTGCTTTCAATTTATAATTTTTTTTATCAATACGATCACTTTTTGCTGCCCCCATTATAGCCTGCCACAACCCCCCCCCCCCTAGAAGCTGGCCACGCTACTGAAAAATATACCTACTCCATAATGATATCAGTTGAAATAAACACCCTGGCCCGGTATATATGTATCTTATTTTATATAGGTACCTACTATTATTTTTTAATTTGTTTACTGTCCTTAATAATAATCTACTTATACATATAATAAAAACTGTCTTATGTAAATAAATACTGTATATTTTTTTCTGTGTACCTGCCTGTAGCTTCAGTCTTAGGAAAGTAAATTCAAATTGGATATACTGTGTACGTGGTAATATGTACAGGGATATCCAGATAAAAGTGAACAGGCCTTATAACTTTTTTATTTTTAAAAATGAGAAAAAATGTTAAATATGAAAGCTTTGGGGATTTTTATGGATCAATCATTCATATATCTTATCAGCAAAACAATTGAGTATCGAATAAAAGAAATATAGTATAAAACATCGATTTTCTCGCTTATTTTAAATTGGATGGTATGATTTTTATCATATTTTTGGATTTTTTTATTCGATGCTCGATTATTTTGCTGATAAGATATATGTATAAAGCTAAAAATCCCCAAAGCTTTCATATTTGACATTTTTTTCCATCTTTAAAAATAAAAAAGTTATAAGGCCTGTTCACTTTTATTTGGATATCTCTATACAATCGTGGTTTAAAACAGTTTAATTTTCTATTCAAAGTCAAATTCATTTATTCATGCTATTACAAATAAATTGTTTACACACGTCAATTACAGATAAAATAATTTTCATATTTAGACAATAATAAAAACATTCCTGACAATACAATGCATTCAAATTTATAATTCGAAATGAACACAATAATACAAACACATTAAAAAATCTAAATAAAAATATTAAAATATATTAAAACTATAATCTAAGTACTGTCTTGTGATGTAAAAAGCATGTTTTATTAGGAACTGTTTCACCTTCATTTTAAACTGCTGAGTAGAGAGCTCTTTAACATTTTGGGGTAACTTATTAAACAGTTTTATTGCATAATATTCTGGTCGAGCCTGACATTTACCCAACCTGCAGTGTTGTGGAACGTAGTTGGTCTTATTCCTAGTGTCATGGTCACGTATGTCTTGGTAAGACAGTAGGTCGTCCTGTGATGTAGAGCAAACTTTGCAGGATGTAAGCCGAAGGAAGGGTAAGAACTCCCAACTGAACAAAGGCATTCCCACAATCCTCTCTGTACCCTAGGCCAGCCATGATTCTGACTGCCTTTCGCTGGAGACCAAAGACTCTTGTGCATGAGGTGACCGTCCCCATGCGATAATGTCATATGTCATAACACTATGGAAAATTCCATGATATGCTGTTCTCAGGGTATTTATTGAAACACATTCACTCAAATTTTGTAAAACAAATACACTACTTCCAAGTCTTTTACAAACATTAGCTACATGAACATCCCATTTCAGCTTCCTATCTAGGTATAGCCCTAGAAACTTGACAGATGCAGCTATTCCACCACCACGTGACTGACTTCGTGATGTAGATGCGCTGACAACATAATCCAGCAGGCTCAGCCTATCTATTTCTTCCTGTTCCAGCCAATGTTCTGTTAAACATAAGACTCCCAGGTCACAATCAGCAGTGGCAGCCTCGAGCTCGTGAAGCTTGTTTCTCACAGAGCGTACATTGTAATGTAGCAGTTTTATACATGACGATTTGCTACCACCAGGCTTCGCCCCTGTTGAGGTTCTAACTTTATTAGGTTTAAACAACTGTTTACTTGAATACCAACTGGTTAAACATTTTCGTCAAGAATGACAGACTTTTTATCCTTGGGCACACCAATTTTAAAAGATCTATATTTCTGCTTCCACTTTGTTTTTATCCGTTCGCATTCACAGTCGATGTTATAATTTAATTTTAGGTATTTTCCAATGTCCTCAGGTTTTGTGTCATTAGACAGTCGTGATACAAATAACCAAGAATAGCTACCTGATGAAGCGGATTTCAAAGTGGTTGCATCCTTTTTTTTGCCTTCGATTGAGTTTGGTCTCAGTTTCGGGTCCACTTGTTTCTTTTATTTTTTACTGTAAGCTTCTGTTTGTTTTGAAAGCATAGAAAAATATTGAAGGAGTTGAAAGTAGGGTTAGTCACTGTCATTTTCTTCTTTTTTCTTGGGATGGCTTGCAATCACGCTAGACTGTTGTTGTGGTCCTACTGTGCCAAGTCGTTTTGTTCGATGCCAATTTCTGCTTCTTTTGTTTCTTTCGCAGCTAATTTCACGGAATTTTTGGTTTTACGGCTTTTTTTATTAGGTTAGAAATTTACGAAATTTTCTATATTCTTTTCCAAGTAAGCATTTTTTTCTTTAAGAAGTTTATTGTTTTCTTGAAGAATTTCATTTTTACTCTTTAGTTCGTCCACTAAAGTCTTTAAATACATAATTTCGATATACTTCTCTGGTTTGGGAATGTCATCACTTTGTTTACATTCCTTACACATTAATGGAGTTTTGTAACTTATTATTATAAGTATATTAAGTATATTAACTTTATTATTTAGTGAAAAAGAACGTTTCCAGTGCTATAAGGATAACACTGGACATTTGTGCCTATTATTTAGTGAAGAAGAAAGTTTCCACTTCCTGTGCTAATAAGTACGTTTAGTTGAAGATTATTATTTTACACTTCATTTGAAGAGCAGTTCTCTGTATTGTTTTGTGTTGTAATATTTTAGCTTTTTGAAATTAGTGTTACTAGGAGTTCTTTCTTTAAAGGTAACAAAAATATTAGGTTTTCAAACTTGATTCATAGAAATATGGTAAAAAAATTTGGCAACGCCTGACTTCGAAACAAAAAAATTTTTTTCTGTAACTGACATTTCTTGCTGTTTATATGGCCATGTATTTATGACAGTGGCGCGCATGTACTAAAAAATTTTTTTTCGAGGGCCGATATTTACCTTTTTTTATAGTGAAACACCATTTATGAATATTTTTATTCAATCTGAATTCATATCAGGAGTTACCCATTCCAATATATTAAATGATTTCCATAACACCCTGTATATATATATATATATATATATATATATATATATATATATATATATATATATATATATATATATATATATATATATATATATATATATATATATGTGTGTGTGTGTGTGTGTGTGTGTGTGTGTGTGTTTGTCGTATTGCCGGCAAAGACTGTAATCAAAAGAATATTCCTTTGTTTGACTGAAATTTTACGTCATTTTAGGGATTGCCTGTTTAATTCTCGTCAAACAAAGTAAAAGGTTAAGCGATTACACATTACGGTATTTGACAGACGCTTGTTTAGCCATGTGCTGAATGTATGGAATTGTGTTGTGTAAAGTCATAGTTGTACTTTTTTTAAAAGAATATGGATAACTGCAAGAGTTTGTTTTATCAAAAATTAAGTGAATATTATTTGGCGAACAAAGATGCCTACATCACATCAAAATACCTAGTTAACTACATGCAGAAATATTTTTATCTGTTATTTAAGTAGGTACCTACCATTTGGTGTTTTATGATTTTATATGTGGCATTGTTGCAAATGAACAATGAAACTATTGTTTTCCCAAAATAAAAATATTTTTTTTATTTGCTTCTACTCCTACCATAAATTAACATTTCTGCAGGTAAGGGTATCAACACATGACTAAACAAGTGTCTGTCAAACTCGTAACGTGTAATCGCTTAACCTTTTACTTTGCTTGACGAGAGTTAAACAGGCAATCCCTGAAATGACGGAAAATTGAAGTCAAACAAAGGAATATTCATTTAATTACAGCCTTTGCTGACAATACGACCACTGACTAGGCTTTCTGCGAAATAGCGCATTACGCCCAATTACTACGACATATACAATTTTTCCGAGCATCCACCTTCGCATAAACCTAATTTTGACAATTTTTACAATAAGTAGCTAAAAGAAGCTTTTACGCGAAAAAATTTCCTTAGTTTAGTCACCGTATACAGACAAGACCGTGCACCGAAATACGAGGTCTGCGCAGACGGTAACGTTATCGTGGCAGGAAGCGCGTTAGCTGCCGGGGTTATACCCAAAATACATTCTTTCAATCGTAAAATAATAAACAAAACTGCTGCTGCTGAATTATACTCAAAAATATAGGAAGTACAAGTAGGTACGTTATTATTACATTGAAGTTATTTTTAGTATTCCGTGAATTCAGGGGGTTAATTTTAGGGGGTAAACTGGGAAATGGAAAAAAGTTTTCAAGTTCATCGTGTAGGGTGTCAAATGAAAGCTTATTAAACCACGAATTTAACAATACATATGATGTATTTTTTTTATTCGTTTTTTTAGGGAAAACGCTTAAAAATTGCTGTCCCCACCTTTATTACCAGGAGGATCGCTCAGAAAAATGTGAACAAAATCATGAACATTGAGAATTAGATTTAGATTGAAGTAAAAGTATCAGGATTAAAAAATTCTCGCGCGGTCAGTTGTTATAAACAATTTAATTGTTTATTTCCTTATACCAAAATGCTGAACCATTGGTTTTAGAGAAAAAGTTCTTCGACAAAAAATATTTCTCACAATGTAAGGAACAACTTTTGTCCTTACACGTTTTTCAAAATTTTTAATTTGGCCCACTCAGCTCCGCGCATACGCGATGTGATATGGCGTTAGTGCCGTCGGCGGCGGGTAGCGCGGCAGATGGACGGAGATCGGGCGGCCGAGGTTTGCTCTGGTTAAGTGGGAAGTTGATGGCAGGGAACACTTAAGGAGCGAATGCATTATGCGTTCGCGGTTTCGACGCATCGCGAACCATTTTCTGCCGAGCTGGTTACCGTCTCTAGCAAAACCATAAAACGTTCGGGCAAGAACGCGATGCGATGGAGCTCATTTCGATACCCCTTGGTGGGAACACGTACATTGGTAAACATTGTAAAGATCTTCACCGAGCTCGGGCCGTGCTAGCACGGTCCGCGATGCGATGGGACCGCGAACGCCTAATGCGTTCGCTCCTTAATTGTGCAAGTAGAGCTTGCTCTTGACCGATTTTTTTATGTAGTTTCTTTTTTCCTCTATTACCTTATTATCTTTATTAATTTGGATCTATGAGGTTTAACATCTAATAAAATAAGACAATTTCTTTATGTTATCTGTAATAAAACTCAGATGCGTAGTGAGAATACAGTTTGAATTGCAGATAAATTGATAACATAACCAAAGCGTAAATTCTAATCTATACATGTAATATGATTTTAATGCAATAAAAAATCTAAATTAAATATAGGTACTACAAATAAATAAAATACAAATACAAATAAAAATAAATAAAATATTTATATTGGTTTATTAGGTGAAGAAAACTATTTTGATTTTTTAATAAAATTAATTAAGTAATCCTGTTTCTACTATGTACTACTTAAAAAACGACTTAGTTTTAATTAATGAGAAATATATATATTTGCCTACGTATTTATAAGTTTCGCAAAATTTTAATCTTAGGATTTTGTTTAGACATTTTTTGAGTCTTATTAGCAAAGCGGAAAAATGGAAGTCCTGTACGTATTTTAGTATAACACCCATCAATGGAACAGTATGTTATATGAGACATTTTAACACGACGACTACAACTAACAAAATAAACACAACTGATACAATAATCAAAATAACAAAATAAAAATCGAATATCTACGCTTTGCAAAATAATAGTTTTTAAAGAGCCACTGTGTAAAACGCACTGAAAATATTTCCTTTGCGACGACCAGCTTCGACCTGAAACACTGTATATCGTTAACCTACGCCAACACCTGCTAGAAGCAAGGCGGGGTGCGGGCCGAACCACGGCAGGCCGGATTAGACCTTGAGCGAGATTGCTTCTACTTGTCTTGTCTGTATACGGTGGTTAAGTAGCTGGTTACGTTGTAATGTTGAAATTTCTGTAATGAAGATTTGGCTGTAATAGGTATATTGCTGGATGAAGATCAAGCCGAAACTAAGAAACGAAAATGAGTATGGGTACATAACATGCGAATTTAATAAACGTTTGCACTCCATTTTGTTAGTTGCAAGGAAGTTAGTCAAAGAGTTCACATTATTCACATTTGTCCGTTAACTTAACGTCACCGACGATACCAACCAGCACAATCACGAACAACATTTCCCCAAAGATATCGGTCAGCTCTGTCGTTGTCGTTATGTGTCTTTGTGGTGCCGTGTCGGCCAGTGTGTATATCAATATTAATTTAAATAAAATAATGTTTTGTCGGGTCTTTGCGGGTGTCTGACATATCTCTCAGTGTCCAATAATGTGAATCCACCTTTATTTATATCAGTAGTGTGCAAATAGAAATTCTCACTCTTATCCACGCCTGGCCTTGACCTCGGCCCGGTGTAATGACCTTGACAAGTTCACTGGACTATTGGTTGACCTTCAGCGATCAAGGTTGACCTTGAGTGAGTTTGTGACATTTACTTTGGTCTGATAATGCTGGCCTTTAGCGGTGTTTTATGACTTTAAAAGTTTAATTGACCTTGAAAGTTCGATTGACCTTGAAAGTTTAATTGACCTTGTAAAGTTGACATTACAAATTTGTTAACCTTGACGGTGGTCTTGTAATTCAATGACATTCCACGCCATTTGCATGTCCTTGATCGATAAATGGAGACTTTGAAGGTTAACCTTTACCTTGTCTCTGATCACTCCTCCTGGACCTTGCATATATTGGGTGTAAGTGTGCGGCTTCAACTTGCCAACCTTTTATACATAAAGCTGGATAGTTGGTTTTGTTTCGTGGTTTGCGACTGAGCTTAGTAGCTAAGTCTTAAACAATATTAAAAAAATATCTTCAGTGTGTCATAAGTGTGGAAGATCACTTACAATTTGATACGACATACTTATGTGGCATGTAATGTAACTGTGCCACTAAGTCAGATGCTAGCTCATCAGAGAACACTCGGGCACAGAAGTAAATCTTGTGTGCCAGTATCTTACGATGTTGAGCTTATTCACAGTGCGTTTAAAAACAGAATTATATCATACCGTGTAACCAGCGATAACACTCATGCGGAATATAAGATATTTTTTAATAAAATTAAGTCAATGGAGGTTAAGATGATCAGTCAAATACTGAGAGTACAAAATCATTAAAAATAAACATGGTTGTTTAGACGATATTTTCTGGCAGCGGAGGATACATTTAGTGAAAAGTGTTTTAATAACACCAATGAAATAGTGACCGTTGGAGATGATTTGAATGATGTTTATGAATCTTTTGTGGAGGCCATAACAGTTCAAGCAACCGAATTTTAGGAAAAAGATTCAGGTATGGTAAAAGTAAAAAAATCGTATAACAAATGTTTACATTTTATTTTTAAAAATACTAAACAAATTTATTAATCCTTTTCAGGATGGCCTTTGGAAAAAGTTCTTTATCTGGAGGTCAACATCAACAAGTACACACCTCTGGGTGGTTCATCATACATAAAGTTGCCGAAATTTATCAAAGCTAAACGAACGGTCGTCAACCTCATAAACCAGGATGAGTGTTGTTTTGTTTGGGCTATAACGTCAGCATTATTTTCTTTAGTCAGGATGTCTTCACAGCATTACATTGCTCAAGAATAATAAACTTAATAGGTATAGATTTTCCAGTAAAATTGTGTGATAATACAAAATTTGAAAATTTCAATAACATTTCGGTTAATGTACCCGGTTTGGAGACTAGCTTGGAAGACAATAAATTAAAATATAGGGTTGTCGGCCCTTTGAGATATGCCCCGAAAAAGTTGTTAAAGCATGTAAATTTGCTACTGTTAACAAAGGATTGTAATATTAAAGAAGATAATAATGAACATGTTTGTGATGCAAGCTGTTCAAAAAACCATTATTGTTCGATAAAGGATTTGTCTCGTCCAGTTTACAGTACGATTTTACATCACGATAAATTATATTTTTGTGATGGCTGCTTAACTTATTTTAAAGCACCATCAGCTTTAATATTACATCAAAAACATGAATATAAACACATTTTTACACTAACGCCCTCGACTGACTTAAATGCAGATAAATTTGGAAAACGTGTACCGAAAAATAATTTAAATAAAAAAAAATAATTTAATTAAAATTCGATAGCGTTGAAAAGCAGATGCGGGTTCCATTTGTTTATGCAGATTTTGAATCTGTTTTAAAACCCATTAAAACAGCCGAACCAAACCCACAAAATTCTTACACCGCTAAAAGTTTAAAACATGCGCCATACTCTTTTGCCTTTTTAATTAAGTGCTCTTTCGATGATTATATTTCGAAGTTTGCGCTATATCGGGGAAACGATGCAGCTAAAGTTTTTGTGGATAGCATTGAAACCGATTTAAGGTTTTTCTTATAACACATATTTGAGAGATACTAAACCAATGCAATCTTCTTAATAGCTGATAAAAAAGATAATTTAAAAATGTTAAAGTTTGTGGAATTTGTGAAGGCCCCTTCGAGGAGACAGGTATTACAGTAAAATACCACTGCCACATAACGGGAAGGAAAGGATACGGTGCCGCACATTCCATTTGTAATTTAAATTACAAATTACCGAATTTTGTCCCCATCATATTCAATAATTTAAGTGGCTACGATAGCAACATGTTCATTAAAGAATTATGCAGATATGGGGATAAAATTGATGTAATAGCTCAAAGTAAAGAGAAATATATATCATTTACAAAGAGCATTTAACATGCATGGCTATACTGATAAAAAAACTAAAAATTTAAAATTGTGATTTATTGACAGCTTTAAATTTTTATCAATCTTATTGGAAAATTTTGGTAATGGTTTAAGTATTAACGAATGTAAGGAGACGCGAAAACGCTTTATCAATGATGATGAATTTAATTTAATGCGTAGAAAAGGTGTTTTTCCATACAGTTTTGTTGATTCCATTGATAAAATTAACCCAAATTTACCAACTAAAAGTCACTTTTATGATTATTTACGTGAAGAATACATTCGTGACGAGTGTTATGAGAGAGCTGAAAATGTTTGGCGCTTGTTTGGGTGTAAGAATTCGAGAGATTATTTTAACTTGTATTTAAAGTCGGATGTTCTATTATTAAGTGATGTATTTGAGCACTTTCGCGACACATGTTTAAACATTTACAAACTGGATCCTGCGCAGTATTACACTCTTCCGAGTTTATCATTTGACTGTGTGTTACATATGACTAAGGTAGAATTAAAACTTTTAACACACCTCGATGTAATTCACTTTTTTAAAAAAGGTATTCGCGGTGATATAAGTCAGTGTACCGCAAGAAAGCATATTGCCAATAATTCCTATTTACCAGACTATGACCCTACAAAACCTCCTTCATTTATAACTTATCTCGATGCAGCGAAAGTGTATGGTCATAGTAAGTCCGAAGCATTACCATTTGGCGGTTTTAGGTGGTTGTGAGAGCGCGAAATTCTCGATTTAAATATTATGGATATTGATGATGAGAGTCCGCAAGCATACGTTCTAGAAGTGGACGTGCATTACCCTGTAGAATTACATGATGGTCATTCCGAACTTCCTTTTCTAGTAGAAATACTCTTTTGCCAATGTAATTAAGTGCTCTTTCGATGATTGTATTTCTAAGTTTGCGCTAGATCGAGGAAACGATGCGGCTAAAGTTTTTGTTGATCGCACTGAAAGGGATTTAATGTTTTTTATAACACATATTTGAGAGATATTAAACTAATGCGTCCTGTAACACCTGACAAACAAAAATAATTTCAAAATGCCAAAGTTTGTCGAATTTGCGAAGGTCCCTTCGCGGAGACAGATATTAAAGTAAAAGACCACTGCCACATAACGGGAAAGGAAAGATACGGTGCCGCGCATTCTATTTGTAATTTAAATTATAAATTACCTAATTTTGTCCCCATCATATTCCATAATGTAAATGGCTACGATAGCCACATGTTCATTAAAGAATTATGCAGATATGGGGATAAAATTGATGTAATAGCTCAAAGTAAAGAGAAATATATATCATTTACAAAGAGAATTTACATGCATGACTATACTGATAAAAAAACTGAGCAAATAAAGAAAACAAAATAAAGTTGCGATTTATTGATAGCTTTAAATTTTAATTAACCTCATTGGAAAATTTGGGCAATGGTTGAAGTATTAACGAATTTAAAGAGACGCGAAAAGACTTTGTCAATGATGATGAATTTAATTTAATGCGTAGAAAAGGTGATTTTCCATACAGTTTTGTCGATTCCATTGATAAAATTAACCCTAATTTACCAACTAAAAATCAATTTTATGATTATTTACGTGAAGAACGCATTCGTGATGAGTGTTATGAGAGGGCTGAAAAAGTTTGGCGTTTGTTCGGGTGTAAGAATTTGGGAGATTATTCTGACGTGTGATTAAAGTAGGACGTTCTATTATTAAGTGATGTTTTTGAACAGTATCGCGACACGTGTTTAAACGTTTACAAACTGGGTCCTGCGCAGTATTACACTCTTCCAAGTTTATCATTTGACTGTATGTTACGCATGACTAAGGTAGAATTAGAACTTTTAACAGACATCGATGTAATTCACTTTTATAAAAAAAGGTATTCGCAGTGGTATAAGTCAGTGTACCGGAATAAAGCATATTGCCAATAATTCCTATTTACCAGACTATGACCCTACAAAACCTCCTTCATTTATAACTTATCTCGATGCAGCGAAACTGTATGGTCATAGTAAGTTCCAAGCATTACCATTTGGCGGTTTTAGGTGGTTGTCAGAGCGCGATATTTTCGATTTAAATATTATGGATATTGATGATGAGAGTCCGCAAGGATACGTTCTGGAAGTGGATGTGCATTACCCAGTAGAATTATATGATGCACATTCTGATCTTCATTTTCTAGTAGAAAATATCAAATCACCTACAGAAAAAGCAAAATTATCGAAATTAATTCCGAACTTAAATGATAAAAAATATATATTGTTCACTACAGAATGCATAGAATTTTAAAATTTGACCAGTCGAAGTGGCTAAAAAAATACATTGATTTCAATACTGAATTACGAAATTTATCAACTACCAAGCTTGGTAAAGATCTCTTTAAATTAATCATAAACGCAATTTTCGGAACAACGATGGAAAATGTTGAAAATCGTAAAGATATCAAATTAGTAAAGCATTGGGAAAATGCTAGAGGAAAAGTTGGAGCAATAGCTTTAATTGCAAGCCCCAACTTTAGTAGTAGATCTATTTTCACCAACGATTTTATTGCCATCCACATGGACAAATTAAACATTATTTACAACAAACCAATATATATTGGGTTTTCCATATTAGACATTTCACAAACTGTAATTTATGGTTTTTTTATAATATCATTACGGAAAAGTTTGGTGTTAATGCTTCTTTAATTTACACAGATACCGATTCGCTTATATTAAAAGTTTTTACACATGATTTTTATTTCCAAATACCTCGAACAAAATGGATTTAATACGAGTATAACTAAAAGCAAATCGGTTCTGGGCAGGATGAAAGATGAATTTCCATGTGATCCGATAATAGGTTTTTATGGTACCGGGGCCAAAGCTTATTATGTAAAGTCTTTAAATAGCGAATTAAGAAAAGCAAAAAGCATATAAAAATTAGTTATCGAGAAGGAACTTCATCTAGATGATTATCGGAAAATAGTATAGCACGGTGGTTTAATATTTGGAAAAATGAAAACTTTTCGAAGTAACTTGCATGATGTTTATACAGAAATAATAAATAAAGTTTCTCTAACACACCACGATAATAAACGTTATGTAATTCCCTCGTCTACAAAAACTCCACCTTGAGGGCATACAGACATAAGCTTTTACAACTCAGATCCTGGGCAGAGTTTAGCAAATGGACTACAGGTTATTCAGTCGTTTTTGTAATCATATGTAATTGAACTGGAAAGTCTATATCGGGTTAAAAATTACTCGATATATACAGGTTTCATAAATGTTGTTTAAACTGTAAATTAAAAAATTATTTCGTCAAGAAGAATAAAAGTATGCTTACAAACGAATTTTTACTATCATGTAATATATAAAATTATAAAAACACGTTCTTTTCATTAAAAACATGTTTGAAAACAAATTCGATGTTACATAAAAGAAGTAAATTCGTTATTTTGCCTGCTGTAAAGTTCTTTCAAGAGCCAGACTCTTATTTTCAAGTCCTGCTCGGCAATCGCTTTTCTTGGTTGATACATCAGAGTTCCACACTGAACACTTTATAAGTTAAATTCTTAAATAATCAACATACTCGATGGGGTTGATAGTATCCATCCAGTACACATTACGTCTTCCACATAAAGTGCATGATGTAAAAAACCCGTTCAGTCGCTGTTCACACCTTAGCGGAAATGTCTGGTTCTTGATCGGTTGGCAACATAATGCAAACTGTTTGAAGTCTTGTGTGTATATTCTAAATCTTAACATATATGTATTCTTTTAATGCTATCAACTTCTCCCCGAAAAATTAAATCACCCTGGAAGTCAGGGTCATGTCAACCTTGAACGAGTTTAAGTGTGAAGGACAGTAAGAATCGGTTGGAGCAGAATATGTAGTGGGGGAAACAGACAAGCATAAAAACGGGTTGCTTGTGAGAAGTTCTTCAGTGTAAAATACACATTTTTACCTTACGCATTTAAAAGTTGAAAATAAAAGTGGATAAATTACAAGAATGGCCAGTCAACTAAGCCAATTGTTTGGAAACGCAACCCAGGAGTTTCTCGGCGAACCGGATGAGTTGCAGTTTTTGACGCCAGATGCTTTCCAATCATTTTGGCAGACGAATGGAGTAGAGTTACGACAAGAAGTAGACTTTCCGGACGATGGGATGGACCAAGTGTTAGACCAGGTCGTCGACCACCAGATGGCGGTACAGGCGGTGGAGGAAGCGCCTAAAATTACCATTATAAGCGACGTAGTGGTGAAACGTGCAGCACCCACCGCAACATCGAAGCTGAAAAGGCTCTTGACAGCACCAACAAACAAGGGTGCTTTTTATAAGAAAGGAAGCAGACGTGCCAAGAGCCCCAACCTTCGACAAGTTGGGCCAAACCAGAAGGACTTATTTCAGTAGTGGCTTCCTCGTCGCCTGTGGCCAGCCGCAAGAAGAAAAGGACGACAAATAAGAACGTTGCGGTCAACACTGTAACAGCAACGGTTGCGAACGTTCAAGTGCACCACGAACAATGCCAATTCCCTGATAGGATAAAAGACCTATCAGGTGAATATCGTGTGATGTTGTCGGGGTTGTATGGTGCGCGTGACCAAAAGGAAGCCCGCAATGGATCACGATTCGGAAGTGGATGAGTGTGAGCGCCACGTTAACGAACTACAGAGGCGGATGCAACAGGCGCAAGGTGAACTGAAAAAGTGCAGCCGCCCAAAGTAGAAAATATTTAGAGCTACTAAATGAATATTGTATATAACAATAAGTAATTATTTGTACATACAGTGTTCATTTTTCAGTTTATTTGTAATATTGTATGTACTATAATGTGATTGTAATTAGGTTGTACTCAGTAGATTTAAGTTTAAAAAATGTAAGTAATTTTATATGTTTAAATAAACGATTATTCCAAAACATACTGTGTTTTATTATAATAAGTTTCTATTCTACCGAACAACAGTGAACAGTAAAAAATGGTAAACACACCGAGCTCAAAAGTTAAGAATAAGACACAATTAGTTTAAAATTGGGGAAATATTTGAGTTAGTACATCTATTTTAAAAACGTAACGACTAGTGGTTACTTCCACAGTGTCAATTAAAAAAGTTTAGTTTATTATTTTTGAAGTCTTTTCCACATCAGCTTAGTTACGTTTTTATACATAATAGGAGCTAGACTTCACCGTCGCGTTATAGTTTAACGTGTTTTGCTGGTAGGCCTATACACGAGTCCTTAAAAGGACTAATATGTTTGGTGGCGAGCTTATCGCCTCCTTTCCAGCACGCTTCGTGGTGCTGCACGGTACCTCGGTTGTGACACCGCAGGAGGCTGATTCGCCGGCCTACGCTTGTTCAGCCCTGTAAAAGACTATTTTTAAAATTTAGTTAAATAAATCAACTCTGCCTAAGGCAGAATGGTCGCAACACACTATACCCTCTACAGGGAGAGAGCGCGCCGAAGAGCAAGACAGAAGAAAGACCAGTTTGTTATTGATAGTTACGAGAGAACATGTCATTCTTGTCAGTTTTATAATTATTTTAAAGTAAATCACGTTTTCAAGCAATAAGTTAGTGTTATTGCAAATTTTCATACAGTGCACAAGTAAGTGCGTATCCAGATTCATGGTCCTTCGAGCCGGATGTGATTTATTGACGAAAAATTTCAAATATCTTTGAAAAACTTCAACAACCATTTTTCCGGCGTCAATCCACGACGTTGCCAAGTCGGTGACGACGATCACCTGTTGGAAAGGACCTTCGCTGGTGGCATCCAGGCCGGATCCATCTGTGAGTTTATTCCAATTTGATTTGCTAGACTTAACTAAGACCTGACACGGTTCGCTTACCCATTTTCTTGATTATTACTAGACGTAGTAAAATGTCGGAAGATTTAAATAAACTTAAGTTTAAAGGGGGCCAGTTAAAAGGCATTTTAACTAGATTCAAAACGTTTCTTGACACTCTTGACACTGGAAACCTTGATCAGGTCAAAGTTACGCAAGTTAGCGCTAGGTTAGAAAAAGTTCAACCAATATTTGATGAGTTTTTACAATGTCAGAATGAAATTGAATTGCTTAGTCAGTCTGGCGAAGACACTCGTACAGATAGTACTGATTTGGTTCCTTTTGAGAATGATTATTTTGATTTAATTTCAAAAGCCTCAGTTGTAGTTTCAAACTTTGAGGAAAAGCAAAATCGCTCTGACAATACTTCGATTGCTGAAAGTAGTGCTTCTTCAAGAAATGTTCAAGGGTGTACCTTTTCGATAAAGCTTCCCGAGATGAAACTACCCAAATTTTCAGGTTCTTATAATAAGTGGTTGGAGTTTAGAGATGCATTTGTTTCCATGATTGATAGAAATGAATCTTTAGATTCTATACAAAAATTTTATTATTTGTAGGCTCATCTTGAGGGAGAAGCTGCGCAAATAATAGAATCAATAACAGTTACTGCACAAAATTATGACGTAGCCTTTTCGCTACTCAAAGAAAGATATGAGAATAATCGGTTTATCATATTTAATTATGTTAAGGCTTTATTTGAAGCTCCATCAGTGACTAAAGAATCATATACGGATTTACGTAACCTTTTTGATACCTTCAACAAAAACTTGCGTAGTTTACAGGTTCTAGGTCAAGTCACTGACGAATGGTCGATTGTGTTGATCTATCTAATTACTAGTAAATTCGATAATCGTACCAGACGTGATTGGGAAGCATATTAGTTCAGCGGTGACTTGCCCACTTTGCACGATTTTAATGAATTTTAAAAGGAAAATGCGAATTACTAGAAAAGCTAGAAGTCGCTAAAAGTGACAGTAGTACCACTAAGCCTCCGTGGTCTCGTTATAAGAATAGACCTGTTAATGCATTGATTTCATCTCAAAGCAGCAAATTTTCTTGTTTTTACTGTAAGAATTATCATTCGATTTTTAAATGTATTTCGTTCGCAAAATGAGACATCAATAAAAGAAATAATGAAGCAAAAAGATTAAAGTTGTGCTTAAACTGTCTTAATCCTAATCATTCAGTTAAGGAATGTCCAAAGGCTCCATGCCAAAAATGCTCAAGACACATTAACTCACTTTTACATATTGACGGACATTCAAACACGGACGATAATAATCAGTCTAATAGGCCTAGGCCACCATCTCGGCAGCAAGGAGGAAAAACCAGCGACGCTGCATCTGACGTTGCAAACAGGCACGCGGCCATCACACCATTGTGTGAGCGAGAGAGTACAGAAAATCGCTTAAGCAATGAATTAGACAAAGACGCGTCGATAATAGCATCGTCTTCGCATCCGCGTTGTTAGGTCAGGCAAATAAATATGCTTTATTGTCCACCGCCGAAGTTTTAGTTAGAAACAAACAAAATGTTTTTAAAACAAGAATTTTGTTGGATTGGGTACCTAAGCAAACCTAAGTCGCAATCTAATTTTATAACAGAGAACTTTGCTAATAAAATTGGTGCAGCCAAGCAAAGAGTGAATATTTCTATAACTGGTGTTTCCACTAGGAATTATAAAACAAATGTCCAAATAAAATCACGCAATGGCGGTTTTTCGAGGGAAATTACTTGTGTAATTTTACCTAAAATCACTCAGCCTATGCCAGTGCACAGTTTTGATCCTAGTTTGATTAACATACCGGGTGATATTAAACTCGCCGACCCAGAATTTAATATTAAAGGAGAAATAGATATGTTAGTCGGCGTCAACATATTCTATGACGTTCTTTTAATGAACCAAATTAAGTTAAATACAAATTTAGTGTTACAGTCAACCAAATTGGGTTGGATTTTGGCAGGTGAAATAAATAACTTTTCTTCAAGTAATAATAAATTATATTCGTATCACTGTTAGTAGAGGGAGTTAGTGCGTTCACCATCCACCCATCGCCCAAAGTTAATGCGCAGGCGTCATCGGCGCGCGCATCGGTCATATGTCATCTGTCAGACGTCATCTGCCATACGTCATCTGTCAACTGTCAACTTTCATCTGTCATACGTCATCTGTCATCTGTCATACGTCATCTGTCAACTGTCACACTCTTGGGCGTTAGTTACTTTGGTCTGAACTACTTGGGGCTTGAACTACTCGGAGCTTTAACAACTTGAGGGGGACACCAACCACTTGGGCACTATCTGTTTAGGCCCTAACTGCATCGGATATGAGTACTACTTCGTAAGAATATTATTAGTATTAAGTATTTCGGGGAAAAATGACGTCAAAAACTTTTTTCTTGATTTTGTCCATGCTGGGATTAGAACCTGGGACCTGCATAGTGGAACAGCAACGCTCTAACCGACCTGGCCATCGGCTTCACATAAAATATTGAGTTCAGAACATATAGACTTGCGGCGGCGGCAGCTAGGCAGGAAAGTGGTTGTTGTTGTTGTTGTTGTTGTATGTGGAGCGAAGTCACGATGATAACGATATGTAATAAATGGATTAAAGGAAGAAAACACACAGTAGTAGGAAAATTATTTATTTAACCACAATAATAGCAGGCTACTGCTAGGAATACAAGGAGACGAGAAATACTGTTCCGAGTTTCGAAAAAAGATGGCGTTAGTGTAGAAGTAGCAGTACTAGAAATACTGTTCAGAGTTTCGGAGAAAGATGGCGTTAGTGTAGAAGAATTAGTAATTCATAGAGACCCTCGCCCCTAAACGATAAGTGTTGGAGAATGAAAATTTTGGTGTTAGATAGAAGTCAGAAAGACCATGAGATATGCAGGCTCAAAAACCCCCAAAAAGAGTAAGGTTCTTTAGGCAATTACTCTGGCGCTGACCAAAAGGGCCTTAAATTTTTTTGGCTTCGATAGGGATGACGGGTAGGAGGAATAAAATATATTCCCCAAATGGCATCGAAATCCGTTGAGCCGTTTAGGCGCTAGAGGGTTACAAAGGTGTTTCATGTATCAGGAGCACAGGAACTGATGACGGTAAATAAAAAACTAAATTACGGCCAGCGCTTAAACGGTAAGTGTTGAAGAATTCAAATTTTGGTGTTAGATAGAAGTCAGAAAGACCATTAGATATACAGGTTGAGAAACCACAAAAATATTAAGGCCATTTGGACAATGTCTCCTGCGTAGGCCAGAAGGGCCTTAAAAAGTTTTGGCTTAGAGAGGAATTAAGGGTAGGATTAAGAAAATACATACCCCAAATTTCATCGAATTCCGTGAAGCCGTTTAGGCGCTAGAGGGTTACAAAGAGTTTTAAAGTGTCAGGAGTATAGATAGATAAATAAAAACTAAATTACGCGCCTAAACGATACAAATTATTTCGCTGACAGTGTAAATTACTATCTCCAAAATTCTTCAGAATAGTGGATCGTTAGAGCTCAAAAGAAACGAGGAAGTACGCGTGTAGATTAAAGACCTATTGTTCCAAAAAATAGATAGGTTTCTTCAGAATGGGGTTTCTTTATATTTCAAAAGAAAATAGGAGATACAGGGTAGATTAAAGGTCTAGTTGACCAAAAAATTTTTTCAAAATTTTTCCTTATTTAACCACAAGATATATCGATATTTAACAACTTTATAGACAAAATTAGTTAATAAGAATAGTAAACAAGCTACTGCTACGAATACAAGCAAACCAGAAATACTGTTCATAGGTTCGGAGAAAGATGGCGTTAGTGTAGAAGCAGCAGGACTAGAACTACTGTTCAGACTTTCGAAGAAAGATGGCGTTAGTGTAGAAGCAGCAGTACTAGAGATACTGTTCAGAGTTTCGGAGAAAGATGACGTTAGTGTAGAAGGAGGAGTAGTTGGAGTAGTAGGAGTAGAAGCAAGAGTTGGAGATGCGCGAGAAGAACGTTCGTTTTCAATTAGAAATTTAACATACGGAATGGAATGAGAATGGCGTTAGAAGGCATGGATAAAAGTATGTTAGCTGTCACCTGTCAGGTAAGATATGTCAACTGTCACCTGCCACTTATCAAATGCCAAAATAAAAATTTAGCATACGTCACATGTCCAAAATGGCGCTATAAGTCATGCGTAAAAGTATGGCGGCTGTCATCCCATCATTTAAGATATGTCAACTGCCACTGGACACTGATCAAATGCCAAAAGAAAAATTTAACATACGTAATTGTTGAGAATGATGTTAGAAGTCATGTGTAACGAAAACTTCCATAAAAATTTTGAAAAAAATATCTTCGAGGTAAATTACAGGTTTCTACGTTCCCTCACGGGCTGGGATTCTGCGAGAGCGTTGACAGGCAGACGGACGAGTTACCATCAGCTAAAAACCGCTCCTGTTTCGGGAAAACAGCTCCTAAACCACTACAAAAACAGCTAAGAACAGCTAAAAACAGCTAAAACAGCTAAAACAGCTAAAAACAACACCTCTTTCTGGAAATCGGCTCCTAACTAGCTATAAAACAACTAAAAACATCTCCTATTCCTGGAAAACAACTAGGAAACAACTAAAAACAGTTCAATAGGCGTTCGACTCGCGGCTGACTAGGGGTTGATTGAGGGTTGACTCACGTTTGACTGGTGGTTGATTGATGGTTGACTGGTGGTTGACTGGTGGTTGACTGGTGGTTGATTGGGGGTTGATTGATGGTTGACTGACGGTTGACTGTTGGTCTAACAATAGAAAAGAACCCACACATACAGACGTTTTGGAGTTTAATTGGAGATCCCAAGGTGACACGATGTATTCGGAGAAAATAAAATATCTCCTCCTAGAAACACCACTTGGTCGATATGGTCTAAGAAAAGAAGGTTTACAATATTTTATTGGTAACAAAGCTGTTAACTTCAACGAAAACAGGCTCCAGATTGATAATGAGAACTTTTTCTTAACAGCTGGGCTGACTAATTTACTAGCTACCAATCAACCGATGAACTATTCTGCAAACGATTTGATGGAATACAAAAAGATCCTACTTCTTACCAATGGACATAGAAAATACTTTAATGCAAACAAGAAAGTTATGGCAACAATGGGATGGAAATATAAGAATATAATTGCAAAACTGTTTCCGCCGAAAAGAAGTTATGCATTAAGAAAACAAAAACAAATCGAACAGAGAGCTCTAATGACAAAGCATTGCGAATTTAGTTGTAAAATGCAAGAGCAACAAAAAGATGAGGATTCTTCAGAAGAGAACCATGTTGACACAACTAGTAACGTAGAAGAAGAAGGTCATATGGAAACATTACAAGACCTTGTTTATGATGATGTAAACGAATTAGTAGATAAATTAAAATCTTTAGAAACAAGCAATGTAAATAATATTAATCATAGAGAAATAATGCCTATTCGTAAAGAGCTTGAAAAACTCGGTGTAATTGAATTTTATAAATAAAAATTAAAAATAATTTGTTTTATTTGTTCCGTGGGGGGACGTTTAAAGTGTAAACTAGTAGTGACAATTATATAAGAACCCGTAACCGGATATGAAAAATTATGTAGTCATTAACTAGGAAAACTCATATTTATTTTATATGGATGCAATGAAAAAAGTTTTTCTGCTCAAGGTGAGGATTGAACCCGCACACACCATGTGAATAAATTTCGTATTCCCAGCTATAGAACCAAGGACGCCACGGTACCGAGTTGAATAAATAAACATTGAAAATGATATCTTAAGTGAGCTCGGACGTGACGTGGTTAGGATTGATGTGGGTGAAAACATGCTTAAAGTGAGAGCTAGACAAACTTTGCCTGCATTACATTGGTGGTATTCAATTGGAAGATTTTTTCGATGCAGCCATGCATAGCCTGGCCTAGTAGCCTAGCCGAACCTGTGCTCATGCGTTAGAATTTCCTATATAAATTGTAAAGTGCTTTCTGAACTTTTGTCTAGAATCAGTACTAGTAGGCTTTCGATTGACTCGTTGAACTGGAACCATCATCAAAGAAAGTAGTGATAAAATGGTATGTAGTCGATGTTCCAAACCATTAAAAAATCGAAGATTTTTGTGTGGAAAGTGTTTAGACCATGTTGGGGATTGTTTTAACATGGCCTGTCTATATTGGTTAGTTTGGTTTCGAAATCAATGGGAAGAGGACAAGAAAAAGGAAAAAAGCACTGAACAGAAAGAGAGTTCATCACCATCACTTCCAGCACCACTTAAGTTTGGAAAACAGAAAAGGAAAGGGAGGAGACTGATTAGAAAAAAAATTTGCCACATATGTGAATACCAAAATGGAACAAGATAAGATTCATGTGGAAAACAAAATATTTTTCGGTTCTATCTGTAAATGTAGAGTTTGTTACAATTTGTACAATAAAATTTTTGAAATTATAATAAATTTCAAATTTTATTTGAAACCAGTAATTTTCCATTATAACATCCCATAGTTAGTATTGTTCAAAGGTCATGGTTGGACCAAATCTCCGGCTATTATCAGAAATTACTAAAAACAAAACGAACCTATTGTACATGTATAGTGAAATATTTTATTGAATAATAATAATAATAATAATAATAATAAGCTGCAGTATAGTAAAATTAAGTAATTTTAATAAAATAGGATTTAAAACATAATTCGTAAATCAAAACATTTTATCTTTCAACAAAGGTCAAAAAGGGGTCTTTTTACGACATTTTTGTTATAAATAAAATATGTATAATTTTTTTTGTATACACAGCAAGAACATTTCGATTAAAAAGTAAACCCCAGCAGTCTTAGGTACTGAAAAGGCTGATTAGAAATAAATGAAAACAAAACGATATTTTACATGTTTTATTTAATACATTTATTTAATAAGCTACAATACTACAACTAAAAGCAACAGTGAATAAGGAAATAGCAATTTATCCATGGGGCATGGGAATAGCACAGGCGAAATTTGTAACTTAAGTAGAGCCCATTCTCAACAACGTCGTGTTGCGTTTGTGTTATGGTTGTGTGACGTTTGTCTTATTGTTGTGTAGGTGTTTTGCGCTGTGTTGGTGTTGTGTATGGGTAGTGTAGACGTTGTGTCGGCGTTGTGTGGATGTAGTGTGGTCGTTGTGTAGAAATAAAGGCATTAACATCTGTTAGCATCCCCCATTAGTACTGCATACGTCATAGCGATAAAGATGGCAAGTCGTAAAATTAAATTAAAACTAGCAGCAATGACCGGTGAAAACGTGTTTGGTTTTCGCACAGATGGGCCAACGTGGTTTATTGGAAACACACCGGTTGAATTTGACGATAACATTTTATTGATTGAGAATGAAAAATATCCCCTATCAGATGGTCTGTTAAAGCTATTAACCGAAAAGAAGCCAGAAGAATATACGGAGAACGAGTTAGCGGATTACAAGGAACTACTCTTACTAACCAGTGCCCATCGGCGGGGATTCTATCGAAACGCACACACCTGTTCAAGCGGTAGTTGGAAATATAAACACATTGTATCAAAACTATTTCCACCTCAGAGAAGTTGTACATCCAAGTTAAAGAATTTACCAACAGTCTCTAAAATGCCAAAAGAGAAGGTTCTACTTGGAGAACTTGGAAATAAAGAAGAATATCCAAGGAAGGAAGAAATATTAAAGTACGAGGATGTGAATGAGTTAGTTGAGAAGTTAAAATATGTAGAAGCAGAAAAGACTGAAAACAATAATAACCTTGGAAAAATAATATCTATTCTGAAAGAACTTGAAAAACTTGGCGTAATAGAATTTTATTAAAATAGTTTGTGTTTTAGTTGTTAGAAATATGCATCACTTGCTCTAAAATAATCAGTTCTAGATACACCTTTCAACAAGACGGACGTATAGTTTAGCCTTTTTGCAAGATGGAGCTGTTAATAATATTAACCTTAGCGCTTGTAAGTACTGTACACGCAGAATCAACATCAGGCGAAGAAGGAATACCTTCTATAGATGAAGTTAAATATGATGAATATGAGTTAAAATCAGAAGAAGAACAATTCACTCAAGCAGACGCATGGAAATATTTAGTGCAATATGGGTACCTTAACAACACTAATACCAGCAACTCTATGATAGCAATATCTCAAGGTTTGAAACAATTCCAAGAAAGCTATGAGTTACCCGCAGATGGAACTTTAAACGAAAAAACGATAAACCTGATGCGCCAACCCCGATGTGGCGTTAAAGATGTAGCGCAGTTTCAAACACACCCTACAAAGTGGTCTAGCACAGATTTAACATGGAATATTTATCCTCCAACATATGCTACATCTCGTTATCCATATCAGAGGGCAGCAAACGAGGCCTTTGGGATCTGGGAAGCAGCATCCAACCTTCGCTTTACCCGGACAGAACAGAAGGATGCAAACATTACTATCGCCTTTGAGTACGCAAACCACTCAATGACAAACGAAAATAGCTCCTGTCCATACAAGTTCGCCGATCGAGTATTAGGACATGCTTATTTCCCCGACGGTGGCAGTAATGTAGAAATTCATATAAATGATCGCCTTCCATGGAGTTTTATGACAACAATTTTTTATAAGACACTACAATTTATTGGGGGTAATGGTACATGAAATTGGCCATGCTCTAGGCTTAGAGCACTCAATGGATCCGAATGCGATTATGTTCCCAGGGTACCAAGAACGCAATAACCTATCTACGGATGATATATATATGGCATACAACAACTCTATGGACCAATCACACGCCCTATACCATCGCTACCGAATCCCATACCTGCAAAGACACCTTTGGTGTCTACAGAAAAACCATCACCACCACCACCACAGCCACGTACGAAACCAACGGAAAAACCTGTTCCACCACGCACGAAACCAACAGAAAAACCATTGCCGCCACGTACGAAACCAACGGAAAAACCGGTACCACCACCACCAAGTATGAAACCAACAGAAAAAAAGCCTGTGCCGCCACTGGAACCAACGGTAAAATCCCCGAGTTTGCAAACAACAACGCAGAAAATCGAGATACGACCAGAGTTATGTGATTTAAATTTTAAAACACTTAACACATTTTTAGTGGTAAAAAATAAGTTGTACATATTTTATGAAAAATATGTGTGGATGCTGAATTTAAATAACAAAGAAATTAATAACAAATATTTCCTGATTACTGATTACTTGTCATTCTTGCCAAAAGATTTAGAAAACATTACAGCTATTTATGAAAGACCCAATGGCGAAATTGTTACCATTGTGGGTGATACAATTTACTTTTTTGAATATGGAACCTTTAAATTAATACGCTCGGAAAATATTAATATGCTTGCTAGAAGAGGTGATAAAACTATCATTTCTGCAGCAGTTAACACTAATAAGGGACGAACCTATTTGTTTATCAATAAATTTGAGGTGTGGGGCATGGATGAATGTAGCTTTAGACCGAAAGAAACACACCTAATATCAGAACTTTTTCCGGGCGTTCCTGCTCGAGTAGCTGGCGTATTTCGATACACAAATGGTCGTCTATACTTCCTTCAAAACGGCATGTATTTCGAATATAATGAATTTACCAACAGGCTCGTTAGTTCAGGAAAGATGAATCTTAATTTCTTTGGTATTAAATGCCCTAATCTAGGGCTTTTAGAACAACTCAAAGATTTACTAAGTAATATTATAACAAATAATGTAAAATTATAGATCGAAATAAATAGCTATTTATACCTCAAGCCTTTTTCTACTAGCGTAAGAACCCCAATAGCCTACTCCCTTATCAAGACAGCCAACAGGGTCTAAAAATGTCTTTTGCTAGTAAATTAGTAAGTGGACTATAGATACCTTTATAAGTTTTTCATCTCATTTTTACGTCTAAGTGATTAAATAAACATATGAGAGATTGATTCAATTAGAGTCGAGGTTTGTTTGGTTGGGTTTGCTCAGGTTTGCCTCGTTGGGGTTGCTTAGGTTTGTTCAGATTTGCTCAGGCTTGTTTCATTGGGTTTGCTCAGGTTTATTCAGGTTTGCTTGGGTTTGTACGTTTAAAGGTTAGCTCAGGTCGCGCGCGCGCGATCTGAGCTAACCTTTAAACGTACAAACCCAAGCAAACCTGAACAAACCTGAGCAAACCCAATGAAACAAGCCTGAGCAAATCTGAACAAACCTAAGCAACCCCAACGAGGCAAACCTGAGCAAACCCAACCAAACAAACCTCGACTCTAATTGAATCAATCTCTCATATGTTTATTTAATCACTTAGACGTAAAAATGAGATGAAAAACTTATAAAGGTATCTATAGTCCACTTATTAATTTACTAGCAAAAGACATTTTTAGACCCTGTTGGCTGTCTTGATAAGGGAGTAGGCTATTGGGGTTCTTACGCTAGTAGAAAAAGGCTTGAGATATAAATAGCTATTTATTTCGATCTATAATTTTACATTATTTGTTATAATATTACTTAGTAAATCTTTGAGTTGTTCTAAAAGCCCTAGATTAGGGCATTTAATACCAAAGAAATTAAGATTCATCTTTCCTGAACTAACGAGCCTGTTGGTAAATTCATTATATTCGAAATACATGCCGTTTTGAAGGAAGTATAGACGACCATTTGTGTATCGAAATACGCCAGCTACTCGAGCAGGAACGCCCGGAAAAAGTTCTGATATTAGGTGTGTTTCTTTCGGTCTAAAGCTACATTCATCCATGCCCCACACCTCAAATTTATTGATAAACAAATAGGTTCGTCCCTTATTAGTGTTAACTGCTGCAGAAATGATAGTTTTATCACCTCTTCTAGCAAGCATATTAATATTTTCCGAGCGTATTAATTTAAAGGTTCCATATTCAAAAAAGTAAATTGTATCACCCACAATGGTAACAATTTCGCCATTGGGTCTTTCATAAATAGCTGTAATGTTTTCTAAATCTTTTGGCAAGAATGACAAGTAATCAGTTATCAGGAAAGGTTTGTTATTAATTTCTTTGTTATTTAAATTCAGCATCCACACATATTTTTCATAAAATATGTACAACTTATTTTTTACCACTAAAAATGTGTTAAGTGTTTTAAAATTTAAATCACATAACTCTGGTCGTATCTCGATTTTCTGCGTTGTTGTTTGCAAACTCGGGGATTTTACCGTTGGTTCCAGTGGCGGCACAGGCTTTTTTTCTGTTGGTTTCATACTTGGTGGTGGTGGTACCGGTTTTTCCGTTGGTTTCGTACGTGGCGGCAATGGTTTTTCTGTGGGTTTCGTGCGTGGTGGAACAGGTTTTTCCGTTGGTTTCGTACGTGGCTGTGGTGGTGGTGGTGATGGTTTTTCTGTAGACACCAAAGGTGTCTTTGCAGGTATGGGATTCGGTAGCGATGGTATAGGGCGTGTGATTGGTCCATAGAGTTGTTGTATGCCATATATATCATCCGTAGATAGGTTATTGCGTTCTTGGTACCCTGGGAACATAATCGCATTCGGATCCATTGAGTGCTCTAAGCCTAGAGCATGGCCAATTTCATGTACCATTACCCCCAATAAATTGTAGTGTGTCTTATAAAAAATTGTTGTCATAAAACTCCATGGAAGGCGATCATTTATATGAATTTCTACATTACTGCCACCGTCGGGGAAATAAGCATGTCCTAATACTCGATCGGCGAACTTGTATGGACAGGAGCTATTTTCGTTTGTCATTGAGTGGTTTGCGTACTCAAAGGCGATAGTAATGTTTGCATCCTTCTGTTCTGTCCGGGTAAAGCGAAGGTTGGATGCTGCTTCCCAGATCCCAAAGGCCTCGTTTGCTGCCCTCTGATATGGATAACGAGATGTAGCATATGTTGGAGGATAAATATTCCATGTTAAATCTGTGCTAGACCACTTTGTAGGGTGTGTTTGAAACTGCGCTACATCTTTAACGCCACATCGGGGTTGGCGCATCAGGTTTATCGTTTTTTCGTTTAAAGTTCCATCTGCGGGTAACTCATAGCTTTCTTGGAATTGTTTCAAACCTTGAGATATTGCTATCATAGAGTTGCTGGTATTAGTGTTGTTAAGGTACCCATATTGCACTAAATATTTCCATGCGTCTGCTTGAGTGAATTGTTCTTCTTCTGATTTTAACTCATATTCATCATATTTAACTTCATCTATAGAAGGTATTCCTTCTTCGCCTGATGTTGATTCTGCGTGTACAGTACTTACAAGCGCTAAGGTTAATATTATTAACAGCTCCATCTTGCAAAAAGGCTAAACTATACGTCCGTCTTGTTGAAAGGTGTATCTAGAACTGATTATTTTAGAGCAAGTGATGCATATTTCTAACAACTAAAACACAAACTATTTTAATAAAATTCTATTACGCCAAGTTTTTCAAGTTCTTTCAGAATAGATATTATTTTTCCAAGGTTATTATTGTTTTCAGTCTTTTCTGCTTCTACATATTTTAACTTCTCAACTAACTCATTCACATCCTCGTACTTTAATATTTCTTCCTTCCATGTATCTTCTTCTTTATTTCCAAGTTCTCCAAGTAGAACCTTCTCTTTTGGCATTTTAGAGACTGTTGGTAAATTCTTTAACTTGGGTGTACAACTTCTCTGAGGTGGAAATAGTTTTGATACAATGTGTTTATATTTCCAACTACCGCTTGAACAGGTGTGTGCGTTTCGATAGAATCCCCGCCGATGGGCACTGGTTAGTAAGAGTAGTTCCTTGTAATCCGCTAACTCGTTCTCCGTATATTCTTCTGGCTTCTTTTCGGTTAATAGCTTTAACAGACCATCTGATAGGGGATATTTTTCATTCTCAATCAATAAAATGTTATCGTCAAATTCAACCGGTGTGTTTCCAATAAACCACGTTGGCCCATCTGTGCGAAAACCAAACACGTTTTCACCGGTCATTGCTGCTAGTTTTAATTTAATTTTACGACTTGCCATCTTTATCGCTATGACGTATGCAGTACTAATGGGGGATGCTAACAGATGTTAATGCCTTTATTTCTACACAACGACCACACTACATCCACACAACGCCGACACAACGTCTACACTACGCCTACACAACACCAACACAGCGCAAAACACCTACACAACAATAAGACAAACGTCACACAACCATAACACAAACGCAACACGACGTTGTTGAGAATGGGCTCTACTTAAGTTACAAATTTCGCCTGTGCTATTCCCATGCCCCATGGATAAATTGCTATTTCCTTATTCACTGTTGCTTTTAGTTGTAGTATTGTAGCTTATTAAATAAATGTATTAAATAAAACATGTAAAATATCGTTTTGTTTTCATTTATTTCTAATCAGCCTTTTCAGTACCTAAGACTGCTGGGGTTTACTTTTTAATCGAAATGTTCTTGCTGTGTATACAAAAAAAATTATACATATTTTATTTATAACAAAAATGTCGTAAAAAGACCCCTTTTTGACCTTTGTTGAAAGATAAAATGTTTTGATTTACGAATTATGTTTTAAATCCTATTTTATTAAAAATTACTTAATTTTACTATACTGCAGCTTATTATTATTATTATTATTATTATTATTCAATAAAATATTTCACTATACATGTACAATAGGTTCGTTTTGTTTTCAGTAATTTCTGATAATAGCCGGAGATTTGGTCCAACCATGACCTTTGAACAATACTAACTATGGGATGTTATAACGGAAAATTACTGGTTTCAAATAAAATTTGAAATTTATTATAATTTCAAAAATTTTATTGTACAAATTGTAACAAACTCTACATTTACAGATAGAACCGAAAAATATTTTGTTTTCCACATGAATCTTATCTTGTTCCATTTTGGTATTCACATATGTGGCAAATTTTTTTTCTAATCAGTCTCCTCCCTTTCCTTTTCTGTTTTCCAAACTTAAGTGGTGCTGGAAGTGATGGTGATGAACTCTCTTTCTGTTCAGTGCTTTTCTCCTTTTTCTTGTCCTCTTCCCATTGATTTCGAAACCAAACTAACCAATATAGACAGGCCATGTTAAAACAATCCCCAACATGGTCTAAACACTTTCCACACAAAAATCTTCGATTTTTTAATGGTTTGGAACATCGACTACATACCATTTTATCACTACTTTCTTTGATGATGGTTCCAGTTAAACGAGTCAATCGAAAGCCTACTAGTACTGATTCTAGACAAAAGTTCAGAAAGCACTTTACAATTTATATAGGAAATTCTAACGCATGAGCACAGGTTCGGCTAGGCTACTAGGCCAGGCTAGGCATGGCTGCATCGAAAAAAATCTTCCAATTGAATACCACCAATGTAATGCAGGCAAAGTTTGTCTAGCTCTCACTTTAAGCATGTTTTCACCCACATCAATCCTAACCACGTCACGTCCGAGCTCACTTAAGATATCATTTTCAATGTTTATTTATTCAACTCGGTACCGTGGCGTCCTTGGTTCTATAGCTGGGAATACGAAATTTATTCACATGGTGTGTGCGGGTTCAATCCTCACCTTGAGCAGAAAAACTTTTTTCATTGCATCCATATAAAATAAATATGAGTTTTCCTAGTTAATGACTACATAATTTTTCATATCCGGTTACGGGTTCTTATATAATTGTCACTACTAGTTTACACTTTAAACGTCCCCCCACGGAACAAATAAAACAAATTATTTTTAATTTTTATTTATAAAATTCAATTACACCCAGTTTTTCAAGCTCTTTACGAATAGGCATTATTTCTCTATGATTAATATTATTTACATTGCTTGTTTCTAAAGATTTTAATTTATCTACTAATTCGTTTACATCATCATAAACAAGGTCTTGTAATGTTTCCATATGACCTTCTTCTTCTACGTTACTAGTTGTGTCAACATGGTTCTCTTCTGAAGAATCCTCATCTTTTTGTTGCTCTTGCATTTTACAACTAAATTCGCAATGCTTTGTCATTAGAGCTCTCTGTTCGATTTGTTTTTGTTTTCTTAATGCATAACTTCTTTTCGGCGGAAACAGTTTTGCAATTATATTCTTATATTTCCATCCCATTGTTGCCATAACTTTCTTGTTTGCATTAAAGTATTTTCTATGTCCATTGGTAAGAAGTAGGATCTTTTTGTATTCCATCAAATCGTTTGCAGAATAGTTCATCGGTTGATTGGTAGCTAGTAAATTAGTCAGCCCAGCTGTTAAGAAAAAGTTCTCATTATCAATCTGGAGCCTGTTTTCGTTGAAGTTAACAGCTTTGTTACCAATAAAATATTGTAAACCTTCTTTTCTTAGACCATATCGACCAAGTGGTGTTTCTAGGAGGAGATATTTTATTTTCTCCGAATACATCGTGTCACCTTGGGATCTCCAATTAAACTCCAAAACGTCTGTATGTGTGGGTTCTTTTCTATTGTTAGACCAACAGTCAACCGTCAGTCAACCATCAATCAACCCCCAATCAACCACCAGTCAACCACCAGTCAACCACCAGTCAACCATCAATCAACCACCAGTCAAACGTGAGTCAACCCTCAATCAACCCCTAGTCAGCCGCGAGTCGAACGCCTATTGAACTGTTTTTAGTTGTTTCCTAGTTGTTTTCCAGGAATAGGAGATGTTTTTAGTTGTTTTATAGCTAGTTAGGAGCCGATTTCCAGAAAGAGGTGTTGTTTTTAGCTGTTTTAGCTGTTTTAGCTGTTTTTAGCTGTTCTTAGCTGTTTTTGTAGTGGTTTAGGAGCTGTTTTCCCGAAACAGGAGCGGTTTTTAGCTGATGGTAACTCGTCCGTCTGCCTGTCAACGCTCTCGCAGAATCCCAGCCCGTGAGGGAACGTAGAAACCTGTAATTTACCTCGAAGATATTTTTTTCAAAATTTTTATGGAAGTTTTCGTTACACATGACTTCTAACATCATTCTCAACAATTACGTATGTTAAATTTTTCTTTTGGCATTTGATCAGTGTCCAGTGGCAGTTGACATATCTTAAATGATGGGATGACAGCCGCCATACTTTTACGCATGACTTATAGCGCCATTTTGGACATGTGACGTATGCTAAATTTTTATTTTGGCATTTGATAAGTGGCAGGTGACAGTTGACATATCTTACCTGACAGGTGACAGCTAACATACTTTTATCCATGCCTTCTAACGCCATTCTCATTCCATTCCGTATGTTAAATTTCTAATTGAAAACGAACGTTCTTCTCGCGCATCTCCAACTCTTGCTTCTACTCCTACTACTCCAACTACTCCTCCTTCTACACTAACGTCATCTTTCTCCGAAACTCTGAACAGTATCTCTAGTACTGCTGCTTCTACACTAACGCCATCTTTCTTCGAAAGTCTGAACAGTAGTTCTAGTCCTGCTGCTTCTACACTAACGCCATCTTTCTCCGAACCTATGAACAGTATTTCTGGTTTGCTTGTATTCGTAGCAGTAGCTTGTTTACTATTCTTATTAACTAATTTTGTCTATAAAGTTGTTAAATATCGATATATCTTGTGGTTAAATAAGGAAAAATTTTGAAAAAATTTTTTGGTCAACTAGACCTTTAATCTACCCTGTATCTCCTATTTTCTTTTGAAATATAAAGAAACCCTATTCTGAAGAAACCTATCTATTTTTTGGAACAATAGGTCTTTAATCTACACGCGTACTTCCTCGTTTCTTTTGAGCTCTAACGATCCACTATTCTGAAGAATTTTGGAGATAGTAATTTACACTGTCAGCGAAATAATTTGTATCGTTTAGGCGCGTAATTTAGTTTTTATTTATCTATCTATACTCCTGAAACTTTAAAACTCTTTGTAACCCTCTAGCGCCTAAACGGCTTCACGGAATTCGATGAAATTTGGGGTATATATTTTCTTAATCCTACCCTTAATTCCTCTCTAAGCCAAAACTTTTTAAGGCCCTTCTGGCCTACGCAGGAGACATTGTCCAAATGGCCTTAATATTTTTGTGGTTTCTCAACCTGTATATCTAATGGTCTTTCTGACTTCTATCTAACACCAAAATTTGAATTCTTCAACACTTACCGTTTAAGCGCTGGCCGTAATTTAGTTTTTTATTTACCGTCATCAGTTCCTGTGCTCCTGATACATGAAACACCTTTGTAACCCTCTAGCGCCTAAACGGCTCAACGGATTTCGATGCCACTTGGGGAATATATTTTATTCCTCCTACCCGTCATCCCTATCGAAGCCAAAAAAATTTAAGGCCCTTTTGGTCAGCGCCAGAGTAATTGCCTAAAGGACCTTACTCTTTTTGGGGGTTTTTGAACCTGCATATCTCATGGTCTTTCTGACTTCTAGTACTGCTACTTCTACACTAACGCCATCTTTTTTCGAAACTCGGAACAGTATTTCTCGTCTCCTTGTATTCCTAGCAGTAGCCTGCTATTATTGTGGTTAAATAAATAATTTTCCTACTACTGTGTGTTTTCTTCCTTTAATCCATTTATTACATATCGTTATCATCGTGACTTCGCTCCACATACAACAACAACAACAACAACAACAACCACTTTCCTGCCTAGCTGCCGCCGCCGCAAGTCTATATGTTCTGAACTCAATATTTTATGTGAAGCCGATGGCCAGGTCGGTTAGAGCGTTGCTGTTCCACTATGCAGGTCCCAGGTTCTAATCCCAGCATGGACAAAATCAAGAAAAAAGTTTTTGACGTCATTTTTCCCAGAAATACTTAATGCTAATAATATTCTTACGAAGTAGTACTCATATCCGATGCAGTTAGGGCCTAAACAGATAGTGCCCAAGTGGTTGGTGTCCCCCTCAAGTTGTTAAAGCCCCGAGTAGTTCAAGCCCCAAGTAGTTCAGACCAAAGTAACTAACGCCCAAGACTGTGACAGTTGACAGATGACAGATGACGTATGACAGATGAAAGTTGACAGTTGACAGATGACGTATGGCAGATGACGTCTGACAGATGACATATGACCGATGCGCGCGCCGATGACGCCTGCGCATTAACTTTGGGCGATGGGTGGATGGTGAACGCACTAACTCCCTCTACTACTGTTCTCAACAAATTGATGAAGAAATTAATAAAAATCTTATGAGTTTTTGGGAGGTCGACGAATGCGACAGTGTTGTCAAATACGACGATATTTGTGAGACACATTTTAAGAAAAATTATACACGAAATACAGACGGAAGTTTTGTCGTGAAAAATTCCTTTAAGGAAAATAAAAACTTGTTAGGAGATTCGAAACAAAATGCTTTAAAGTGTTTTGATTATTTAGAGCGACGCCTCTAAAAAAATAGTGAATTAAAGCAACAATATACCGAGTTTATGAGGGAGTACAAAGAGTTAGGACACATGCCCTTATTAACTGACAATATTGAGCAACTTTCGGATGGTAATGCCGACGCTTATTATTTAAGTCATCACGCGGTTATTAAGACTAATAGTCTCACTACTCGTTGTCGCGTTGTTTTTAGTGGATCCGCCTCCACAGATAGTGGTTTATCGTTGAATGATATTCAATATTCAGGACCTACGATACAAACCGACTTATTATCTATTATTTTAAATTTTCGAAAACACGCATATGTTTTAAATGCGGACATTTCAAAAATGTACCGACAAACCAGATCGAAAATATCAGCGCATATTTTGGAGAAACGATCCGTCAGAAAATTTACGGTGTTATGAACTTAACGTAGTAACTTACGGCTTAGCGTCATCCCCTTACCTAGCAACACGATGTTTGATGCAACTTTCCTTAGACAATGAAGAGTTGTATCCGTTGGCTAGCAATGTCATTAAAAATTGTTTTTATATAGACGACCTTCTTATGGGATCGGATTCTGAGACTGAATTGTTACAAATACAAAAAGAGGTTAGTAAAATTCTGAAGGGCGCAGGTTTCGAGTTGCGTAAATACTTGTCAAATAAACCGGAACTATTTGAGCCGTTTGATGTCAATACTTCGTTAGAAGCCAGTATTTTGCAGCTTGGGGAAAATGAGAGTAATAAAACATTAGCGTCCAGATTCACTAAGGAAGTTTAAGATTTAGTACTGGTTTAAATTAAGATCTTATAGTTGAGCAGTTATGTTTTGACAGGTTTTTGTCCTGTCCTTGCCATTAAAAATTTATGAATTATTGTGATATTTCAGCGATTTACTTGGTTTCCAAATGATTTTCATCTTGGAACGAGTTGCTGTAATGAATTTAGTTCTATTATTGTTGAAAGTATGTACTAAAATTGTCGTTTTCCTGATAAATTTGCGAGAAAGCTCAGAAATAAGTTCATAGAATAAAACTTAGTTGTCTTATTCTTACACTTGTCAGTTTAAAACTTTTGGTTGTCAAATTAGACCGGACTAGCATTGGAGAATCTGGCTGTAAGAGTTTATTGGAACGCGCATAATGACACTATTGAATACCATGTTCAAAATTTCTCCGATTTTTCCAAGATAACTAAAAGATCCATACTGTTTATTAGTGGCAAAATATTTGACATTCTAGGTTTATTGGGGCCAATTATAATCCGAGCAAAAATTATATTGCAAATGTTGTGGAAAAATAAACTTTCTTGGGACGAAGACATATCGGGCGATCTTCGCAATAACTGGATTTTATTTTGCAAGGATTTATTATACATTAACAAAATTAAAATACCGAGACACGTGCTGTGCGGCAACCCTAGTTACGTTGAACTGCATATTTTTTCAGATGCGTCCGAGATTGCGTATGGTGCATGCGTAATATATACGGTGCAAAATTAAAGAATTTGAATTTTCCTCTGGGCTATTAACAGCTAAAAGTAAAGTAACTCCTGTGCGTCCTGTAACATTGCATAGGTTAGAATTATTAGGCGCAGTTGTAGCCTATAAACTGGCAGAAAAAGCAAAAAGCTCGTTAACGATAAATTTTAACAGGTGTTATTATTGGAGCGACTCGACTATCACTCTCTGTTGGATTAAAGGTCTTCCTGAGCGTTGGAAAAAATTTGTATTTAACAGGGTGGGTGTAATACAAAATAAAACAAATGTTAATGATTGGTTTCATGTTAGGTCACATGACAATCCAGCTGACTTGATTTCCCGTAGAATGTCAGCGGAATCTTTAATAAACAGTTCGTTGTGGTTTGAAGGCCCAAACTGGTTAAAACTTGATAAAACCTGCTGGCTCCCAAGTGAAACGATTGTAGATCATGACTTACCCGAACAACGAATTCAAGTTAATTTAGTAGTCGCAAAAAATGATTGGGATATTTTTTATCAATTTTCCAGTTTAACAAAACTACAACGAGTAATTGCATATTGCAAGAGGTTTTTGTTTAATATTAGACATAAAAAGTTGGAACGTGTAACAGGAGAATTAAAGCCAAAAGAGATTAACGATGCTCTTATCACATTAGTAAAAATTTCTCAAGTACAGTCTTTTAGATCAGAACTAAGTGATTTAAAATTTAAAGGTTCGATTAGTAACTCCAGTAATGTCTTGTCGCTCCATCCTTTTTTAGATAGCGATATCATTAGGGTTGGGGGAAGAATTCAAAATGCCGACGTTCCATACTCTAAAAAACATCGGATACTTTTACACAATAAACATAAATTAACTGAATTAATTCTGACTAATGAACATGTATGTTTATTGCATACTCTGTTCGTGAGCATTTTTGGTCAATTTCAGGCAGAAGTTTGGCAAGACAGATAATTCATAAATGTAGAGTTTGTTTTAAAACGGAACCAAAACCGTGCAATTATATAATAGGAAACTTACCGGCTGAAAGACTTAATCAATGTTCACCATTTTTAAATACAAGTTGTGATTACGCAGGTTTTTTTATGTTGAAGGATCGAAAAACTCGTGGATATAAATTGATCAATGGCGACAAAGGCTATCCACTTAGAACTAGTCACTAGTTTAACCAGTGATGCTTTTTTGGCTACTTTACGACGGTTTATACCTAGAAGAGGTAAACCTCTGAACATTTTTTCCGATAATGGAACAAATTTTGTCGGTGCAAATTCTGAAATACAAAATTTTTTGAAATCAAACAGCAGTGCCATAAAGCACAATTTAGCTAATGAAGGTATAAAACGGCACTGTATACCACCGCGCGCAGCGCATTTCGGTGGGCTCTGGGAAGCCGGGCTCAATAGTTTTAAGCAACATTTGGAGCGCGTAGTCGGAAACAGTAACTTAGACTTCGAAGACTTTACGACCGTATTGCAGCAAATCGAAGCCATACTCAACTAAAGGCCATTAAGTCCTCTATCTTCTAGTCCAGACGACGTCTCTCCATTAACGCCAGGTCATTTCTTGATTGGGAGACCCTTAGTTTCTCTTCCCGATCCTGATATAACTCATGTGAAGGAAAATCGTTTAAGTAAATATCAACGTCTTCAACAAATAACTCAACACTTCTGGAAGCGTTGGAATAAAAAGTATGTGTCAGAATTACAAAATCGTCAAAAATGGAACAAAATGGACCTAATACTATCCAGATCGGAGATTTAGTTGTCATTAAAGACGACAATTTACCACTCCTTCGATGGAAATTAGCCAGGGTTGTCGACCTTTTTCCTGGAAAAGACAAAGTAACGCGAGTTATCAATGTGCGTTTTAGCGACGGAAGCTGCGCGAAACGTGCGCTGAATAAAGTGTGTCCATTGCCGTTGGACAGCAAATTAACTAGTAAAGACTAATACACCTAACCATTTTAATTTTGGATCGGACTCAGTTCCTAAATTCTAAATAAAGTAATTACTTAACAAATGGACAAACATTGTGCGCGCAAAAACATTTATGTTTAACAATTTTTGATATGTTGAAACTGTATATTTCAAGGCGGGCGGTATGTTCAGCCCTGTAAAAGACTATTTTTAAAATTTAGTTAAATAAATCAACTCTGCCTAAGGCAGAATGCTCGCAACCCACTATACCCTCTACAGGGAGAGAGCGCGCCGAAGAGCAAGACAGAAGAAAGACCAGTTTGTTGTTGATAGTTACGAGAGAACATGTCATTCTTGTCAGTTTTATAATTATTTTAAAATAAATCACATTTTCGAGCAATAACTTAGTGTTATTGCAAATTTTCATCAGTGGCGACCGGTGAAATTTCAAAGTTGTCTATCTCTGTTCCTACTTACAGGACCCTTACCAAATTTACGGGTTTTAATAGTGAGCCCACTGGGAATGTTTTGGTAAAGAAAAAAAACATTTTGTAATTTGCGAAAAAAAGTTGAATTTTTGGTGGGCCTCACCTAAGAAAAAAATAAACACGTTTAGATATTTTATTTATTATTTTTTCTAAACAAATTTTACATCATTTTGTCGACAGGTTTTAAATTTTGAAAGAAAAAAATGTGTTAGTAGAAAGTTATAGTCATTTGATTTTTTTTTTAAATTATATTTTAGGCTTAACAAAATTCAAATGACTATAACTTTCTACTAACACATTTTTTTCTTTCAAAATTTAAAACCTGTCGACAAAATGATGTAAAATTTGTTTAGAAAAAATAATAAATAAAATATCTAAACGTGTTTATTTTTTTCTTAGGTGAGGCCCACCAAAAATTCAACTTTTTTTCGCAAATTACAAAATGTTTTTTTTCTTTACCAAAACATTCCCAGTGGGCTCACTATTAAAACCCGTAAATTTGGTAAGGGTCCTGTAAGTAGGAACAGAGATAGACAACTTTGAAATTTCACCGGTCGCCACTGATTTTCATACAGTCCACAAGTAAGTGCATATCCATATTCAACGCTCTTCGTCTTCATCCGCGGATATCTTTACCACAAAATCCACGGATGCTGACGCGCCACCATTCTCTAGGTCCGCCGGCGTAATTGTAATGCATCCAATTTACTTTCACGTGTTTAAAACTCTATTTTCACATTTACCGTAGAGAACTTTACTGCTTCTGGATGATGACTACAATCAATTACAAAAATTTGATTTTCCAATATTCGGATAAATTCATCATGGGGTCGTTTATTTCATGTCCGTAATAACTGCTTTGAAATTTTCAGAATTATAATACGCTGCGGCATACAGCTGTTTAGAAAAATCCAAATTACATTTTTCATATCGAAATACCGTAAAATTTAGAAAAAGTCTAAAATCACTTATGTTGGCATTAGTAAACTTGCTGTTACTTTGAACTACTACTTACTACTTACTGCCAAACCGGATCAAATCCGATGACATAACGGGGATTTTTCAAGCTCGTACTAGTTCTTAAAGTCCACACCTCTGAGGAAGTTTCTCACAAAGTAGGTAGTTTATTAAGGTCCCAATTCCGATAAGCCATTTGAATATTTGGGTTCTTTCCAGTTTTATCAATACGAGATATAATTTTTAACTTTTGGCAATCATCAGGAATAATATGCCGTATTCATTCGATTTTATTTATATTTATGTCTGCATCTGTGTCACCAATATACGAATGTGGAAATGTACGAGCGATGATTAAAATCATCGGCAAATCCCATTAAATATTTTAGTGGCACCTTTTCCTGAAAACGTGCGACTTGCGGGATTTGGAATATGTTGCTTTTCTTCGTTTAGACCCCAACCACACGTTAAGAGAGCCTTTACATGTGAAGAACCAAATAAAGTCATTGTTTTTAAAGCTGTAGTAATGCCTGGTTTTCGGACAACCGCCACATGTTCACCACCCATCTCGTACTTGATTTCATCAAATAGAAAAGTGAGAGCGTTATTTGAGAGTTGACAGTTTTTACTAACATCTGTGGGTGTAAAACTTTCTTTAATGTAAATGTAACAGTCACATAAGTCTAAAATTTTATCTTGAAATTGAGGTGAGATGCGAATTTCATATGAATTTTTAAATGTTTGGGAGCCATACGGCTTAAAGGTGTGTTCTTGTAAACTGACAATAGAGCCATCCAGGATGGGTTAAGTAAAAACCTCGATTTTATCACTGGTAGTCATCATGGTTTATGCTTTCTAGTTTTTGAACTAGTCGATTTTAAAAACTGTAAATCCCTTGTAGAGAGATGTTGGCAATGATTCTTTTTATTTAGCACAAACATATTCTAGAGTTCCAAAGCAACTAGTACTTGATAACGCTAATTTGATAATTAAGTTTAAGTAGGATGAAATGAATTTAGGTCACATATATTCTGATCATGCTTCACCAGATGTTTCATTTCAGAAATTTCGAGAAATGACAAAGATAGTGACTTAAATGCTGGAAGATATCGTAAAGGATTTGGTAGCTATGTATTTCTGTAATAACATTGGAAACGTCTCATTCCGTTTTTGGACGATATTCCGTTAACGTCATGGATAAAAACATTGTTTAAAAATGTAAACTGGTGGAAGCTACGGATGCCGTAAGGAAAAAATTTAGACAGATATTAGCAAACCAAGCCCAAAATAAATTTAAATTGGAGAGATTTTATGGGCCGGTTACAAAACCTCTGACATCTATATCGAAAGTGGTAAAGCAAAAAGCAACCAATGTAAAACAAGAGCCCAAAATAAAACCACAAGATTTTACTAGTACCAAATTAAAAGAGCCATCAGAAACGTTCGATTTCAATTTCTCACAGAGTTATTTTCAAACATCTACACCTGTGACGCAAAGAGATTAAATCACAAGCAAAACCCTAATGGACAACAAATATTGACAGCGAGGAACCAGTATATGAAACACATTCCTCATCAAGAAAATCAATGGAACAATTGAACTATATAACACCCTATTCAGCTTCGACAATATTTTATCAATCGCTCGATAAATCATCCCAAAAAAAAATCTCTTCGTATTTAAACGGATTGAAATGGCATTAATCTCAGAATGGTACCGTTTATGGAGTACGTTTCGGTTCCAAATCGGTTAAGAAAAACATGTTTGTTGGCAACTCAGAAGTACGTTTTAGTAGGTATTGCAGGGACAAACCCAGACGGTCCCGATAGAGCTCGAGACATCCATAGACAGAGCTCCAGGAGTTGATACACGGGTCAATGCTCCAGCAAGTGGGTCACTTCAATTTGGATGACGTCACCGCCTGCAGTTCAGGCTTTTGCAGATACTCGTGGTGCTATCCCCCGTCAATTACATTAGTACTTGAAGGCGTCTGCAGTTACCTGTAATCGACGTAACATCTCTTTCATTCTACTGGGTATGCCAGTCTTAAACGCCTGTGGTAGCAGCGCGCGACTAACATGAGGCGTGTTCACAGACACCTGCAGTGGGATTCTGCGGGGTCGTAGAATTCTATTTATATTCTATTAATAGGTTATAGATAGTATCATACCTGATGTTTTGAATATTATATCAAACAACACTTCCAAGCTCTGTTCTGCTCTACTACAAAAAAAGCAAGCCGGCAGCTGAGAGAATAAATATCACCAATAATAGCAAGTTTGGTATCAAATTAACTGTAAAAAATCACATTTTGTAAAATCACCTAATAATGCGCTAATAATGTAAAAATTGTGCACTTTGATTAGGAAAACGGGGGTCCGCTGAAAAGTATTTAGTAAAAGGATACAAAAACAGCTCGTTCACTGTCTAAAGAAACATCGGATTTTAAAAGGGGTATTAAATGTAGTATTCGATAATGCACAATACAAATACTCTAATGCCCCGGTTTATTAGCAGATTATATATCTCTGTTCACACTTGAACAGACTGACAACTGTCAAAATAATAGATAACGGGATATTTCACCTATACATTATTTTGGTGTGTTTAAAAGTGTTGCCAAATCAACAGGCTTTGGTTTGTTTGTCACAGTAGTAGGTAAAAATAGTTATTAGTCAGATTAAAGTAGCGAAAAATTTAATAAAAAAAATTATGTTATTTTAAGGGCAGTAAAATTTTCCCCTTTATCACCTATATTTTTCGAGTGACATCGCGTTCTTTTACCATCAATCTAGATATTTAATATCTACCAAAAGTATTAACCATATTAAAGCAAAAAAAAAAACAGTGAAATAATAGTAAAAAATGTCTTAATTAAAAGTTAGGTGTGTGTAAACTAAAACAATCGTATATTTATAACGCGAAATAGAATACTGACAAAACGGTAAATTGACAGATAAATTTACTATATATAAAGCAGCCTGAGGAATTTTTGTTATCTAAATAGTAATTTATAATTAGTCAATCACATCTTATTTAAAAGTCAAAAATGTCCCTTCGATATTATTAATGAATGTTCTCTTAAGAGTTTTCTGGTGGATTTTATTTTCTGAGCGTTAAACACAATAGCAATAGGGAGCTAAAGGTCTTAAATTCAACATTATAGTTATATAATACTGGAAGTAAGAAAATTTCACCCCGTAGCCTAAGTATTTTGTAACAGTTAGAAGATAAAAATTTATCAGGACATTAGTTGTGAACTCAAACTCTTGTTCATGTCCCATTCGATTTTATTTAAACGGAAAACGAAGTTTCAAAGCAAAAACCATTTTTATAGCTATTTTGATATAATGGGTCTCTTGTTAGTCATACAACAGTGCTGTTAGTAGTAGTTGGCTATTTTGATACATTGGGTCTTTTTTATGTCACATGACTTAACATGCCTCTTTTTAGTCATACAACAGTGTTGTTAGTATTTATCGGCTCTTTTGATATAATGAGTCTCCTTAATATCATATGACTTAAAATGCCTCTATTAGTCATATGAGAGTTGTTAGTATTTGTTGGATCTTTTAACTGTACAACCTCAATGGTTCCTTAAAGCCATACTTTAATTATTTTAGGTAACTCACTTTTATTATTTTAAAAAAATGATTATGTTTCTAAACTAGCCGAGTTTTTTTAAAACCGTAAGGGACTGAGTTGTAATTTTTAAAAAATTTCCTTTTTAAGGAGTTTGGCTTATACTCTTTTGTTTCTGTTTTTGTAATTACTTCATGCAGTCCGGTACGCCGAATTTGCTGTGAAGTAATTTGAATTGGACTACTATCTCCGGATAATAACATATCGCGTATGGAGTCAAAATTTTCCAATTTTGAAGCGGCATAATTTAAACATATGCCCTTTACCTTACATACTACTTTTTCCTCTTGCTTTGTAGGCAAAAATACTTTGTAGGCGTAATTTTTAGGTCCACCGCTAGCAAAATGAGTTATGTACACATCCGGGGCCGTATTGTTCTAATTCGTCTGTCATTTCTGCTATGTTACTTCCTACTGGAATATCAGGATATCCGTTTTTATATATGTAAATTACCGAAGCTGTATCGTAATACACAACTTGATCATTCAGGTTTTCGAAATAACTGTATAGTTTAAGATATGCCTGTGCAGTGATATAGGCAACAATACAGACATTAACTGTAGATAACGGATCAAAACTTTCCTCGGTAAATTGATAATTGACCAAAAGCGTTTTTTCATTTACAGTTAAATTTGGATTAGTTAACATAGAATAAAGTTCTTGAGGGCTCTTAATAATTTTGGTTTTAGGCTGACACTCTAATTGTCCAAATTTTCCCCAAAAACTATTTAACATTAATTTTGCCAGAGCTCTTAAGCCAGGGTCCGTAACTATAGAGAGAAATTCCAGTTGAATACCTTCGCCGCTTAAAAGGTTCTCTATATACTGCTCCCTCTCAGTCACGGAGGTACAATTTGAGGGAAAACAGCTTGCCTCTTGTTTTATTTTTATAAATTTATTCATCATGTCAACAAACAAACCACCATCACGACTGGTGGCATCATATTTTGTAACTTCATACTTCCAAACCTCGTAAATATCTAAAATCGTGTAACCCTTCTCTATAGCTTTCAAAACCTTATCTATTACCCAAGTACCCATTAGTGCCCTCTCGTTACTCTTGGTATCACCACACGTTCGACAAAGTACAAACATCAGTTTATTATTCATTTTTACAGGTTAATACAGGATGATACAAATCTGTCGGGGGTAAAACAGAACATTTTATTAAGCCGTTCGTTTCTTTTAAGTTTAAGTTTTTGCATTCATTCCCGACAATCACTTCGAGATGACCGACAGAATATTTTCCGTATTTACATACCCAAGGTTACAGCGAACATCTACGAACGTCAGTCTACATCAGCGAACGTCTACATACTTTATTTTTTCTCTGGAGCCAATTTCGGGGCCATTGTTGCGGGACCTTAACTAAAATACTAAAACCCTGGCTTCATAATTAATTCTGCAGCAATACTTTTATTGAAATAAAATTAATATTTATATTTACAAGAATTCAAACGAGGCCTTACCTATTAATTCCTAATACATCGTCGACGGAGGAAAGTGGTTCTGTTCAGCTGTAACTCACTTGGCTCGAAAGGTCAAAGCCAAAGTGACGTCTCTCTCTCATCACATCCATCAGGTCGACCCCTTCCCCTGCCAGCGGCCCGATAGTGCGACGCGCGACGACGTCTCGTCGCTACCGGACTTCAAGCAGGAGGAAGGGTGTTTCCCGGGAACAATGGAAAAAACAATTTGGTGACACTCCCCCCCCCCCACGGAAGACAAAAATCCGAAGGATTTTTGTGACTGAGTTCCCTAATCTATCTCTAATACAAACAATCTCGTTTGAGTTTAATAAAAAAAAAATTTCAATATACAATTTAGAAAGCTGCATTTTTTCTCATGTTTTCTTCCTCCTGGCGGATCTTCCTCCCTCCTAGTCGGATGGTTCCTTGGCACTTCTGGCTCTTGTCTTCCTCCTGGCGGGTCTTCCTCCCTCCTGTTCGGTTTGTTCCTTTGTGTGGTCCCCAGATGTTGCGGTTCCTAGGTGGGCTTGTCCCCCGCTGGTACTGTCAGTGGTCCGCTCGCCTGGCAGGTCGTCGCCGCTCCCAAGGTTGCGGTCCCAAGGTGTTGTGGTCCTAAGGTGTTGTGGTCCCCATGTGTTGTGGTCCCAAGGTGGGTTTGTCCCCCTCTGGCACCGTCAGTGATCCGCTGGCCTGGCGGGTCGTCGCCGCTCTCCAGGTTGCGGTCCCAAGGTGTTGTGGTCCCAAGTTGTACATGAAAAAGAAACAAACAGGGAGTTAGACGCTACAAAAACTATTTACACAATTTATTTACAATTTTATATACAGTGAAGCAGTGATTTCTTTCCCTTCCATTTTCTGTGTTTGGCCCCCGTGGCCACCAAGCACGACCGTGCTCGGAACAATTACCTTTCTTTCCTAAATTTTTCATCGCTTAAAAACTTTTTAATTTTTCAAAATTTTCAATTTTTCAAAATTTTCCAAAATTTTCCGCAAATTTTCCGCAAATTACTCATTTCTCCCCCTCTCCTACCGAAAAAAAAATACACGATTACTTAGAGGCTTTACCCACTACTCTTTATCCCTTATACACAAAAACAAAAATAACGACACAGCATCATTGAACATTGCCAGATTATACGTGTTGATCAGGCACGCTTTGAAGCAACGCTCAACTGCACAGAGCCTCGTGCAACTGTTCACTATCTCTCTTACTTTTCTCTCTCTTAACACAAACGTTTAATTTTTCACTCTCTATATTCCTTTAACACCGTTTTTACTACCTTATACCTCTTTATTACTTGGGGGAAAAAAATTAAAATACCTTTTATTTATTTTACTACCTATTTTCACTAGTGGCTTTTATACAGGGTGACGCGGATCTAAATGTACATACGATACCATAAGATAGAGACCACCTTGGGGGTTCTAAATCACCCGCATTTAGTAGTCCAATCTCTAACCTTTACCGAGATACAGGGTGTTTTATAAGTTTTGGCTAAAATTTATTTTTGTAATATTTCTGTAAGCACTTGAAATAAAAAATTCACAATGGGTAAGAATATTTTGTACAATTTGTGGGTTTAAAACGCCATATGCAAAAGTTCTCAAAATCCAGGTCCGTACTTAAAATAAAATTAGTTTTTAGTTTTTTTTAAATTCAACACCCTGTATATCGGATTTTTGAAACTTGTACTTTCTACTCCAAACAAGCATAAACATATGATTCTATTGACATGGTTTTCAAAGTTGCCGCACTTACCACGAAGTCATAAAAAATAGGCGTTTTTAAGAAATCAATGAGAAAGTACATTTCAAATAAACAAAATCTGCTAAAAAATAGTTGGTAGCCTGATAAAAGTGTCCATATTGACTAGAAATATTATGCACTACTTGTCGGATTAAAATGGCATACGAAAGTGATAGAATCCAGGTCCTCACTTAAATAATAGGCCCATTTGTAATTTTCGAAATTTGACACCCTGTACATCAAATTTTGAAAAAAAAATGCATTTGGAACGAGCATAAAAACTGAAATTATTGACATGATGTTCGAAGTTGCCACACTTATTACTTTATCGTAGAAAATAGGACTTTTGCAAATCTACATTTAGGTAAATTGTTTTATTAACAGTATTAATGGTTAAAAACAATAAGGATTGAATTCGAAAAATTGGGAATAAATATTAATACCTAGAACAACTTAAAATAAACCTAAATCGACAACAATTAATTAAAATAACACAAAGATAATCATACATAGTACAAGGCATACTGTTCCTCAAAAACACATAATTTAACAATAAAATAAATTATTTTAGAAGTTTTTCAAAATGACCGCCATTGACTTCTTCACACTTCTAGGTGTTAATATTTGTTCCCAATTTTTCGAATCAATCCTTATTGTTTTTAACCATTAATACTGTTAATAAAACAATTTACCTAAATGTAGATTTGCAAAAGTAATATTTTCTACGATAAAGTAATAAGTGTGGCAACTTTGAATATCATGTCAATAATTTCAGTTTTTATGCTCGTTCCAAATGCATTTTTTTTCAAAATTTGATGTACAGGGTGTCAAATTTCGAAAGTTACAAATGGGCCTATTATTTAAGTGAGGACCTGGATTCTATTACTTTCGTATGCCATTTTAATCCGACAAGTAGTGCATAATATTTCTAGTCAATATGGACACTTTTCTAAGACTACCAACTATTTTTTAGCAGATTTTGTTTATTTGAAATGTACTTTCTCATTGATTTCTTGAAAACGCCTATTTTTTATGACTTCGTGGTAGGTGCGGCAACTTTGAAAACCATGTCAATAGAATCATATCTTTATGCTTGTTTGGAGTAGAAATTACAAGTTTCAAAAATCCGATATACAGGGTGTTGAATTTAAAAAAAACTAAAAACTGATTTTATTTTAAGTACGGACCTGGATTTTAGAACTTTTGCATATGGCATTTTAAACCCACAAATTGTACAAAATATTCTTACTCATTATGAATTTTTTATTTCAAGTGCTTACAGAAATATTACAAAAATAAATTTTAGGCAAAACTTATAAAACACCCTGTATCTCGGTAAAGGTTAGAGATTGGACTCTACATGTGGGTGATTTAGAACCCCCAAGGTGGTCTCTATCTTATGGTACCGTATATACATTTAGATCCGCGTCACCCTGTATAACAACAAAAAAAATATATGCATTGTTCCTACTACTCTTCAAAATTATATGGTTCGTGGTACGGGGCCAATCTATATACATGGACTGTTTCCTGTTTAGCTCTTGCTCCTTCACCTCTCTGGATAATGTAATTTACTGGCGATGCTTTTCTTACAACTACAAATGGTCCGTGATACTTGCACTGCAGTTTGTCACTTTTTCCTTTCTTTCTAATGTAAACTCTAAGTTTGACTTTGTCTCCTGTTTCATATGTCACTTTTTTGTGGTTACTGTCATATCGGGTTTTGTCCTTTTTCTGTTTCTGAGTAATATTTCTTTTTGCTTCCTGTCTGTGTTTCTCTATATTCGGGTTCGGAATAAGCATAGTGGCTGATTTTAAAAACATGGCGTCCGGTATGAGTTGTGGGTTTCTCCCAAAAACTAAATAAAATGGCGAAAACTGCGTTGTGTCCTGTTTGCTGGAATTGTAGGCAAATGTTACCATTGGTAGGTATTTATCCCAGTCATCCTGTGACGTAGACACATACAGGCTGAGCATATCTGCTACTGTTTTGTTGAAACGTTCAGTTAGCCAATTAGTCTGCGGGTGGTATGACGTAGTATATACGTTTTCTGAGCCCATATTTTGCACCATTTTTGTTACCATTTCTGACCTAAAAACTTGACCTCTGTCACTCAATATTTTCTTTGGTACCCCATGTATGCTTATTACTTGGTCCACCAGAAACGCTGCTATTTCTTCTGCTTTTGCACTAGGTATTGCCTTGGTTATTGCATAACGGGTCACATAATCTGTACAAACAACTATATTATTATTTTGACTTTTTGTTTTTGTTAGGGGTCCTAAAATATCTATACCTATCATTTCGAAAGGCTGCAAATCATCAATCTTTATTGGTTGCAGATCACCTGCTGGTTTTTCATTGTTTGGCCCTTTTCTCGTCTGACAATCAGGACATCCCCTAATAAATTTCTTAACGTCAAGATGCATTTTATCCCAATAATAGCGTGTGTTTATTCTGTCGTACGTTCTTGCATAACCTAGGTGTCCCGACAATGCCTTACAATGCAGCTGTTGCATCAGTTGTGCTTTTAGTCGTTGAGGGATTACCAACTTGTCCTCCTGGTGTGGGACAGCCGACTTTTTATATAGCACACCATCTTTGACAGTAAAATTTTTTGCACGACGTTGCAAATGTGAATTGCCATAATTCGGATCCTGGACTGCCTGTAGTAAGTCTGACACGACTGTATCTTCTCCTTGGAACTCCGTGATGTCCTCTAAGGGTAGCAAAAATGTGGGAACTTCATTGGCATCATACTCGTCCTTTAGTGTTGCCTGGAAACAGGGTTGCCTGGAAAGACAGTCTGCGTCTTGATTGCATTTCCCTGATTTGTGGATTATTTCGTAATCAAATTCTTGTAGTTTGCAGCTCCATCTAGCTAATCTCCCTGTAACATTTTTGAGATTTTTTAGGTAACACAGTGGCTGGTGATCAGAAAAGATTTTTATGTGTTCTCCCCAAATATAGCTTCTCAGATAAGTTAAACTCCACACTATGGCTAGACCTTCTTTCTCTCCAACTCCATAATTTTTTTCGGCTTTTGTGAGACTTCTGGACACATAGCAAATGGGATGCATTTCCTCGTTAATTTTTTGTAAGAGTACTGCTGCTATCCCTTGGTCTGATGCGGCTACATGTAGCTCTTTTTCGGCGTTGGGAAGGTAGTGTGTTAACACTGGAGGTGATTCTAATTTTGTTTTTAAAATGAAAGCTTCTTCTTGGGCTGATGTCCACCAAAATGGTGTATCATTCTTCAGCAAATCGTATAACGGCCTGGCAATAACACTAAATTTTTCAATAAATTTTCTATAGTAGTTGGCGAGTCCTAGAAAACTTTGAAGTGTTTTTTTATTTCTTGGAGTTGCAAAATGGTGTACTGCTTCAAGTTTTGAAGAATCTGGAAGAATACCTCGCTCACTAATGGTGTGCCGTATTACTGTTAGTTCTTTATACGCAAACTGGCACTTAGATGGTTTTAACTTTAGCCCAGTTGCTTTTAGCTTTGACAATACTTTTCTGAGGTTCTCGTTATGTTTTTCCACATTTTTTCCATAGACTAAGATGTCATCTAAGTACGTCATTGCTCCATTCCACTTCATGTCTCCCAAAATTGCGTCTGCCAACTGCTGAAAAGTGCTTGGTGCTGTTGTAAGACCAAAACTTAGTCGGTTAAATTCGAACAAGCCATCGGTAGTGACGAATGCCGTTTTATGCCTGTCTTTCTCATCAATTTCCACTTGCCAGTACCCTGAAAACATGTCCAACGTAGTAAAATATCTAGCTTCTCCTAGGTAGGTCAAAATGTCGTCTATAACTGGCAGAGGATACACATTCTTTATTATTTTTGCGTTTAATTTTTTATAGTTTATGCAGAACCTCATATCTCCATCTTTTTTGGGAACTAGGACTACTGGACTGGAATACGGACTTACAGACTTTCTTATCACCTCATTTTCCAACATTTCTTCCACCTGTTTATTAATAATTCTTCGCTCTGTGTGAGACACCCTGTATGGTCTGGAAACCACTGGAACGTCATCGGTCGTCTCAATTCGGTGCTTCACTAAATCCGTTTTTCCTAGGTCGCTGATGCTCCAAGCAAAAGTATCTTCAAAATCTCGAACTAACTTACTTACAATTTGAAAGTCATTTTTACACAAGTCCCTATTTACATTATAACTTTTTATTAAATTATCGTTCATTAAAGTCGCTAAAGTTTCGCTTATATTTTTTATAGAGTCACTATCTGCTTTAAACGCGATGCATGTGCCTGCAAAAAGTTTTTTTGTCTTTCTACCGTAGTTTTATATTTCGGCGTACCACGTCAAATTATCACTAAAAATTTTATTTATTTGAAGTCCATTTTTTATTAAGAAATCATAGTTGGGTTAAAGTTTATTTTATTTTCACCAGTTTTTTTAAAGTTCACTTCGCATTTAATAATGTCTTTCGCAATTACCGTGTCACTACGCAACGTAATTTTCCCATTGTCCGTTCTGCAGTTTTCAATTTCAATAGGCAACTCTTCCCAAAAACAACTATTTACATTACTGATTTGATTATTTACAATGTCTTTATGACTACTACTATCTCCTAAATTCATTGCCAAGGTAACTATTTCATTTTCATCCGTTTTCAAACTAATTTCATTCGCTTTTAAATTTATCATAGCTTCGTGGGCCTTAAGAAATTCTAATCCTAATAAAACGGGCTGGGGTAGGTTTTCTATAACTAATGCTTCTAAGGAAAAGGTACAACCAATAAAACAAACATTTATTTCTGCATAACCAATAATTTTTGCCAGCGAACTATTCGCTACTTTAATAAAAGTTATGCCTGTGCCGGGCTTTATTTCATTTTTATTTACATATTTACTATCTACAATATTTTTAACTGACGCAGTGTCTATTATAACCTCAATATTTACATTATTTAAACTTCCTTTTACGGAGAGAACATCTGTTGCTGCTTCTTTCTGATTCTGTTTCTGTTTCTGATTTTCTTTCTGTTTCTGGACAGTGCTTATGTGTGTTACACTGTTACACTGTCCGTTGGAGTTTTCCGACTGCTGTTGCTGTTGCCAATTTTGATATCTATTAGTTTGCTGCTCTGGACGGCGGCCATTTTGTTCTCGGCCATGTTGATTTGGCGCCCATCTTGGTCTTTGGTTTTCTAAATTTCGTTGACCCCTGTAATTTTGGTTGTTTCTATTTTGCTGGTTGCTAAAACAAGCTCTTGCCTTGTGACCTGGTTTTCCACACTGAAAACATACTGGCCGACTGTCGGTAGTACGTGGCTGCCAGTTTTTAAAATTTCGGTTTTCTCTCATTCTGTCCTGGCTTTGATTTTGCATCGCTTTTCCAATTTCTTCTCTCACAACTTGTGTAATTTCATCCATCAAGTTCGAATTTGCTTTCTCTAGCTGAACCTGCTGACTTGTCCCTGTTACTTTTTCTGACATTGACAGCTGTGCGAAGATTTCCGAAGCATGACTTATTTCTTTTTCAGCGTCGTTTATGGTTTTAACAAGCTCTTGTACCTCTGCAAAATTTTTTGGCTGCCTAAGCTTGATTTGGTAGGCGTATGTGGGTAATAGACCTTGTTCAAAATTTTCACTTCTAATTTCGTCCTTCATTTTTGGATCTACTTTGTCGCATAGGTATACCATTTCTCGTAGATACTTCATTACGTTTTCACCTGGCTGCTGTCTTCTATAACGTAATTTTAGCTTCGTTTCGTTGACATACGTGCTAAACGAAAATTCTTTTTTCAGGTCTTCTACCGTTGCTTTCCAATCGGAACCTGGGTTTCGTATTGCATAAATTTGCAACCAAGTTTGTGCTTGACCCAATAAATATGACGAAAAATGACACAGCTTAAGGTTGTCATCCCAGTTATTAATCAAAGCTGTTTTTTCATAATCTTCCAAAAATACACTTAAATTATCGCAATCCGGATTATACGAACGCGGCGCTACAAATTGAGGAACAGCCGGCGTTCTGCTCTGATTTATGAGATTTCCCAACGTGCAATTCAAGGTGTTCGGCATTTTTGAAAAATATTTTTATCAGATTTTGGGGTTACCTGGTCGTTATTTGGCAATAAAGTTAGTGACTCGTTTGAAAAATTTTCAGAAATGCTACTGCTATTTTCCGCTGAAATTGACGACTGTATGCTTTCCGGCGAGTTATTAAATACTAATGACCTTCTAACACTTTCTTTACTTTTAGGGGCTGATGACGTTTCAACAATTTTGTCGTTTGCTTTAGTACCTCTTATTCCCTTATTTTCCGCTTTATTTTCGCTTTCTGTTGCTTTATTTTTATTTCCTGCCTTCTTAGAATGACTTCTTAACACCATTAATTTTTCCATGTAGTAAGAAAAGTGCACATTTTAAAAAATAACGCATCCTTAAATATTAAAACCGCGATCAAAAATTTATTTTTTAAAACTTTTTCCAAACTAGTAAAAAAAATACGTAGCAATTTTCATATTGCATAACTGGCATAATTTTAATTTTGCTTATTTTTAGAATTCAAACCCAAAAAGGCAGAAGATGTTCGTTAAATATAAAGAACTTAAAAACGTTAAAAACAAATTTTAAACAAGTTTTCTACCGGCATTAGTTACTAGAGATAATCCAATAATTAAAAAAAATCCAATATGTATTTTACAGAAACCGAAAAATTCTAAATCCTTTAAAAATAAACTAAGTTTATCCATAGAAAACGTACTAAATATGTAACACCAGCCAATAAAATATTTGTTTAAAAACGCCCTAAATAAATTTTAAATATAAAATAATACCGTTAAAAGCATGAAAGATAGTTAACTTCGCACCAGGAATGTGCCTAAAAAACTTTTGGTTAATCCAAATAAAAACGACAACCTTGATCATGACCTTTTTGGAATTTTACCAGCAAATGTTACCTTAATAATTTCATATCTATTTCAAAAATATATTTTACCATATAAAACAAAATAAAAATCGGTACCTAAGTAGTTTGCGAATTTTGCAAAAATTAATAATGAAACCAAAAAGGCAATTGTTCACGAAAATTACGGCCGCTCTGGCCGAAACACGGCGACCTCCACCATAATTGTCACGGGATCTTAACTAAAATACTAAAACCCCGGCTTCATAATTAATTCTGCAGCAATACTTTTATTGAAATAAAATGAATATTTATATTTACAAGAATTCAAACGAGGCCTTACCTATTAATTCCTAATACATCGTCGACGGAGGAAAGTGGTTCTGTTCAGCTGTAACTCACTTGGCTCGAAAGGTCAAAGCCAAAGTGACGTCTCTCTCTCATCACATCCATCAGGTCGACCCCTTCCCCTGCCAGCGCAGCGGCCCGATAGTGCGACGCGCGACGACGCCTCGTCGCTACCGGACTTCAAGCAGGAGGAAGGGTGTTTCCCGGGAACAATGGAAAAAACAATTTGGTGACAATATGTTTTACAATTTCCCGTACGGCCACCGTAAAATGTATCTCGCGGATTTAAAGGGGATAGCGCAAACAAAGTTGAATTTTCGGAAAATAACCGTATTTCAGGGTTCTCTAAAACTTCTTTTCTAAAATCACATTCCCACTTTTCTACTACTTCATAACCAAACCCTCTAAGCCTTTCAGTTTTGGCCACGGTAGTCTCATATCTATGATTGAGAGTTTCTGTAGGATTATCATGCAAGGGCTCAACTCTTTGGTATTTAAAACATTTTGGACACCCATGCCAGTAGCACCCGTGAAACTGAAATACTTTTTTTGTTTCTTTGACACCATTTAACACCATTTCTCGACCATTTCCGGTATGTTTAATATTTTTGTATATTTTTCTAACCACAAAAGCCAATGGAGAGCAATTTTTGATTGGTTATCTGCGTTTCGATACCCGTTTTTTGGAATAATGCCAATAGTATTGGGTTTTAGAAAGTTACGGCGAAACACCTTATTGCACGCTTCAGTAAAGGGACAAACATTGACTGGGTCAATCATTTGCTGTTGAAAAACTTTACAACTTTCAAATAATATGGTTGTGTCACTTTTACAATAATCTATTAATTCTTGTTTAAAATCGAAAACCACATTACTTGAGAGCTGCTCCTCATACCATTTCATAAAATTTTCACGTTCCTCTTGTTTCATGCTATCCGGTGAGTAATAGTCTATTAATGGTAAGGATCCGACATAATTTTCGTTTTCTTGTTTGTTGAACAAATGCGGAAAGTATCCCTTCTTTATTTCCGTTAACCCAAAGGCCTTTTGCAATTTTGACGAGGTCATGGGAAAATAATTTAAAGAGTCAATAAACTTTATATTCGAAATTTGTATCAAGATAATTTTAGTTCCGCGCAAGATAATTTCGGGGACAATATCTATTTGTGATAGAAATTTGTTTAAGATAAACTGATTGTCAAAGCCCCCACCGTTGTGGCTAATGACAATTATTTCTTTGAATTCACTTCTTTGATTTAAGAGATACTCGATAAATCTATCTAAAGGGTTTACCTGTAATACTTGGGTGGTAACCCCGCATCTGTCGCAGACCCACGGTTCACTACCACGACACATATTGCAAAATTGCTTAAATACACACAAATTTACTTCGTGCAAAAGATTACCGTTTTCTAAAAGTGTTTCTTGTCGTGTTTCGAAGTCAAAAACTCAGATAATGTATCTTGTATTTTTGGGGAAATCTTATCAACTTGTATGTGACACTGATGTCCACCTGGCTGATGTTTTTTACAAATTTTGCAAAAAATGTCTCCACAAATATGTTTTCTGTCCCTTTTTATAGTTTTTAAACATTCAGGACATAATTTAATTTGTTTACACACGGATGATTTTCCCAATGACTTTGCTTTTTTGTGATTATCATAACAATTTTGGTTTCTGAATACCCTTAAACAATCTGAATATTTAATTTTTTGTATAAATTGACAGGACTGAGATTTTTGGCAAGCCTGACAAGATCCTCCACACCTATGGTGATTCTTATGGTCATAAGGGGCATGACACTCTTCACAGTAGTAATTACATACAAATGCAGTTAGAGAAATAATGACATTGAAATGACCTTCATGGTATAGGGGATTTAATTATTTGCGGCTCTGTTGTACCTTCAAAAATAACGTCTCGTCCTTTAAAACCATATCTGTAGACAACAATTTTATATTCTTCCAGATATTCTTGAATGTTTTGTAGTTCCGGTAAGCCACTTCCTTCAACAGGAACTTGGACACTCGCGTCACTTATTAATTTCAAAGTCATCTCGGTTTTTATTTTATTTGTATCTTTTTCGATTGCCTTAAAGTTCGAAGCATTAGTCTTCTTTGCAATAGCCACCACTAAAGCTCGAGATAAACATAAATTGTCCGTATTTTTAATTACAATTATACCCTTTCGTCTTGCGCATTCGTCATCAAAACTCACATATCCACGTCTTAGTGATTTTCCTATAGGCATTCTAACGCTTGTTATCCCAAAACAAAACATGTCTGTATCTAACCCTGATGAATTTCATTGAAAAACCCCCGCTATTAACCCAAGAATGTCATAGAGAACAATATTGTCAGCCGGTTGAAAATTTATCCAACCTTCTCCCTGCTCAAGACTTTTTGAACTACAACTAAAACCTACTTGATCATTACCTTTTAAATGGGACGTTGCGAGCAAAATTACGTCTGTTAGGGCATTTTTAACCCACTGAATAGGCTCAGTATGACTGGGTACCGGTTTCAGTTTAAACTCCACCATTCTACCGTGTAAATTAAAACGCCTGATGATTTTTACAGTTTCTTTCAAGATAATAAATTTTTCCATTTTGTTAGACATGTATGCACTCGTCAACAGTTAAGTTTAAAATGACCTGTTTCTCCTTAACACTTCAATTTATATTCCTAATTAATAGTCAAACTACAAACGCTGCTAATAGGCAGACATAAGGGCAGTCTAATTGAAACATTGACAAGATGTAAAAGTGTAAATAGCTTCAAAATATATCTGAAAAAATGCTAGATTTCAACAGTCTGTTTTTGTCTTACCATAAACAAAAACGAAAAAATTAATAGCCTTCTTTTTATCGTTTATTATCTTTGTCTCTATCTTTTCTCAATAAAACCAAAAACACTTGGCGTGGCTGTTGGCTTTTAAAACACTCGAACCGCAAGTGGTCCTTGGGTGATACGGCAAAGCTGCTTGGCACTTTGGCTATCTCGGTCAATGGTGGCGAAACAACTGTAAAAGGAAATAGGAAATAAGAAGAAACACAATATAACGCAACGACTTTAACACCCCAGCTAGCACATCAGCTGGTTCTCCTGCGTGGGTTATACACGATTAGCATACACTCTTAAAAATAACTGAGTAATAATAACTAAAATTTAGTTATAACAACCTTTCTTCTTAGTGAAAACGGACTCAAACCAACTTTTGGTCATAATAACAAAAAAAACTTTTGTTTTAAAAATGTTAAACCAATTAATCACATAGGTAAATGGAACTTACAGTTTTTAGTAATAAGAACTAATTTTGTAATACGGAGAACTTAAACTTGCTCACAGGTATGAATTATTTTTATTTCCTGTGCTATATATTCTATATCTCTATATGCGGAAATATAATCATAATCTATTAATTGATTTTGTAAGCCATTCGATATATCAGGAAAAAGCAAATTTTTTCCGAGTGCAACTATGTAGGTACTACGACACAAAACAATGCGGCGTAAAGTCCTAGTTGGCAATGAAAATTCTGAAAAATTATTGCAGAAGAATCCCAAGTATACAATATTAAATGATTAATTTAATAATATATTTTTCGTTGAGTCGAGATTTTTAGCTTGCTTGAAGTACTTATGTACCCGTGTACTAATTTTTTACTATTTGAAACATGCCGGATAGCGGTCGTCTTTGTAATAATTTTTTATAATAAAAACGACAAAAGCAATTGGGATTAAACGCGGAAGATGGACCAGTATAAAATAAAACTCTTACTTACGTTATATCTGATATTTATTTTCTGCAGTCGCAACCTATCAACCTAATAACAAACAACTTACCTCATGCAACGTGTAAACATGCGATAAGGAATATGCACATTTTTTTTTATTGCATAAATCGTTTAAGGAGGTCATTACAACCCCAAAACTGCTATTTTGAGGAAAATTACTGCGTTAATTTAGCTAAAAAAAAATTTTACTTTTCGGTATAATTTATTACAATTTCAAAAGGAGCCATTTGCCGGCTCAAAAAAGTTACGTCACAAGGATAAGTGGCAATCTACATGTTAACGTAAAGCTGAACCGAGGGCTGCCTACCTACAAACGTCTAGAAAATCAAGAATTTCTGTGATAGTCCGAAAGCAAGTCAGTATTTTCTCGAATGATTGTACCTCTATCCTCTATCAATTGATTTACCAAACTGATTGTTAATAATGTAAAGTTATATGCTTAGGAATAGAAAAATGTCAGTCGACAAGACCTAAAGTCAAAAAAAGGATTTTTTTAAAATAATTATAGAACATTTTTCTGGGAGAGGAAACACAAGATGATTACCGACTCTCGGACTAAGACAAGAAGACAGCTGACAGCTACAGTACAGAGTTATATGGAGACCGCCATTAGTTTCCCAGCTGATTTAGTTGTTTATGCTGGTAGCGGTTGTGTTTTTATTACAGTGCTATTTGTGTATAATTCTTTTTATTAAACGTTAAAATGTATTAAAAATATAAACTACAAATATTGTAGTATGCCAATGTGCAAAAGTATCACTGTGTGTGCACTGCAAACCTCCTTTTTCATGTGCCCAAAAAACCGATGTCGAAGAAAGTACCTACTGCAAATTTAATCAAAAATTTTACATTAAGAGGTATCTGTAAAGGTTAGTATCGCTAAATTCAAGTAACCATATGTTGCTGTACATTTATTTTTATAGTATAATAAACAATAAGTGTTTTTAACTAAATTGTAAAGGCAAATCCACCAGCACTAACTTCCAGCCAATTTTCCGATTTTCTTTGCACAAATGCCGTTTTGGTCATTTATAACCTGTCTGTTTAATAAAACAAAAGATTTTCTATCGACTAAATATTCTAGTCTTTGGGAAAAACTCAAGAAAATGGATTTACACTGAAATTTACATTACACTAGCCGTGACTAGCCATTATAAAACGTTGACGTAATAGGAAGGAAAATTTGCAAAATAAAACCTTGTTTTTTGTTAATAAAACCCAAAATAAAGAGATAACAGCAACTGCCATAAACATTTAATTTATGTAGAGAATACAAAAAAAAATATTTCAGGATTTTTTGGATTACATGCATATTCCCTATTGCAAAAGTTGCTACCCCAAAAATGGACGTTCCGCGATTATAGTCACGTGAAGGCAGCTATGAAATCGGGTTGTAGAAGTTAAAAATCAGTGGGGACAACTAAAAAACGTAGTGCAACAGAAAAGTTATTGAGCGGTGAGAGGTCTTTTAGAATCTGTTGTCACAGTTTTTTTTTAAGATATTGCAAATTTGCATGCTCCCTATTTTAATTACTTAACAGGTTATATCTAAAAAAGTTGAGGGTGAACAATATATTTGGTTTCCTACAACTAATACAAAAACAACTTATTGTTTTTGTTGTGCTAGGTTTATTTTTGCGCAAAGATAACCTCGGAAAAACTCTATTTTATTTTCTTAACGAAAAATACTTACTTCTGGTAACATAAGTGTGGGAGCAAATAAAAATTAGTCATATATACCAAGGCATTTTTAAGAGTGTACCTATTTAAATGAAAATTTCCTGCTCTGGTATGGACAATACGTACAAAAACAACAGTTATTTAAGCTTGTATTATAAACGAATGTGCATCTCCAAAGCAGCACGCTTTATCAAAATAAATGAAACATTACCCCTTTCCTAACTCTATGCTTGTAGACCACTCTTTAAGCGTCATTTTAAACCCTCTACCTCCACCCCCTTTAACCCCAAGTGAGCATGCTATATCTTAGCAAACTCAAAAGTGTTTTATTCAATTAGACACCAAGCACTACATCACACCCTACATTACTATCTACTTACGAACTGAAAAATCAAAATGACTCCTACCACCCGCTTCAAATACCAAAAATATTCCTCTGTAGATATCGAATCTCAAAATATTACTGTCCTTACTTAATTTACAGATTTATCTTTTAGCCAAAAAATTTGAAGCCCAAGTTTACTAAAATAAATTTAAAAATTCCCCTTTCCTCAACTCTGTTGTTCTAGACCGCTTTTCTAAGTGTCAGTTATATAAACCCTTTACCCGCACTGCCTCCAACCCCAAATGAACGCACTAACTCTGTGCATAAGCATTCACTACCAGAATAACTCGAAGTGTTTTATAAGACTAGATACCAAGCACCATACCTCTCATCACTAATCACCTAAGTACTAAAAATCTCGCTCCTAGCACCCTTTCTATTGTTGTAAATAGCGCATGCACTTTCATCAAAAAGGTGCTTTTTTACCAAAAAACAGAGCAAGAATTACCTACTCCCCTTTATCTTATCATTACAGCTCGCCCTCTAACCCGATAATAGAAGTTTGAGCCCTTCCCTCTAACCCTCACAGAGACATCCTAAAGTATGTCCAGTTCCTTACATGCTCTCATCACAAACCTCATACTAAAAAAGTACGCTCCTAGAAGCCTTTATATCCTGTAACAACACATGCGCATCTCATTATGTCCACAATATTTTAAAAAAAATCCAAAACTACAAAAAATATTTTTCTAGCACAGGTTTACCAAAAAAAAAAAAATCAAGTCAAAAAAGAAGTAGAAATGTACATTGTCTTCAATTATGGAATAATTGAATAAAAAAAATCATATCTCAATCAAATCTCTGATTAGATGTCCTATGTAAAATATGGGTCTACGTCAATTGGCCGAAAGTCAATTGGCCGAGAGTCAATTGGCCGAAGTCAGTTGGCCGAAGATTAATTGGCCGAATACGTCAAATGGCCGAACACGTCAATTGGCCGAATACGTCAATTGACCGAATAAGTCAATTGGCCGAATACGTCAATTGGCCGAATACGTCAATTGGCCGAATAAGTCAATTGACCAAATCCGTCAACTGACCAATTAGGACAAATGACAGAAAACGTCAATAGACGTAACAGATCAATTGTCTGAAGAAGTGAGTAGTAGGTTTAGTACATAATTTGGCTAAATACATAATACTAACCTGAACTAACCTGAACTAACCTGAACTAACCCGAACTAACCTGTAAGTGTATCGGTAAAACCAAACCAAAACTAACCAAAACTAAATATACGTATTATAATAATAAAATGTTAAAGAACAAACGAAGAAAGGGCAAACATGAACATACTTCAGTCAGATATGGCTAAGAACCTTAAGAAAAAGAATAAATGTCATCAAAAATTAAAAAAAAAACAAAAAATAATTTTTAAGTAATATGTAAGAAAAAATGTATATGTATATCGGCCAATTGACGTCTTCGGCCAGTTGACGTGTTCGGCCAATTGACGTATTCGGCCTGTTATCTTTCGGCGAATTGACGTATTCGGCTAATTGACTTCGGCCAATTGACTTTCGACCAATTGACATTCGGCCAAATGACGGGATCCCGTAAAATATGTACCTAGCTTTTAAATTTTCTTCTTCTGTATCCAACGGCCTTTTTATTCTATAGGTTAACATTTATATTAGAGAGTGTCGGAAATTCTAAGTTTTAAAATACTGATAAATATGTTAAGGCGGGCTTACGTAATAGACAAAATACCATTCTTCACTCCTGTCAATTCTAGCTCTACTGTGTAATATACGCAAGCCATCCACCTTCTGATTTAGATGAATGCGGTTTAAAAACGCCTCTTATTTACCCTCTTATTTCTTATACCTTGAAGTAAATGGCACAATAATTAAAAGCGCATCCCCTAATTAAATTTTGAAATATTCACATACAAAAATCATTTTGAATAGCTAGAACAACTAATAGATAATAATGAAGAAAATTAGAGTCTTTCCTGTCTCGACAGGTTTTGACAAGTCCGGACAAGTTTAGCGAACTACGAAAAAACTACACTAGTTAAAATCAAAATACTGTATATTTAAAAAGTAGGTATTGTTTAGGACTGTTAGCTTTTTTGTCTTTCCGTAATCGCACTGTACTTCTTGGATATACATACATACCTGGGTATGTAATTCAACAAGAATTTTCCTAAGTCCAAAAAGAATAAAAAACAAGCAAATATCTCAAAACTGTGCCTTTTATCAAAAAAATAAACGCAATTTTACCCCCAGACTCCCTGTCGACTTTGGCAACGCTTTAACACTTCAGGTACGTCTCAACCCCCTACGCCCAAGGGTTCCATCCCTCCACACCACATATCCCCTGAGGGTATACGCGTAATATATATATATATATATATATATATATATATATATATATATATATATATATATATATATATATATATATATATATATATATATATATATATATATATATATATATATATATATATATATATATATATATATATATATATATATATATATATATATATATATATATATATATATATATATATATATATATATATATATACAGTGACCGGCAAAAAGTTCGCAACATATGGGAAAAATTTTTATTAGGAGAGTATCGGAAAAACTTTCCCAGGGGATCGGTTCTGCATGTCCGATAACCTAAAAATCGATTTTGACATACGTCACGTGACCACTGGTATAGCGTCAAATTAAAAAAAAATTGTTAATTTACAAAAAGTGAGGTTAGTTGACGAGATATCAAAAAAAGTTATTTGAAAAAATTGCTTAGAATTAAATTCTAGGTCCTTGTGCAAAATTTTAAGATTTTATTTAAAAAAATTGGAAAACTCAATTTTTTTTAAATATTTTTTTATCGATTTACAAATTTCCGGTTTTTTTCGTTTAGATAGCTTGGCTAATGTAAAGCCCATGTATCTGGATGAAAATAAACGAATGTAGTAGTTTTTTCTACAATTGACAGGACAAAATTAAAAAAAACAGGGTTTCGCCGGACGCTAGCTGTTGCAATGATTTGTATCTAGCAGCAGTGTCAAAATTTTAGAGACATTTCAATGAGATTACATTGAGAAAACCTTAATCGTCTTAAATATATCTGAAGTTCGACTTTTTGTAAAGTTAAGGGGATTAAAATAGATAATAAACAAAAAATTACCTGTTTATTTAATCGAAATTTTATAAACGAAAACCAATGTAAGAAAAACTTAAAAGTAGTCAAATTCTGTACTAACAACACAAAAAATCATTGTTTTTCCTTGGGTGCACAAAATTTAAAACTCAGTATGACCACCATTTCTCTCCATACATACTGTTGTTCTCGAGCGCAACTCTCGATTAACATTTCGGAGCATTTTACGATTTATTTGCAATACACAATTTATAATGACATTCTCTAAATTTTGTATATTCCTAAAGGGTCGATGTTTGTACACAGGGTTCTTTAGGTATCCCCACATAAAAAAATCTAACGGAGTCAGATCTACAATTCTACAATTGACAGGACAAAATCGAAAAAATAGGTGTTCGCCGGACGCTCGCTGTTGCAATGGTTTGAATCTAATGAAATGACTGTATCAAGGTTTTATTAAGATTTTTCGCACATAAATTTAACAACCAGGTCTATTTAGTTGTACTTAAAACTACCAAAGCAGGCTCTGAAATTAAAACAACCAAATAATCTAGTAGGTTAAAAACAACAGAAAAATGTCAAACAAATTATAATTTGTTTGATTTCAACCTATGTCATTGGTTTATGTCTCGCATCTTAGTAAGTTTGATATTTTACATAAGTTTATTAATATTTTATTCCTTAAAATGGCACCCACACTACTTCTTCAGGAAAAGATAGAAATTATTTTAATTTCTGGAGATAATTACAAAAGCCATAGAGAAACAGCAGCAATTTTTAATGAGAGGCACCCCGATAAATCCCTCCATTATTCCACAGTATCTCGTCTAGTCAATAAATTTAAAGAAACGGGATCGGTAGAAAATCAGTATAAAGTTTCCCATGAAAAACCGGTAACAGGTGACGAAGGTTCTCTGGATGTGTGTTTGTCGATCACAGAAACACCCCAATTAGCAGTTAGTCAAATATCGGAGATCACTAACATTCACGAAAGATCTGTGCGGAGGATATTAAAAAGAAACAAATTTCATCCGTACAAACCTAAATTTGTACAAGTATTAAAAGATAGGGATTATGACGCCCGCTTCGATTTTTGTGCCTGGTTCCAGGGTATGATTGAGGAAGATTTTAATTTCCCAAAGAACGTTCTTTTCTCGGATGAAGCTACATTTACCTCTAACGGAACCGTCAGTTCACAAAACTGTAGATGGTGGGCCACCGAAAACCCAGACTTTGTAATTCAGCGTAAAGACCAATATAGTTTTAAGGTTAATGTGTGGTGCGGAATTTTCAACCTCAGAATAGTGGGACCTTTTTTCTTTAGAGACAATTTAAATTCAGAACGATATTTAGAATTTCTACAAACTGAGATATCTGACTTTTTAGACAATTTGTCATTAGCCGAAAGAAGAAATTTATACTTTCAACAAGACGGAGCTAGCATTCATTCCACAAATGAGGTGAAGAGATGGCTGGATCAAGAATTTGGAAACCAGTGGATAGGACGGTTTTCTGAAAATCCGTGGCCTGCGAGATCACCAGATCTGACTCCGTTAGATTTCTTTATGTGGGGATACCTAAAGAACTCTGTGTACAAACATCGACCCTTTAGGAATATACAAAATTTAGAGAATGTCATTAGAAATTGTGTATTGCAAATAAATCGTAAAATGCTCCGAAATGTTAATCGAGAGCTGCGCTCGAGAACAATAGTATGTATGGAGAGAAATGGTGGTCATACTGAGTTTTAAATTTTGTGCACCCAAGGAAAAACAATGATTTTTTATGTTGTTAGTACAGAATTTGACTACTTTTAAGTTTTTCTTACATTGGTTTTCGTTTATGAAATTTCGATTAAATAAACAGGTAATTTTTTGTTTATTATCTATTTTACTCCCCTTAACTTTACAAAAAGTCGAACTTCAGATATATTTAAGACGATTAAGGTTTTCTCAATGTAATCTCATTGAAATGTCTCTAAAATTTTGACACTGCTGCTAGATATAAATCATTGCAACAGCTAGCGTCCGGCGAAACCCTGTTTTTTTTAATTTTGTCCTGTCAATTGTAGAAAAAACTACTACATTCGTTTATTTTCATCCAGATACATGGGCTTTACATTAGCCAAGCTATCTAAACGAAAAAAACTGGAAATTTGTAAATCGATAAAAAAATATTTAAAAAAAATTGAGTTTTCCAATTTTTTTAAATAAAATCCTAAATTTTGCACAAGGACCTAGAATTTAATTCTAAGCAATTTTTTCAAATAACTTTTTTTGATATCTCGTCAACTAACCTCACTTTTTGTAAATTAACAATTTTTTTTTAATTTGACGCTATACCAGTGGTCACGTGACGTATGTCAAAATCGATTTTTAGGTTATCGGACATGCAGAACCGATCCCCCGGAAAAGTTTTTCCAATACTCACCTAATAAAAAATTTTCCCATATGTTGCGAACTTTTTGCCGGTCACTGTACATATATATATATATATATATATATATATATATATATATATATATATATATATATATATATATATATATATATACAGTGACCGGCAAAAAGTTCGCAACATATGGGAAAAATTTTTATTAGGAGAGTATCGGAAAAACTTTCCCAGGGGATCGGTTCTGCATGTCCGATAACCTAAAAATCGATTTTGACATACGTCACGTGACCACTGGTATAGCGTCAAATTAAAAAAAAAATTGTTAATTTACAAAAAGTGAGGTTAGTTGACGAGATATCAAAAAAAGTTATTTGAAAAAATTGCTTAGAATTAAATTCTAGGTCCTTGTGCAAAATTTTAAGATTTTATTTAAAAAAATTGGAAAACTCAATTTTTTTTAAATATTTTTTTAACGATTTACAAATTTCCAGTTTTTGCCGTTTAGATAGCTTGCCTAATGTAAAGCCCATGTATCTGGATGAAAATAAACGAATGTAGTAGTTTTTTCTACAATTGACAGGACAAAATTAAAAAAATAGGGTTTCGCCGGACGCTAGCTGTTGCAATGATTTGTATCTAGCAGCAGTGTCAAAATTTTAGAGACATTTCAATGAGATTACATTGAGAAAACCTTAATCGTCTTAAATATATCTGAAGTTCGACTTTTTGTAAAGTTAAGGGGATTAAAATAGATAATAAACAAAAAATTACCTGTTTATTTAATCGAAATTTTATAAACGAAAACCAATGTAAGAAAAACTTAAAAGTAGTCAAATTCTGTACTAACAACACAAAAAATCATTGTTTTTCCTTGGGTGCACAAAATTTAAAACTCAGTATGACCACCATTTCTCTCCATACATACTGTTGTTCTCGAGCGCAACTCTCGATTAACATTTCGGAGCATTTTACGATTTATTTGCAATACACAATTTATAATGACATCCTCTAAATTTTGTATATTCCTAAAGGGTCGATGTTTGTACACAGGGTTCTTTAGGTATCCCCACATAAAAAAATCTAACGGAGTCAGATCTACAATTCTACACTTGACAGGACAAAATCGAAAAAATAGGTGTTCGCCGGACGCTCGCTGTTGGAATGGTTTGAATCTAATGAAATGACTGTATCAAGATTTTATTAAGATTTTTCGCACATAAATTTAACAACCAGGTCTATTTAGTTGTACTTAAAACTACCAAAGCAGGCTCTGAAATTAAAACAACCAAATAATCTAGTAGGTTAAAAACAACAGAAAATGTCAAACAAATTATAATTTGTTTGATTTCAACCTATGTCATTGGTTTATGTCTCGCATCTTACTAAGTTTGATATTTTACATAAGTTTATTAATATTTTATTCCTTAAAATGGCACCCACACTACTTCTTCAGGAAAAGATAGAAATTATTTTAGTTTCTGGAGATAATTACAAAAGCCATAGAGAAACAGCAGCAATTTTTAATGAGAGGCACCCCGATAAATCCCTCCATTATTCCACAGTATCTCGTCTAGTCAATAAATTTAAAGAAACGGGATCGGTAGAAAATCAGTATAAAGTTTCCCATGAAAAACCGGTAACAGGTGACGAAGGTTCTCTGGATGTGTGTTTGTCGATCACAGAAACACCCCAATTAGCAGTTAGTCAAATATCGGAGATCACTAACATTCACGAAAGATCTGTGCGGAGGATATTAAAAAGAAACAAATTTCATCCGTACAAACCTAAATTTGTACAAGTATTAAAAGATAGGGATTATGACGCCCGCTTCGATTTTTGTGCCTGGTTCCAGGGTATGATTGAGGAAGATTTTAATTTCCCAAAGAACGTTCTTTTCTCGGATGAAGCTACATTTACCTCTAACGGAACCGTCAGTTCACAAAACTGTAGATGGTGGGCCACCGAAAACCCAGACTTTGTAATTCAGAGTAAAGACCAATATAGTTTTAAGGTTAATGTGTGGTGCGGAATTTTCAACCTCAGAATAGTGGGACCTTTTTTCTTTAGAGACAATTTAAATTCAGAACGATATTTAGAATTTCTACAAACTGAGATATCTGACTTTTTAGACAATTTGTCATTAGCCGAAAGAAGAAATTTATACTTTCAAATGAGGTGAAGAGATGGCTGGATCAAGAATTTGGAAACCAGTGGATAGGACGGTTTTCTGAAAATCCGTGGCCTGCGAGATCACCAGATCTGACTCCGTTAGATTTCTTTATGTGGGGATACCTAAAGAACTCTGTGTACAAACATCGACCCTTTAGGAATATACAAAATTTAGAGAATGTCATTAGAAATTGTGTATTGCAAATAAATCGTAAAATGCTCCGAAATGTTAATCGAGAGTTGCGCTCGAGAACAATAGTATGTATGGAGAGAAATGGTGGTCATACTGAGTTTTAAATTTTGTGCACCCAAGGAAAAACAATAATTTTTTATGTTGTTAGTACAGAATTTGACTACTTTTAAGTTTTTCTTACATTGGTTTTCGTTTATGAAATTTCGATTAAATAAACAGGTACTTTTTTGTTTATTATCTATTTTAATCCCCTTAACTTTACAAAAAGTCGAACTTCAGATATATTTAAGACGATTAAGGTTTTCTCAATGTAATCTCATTGAAATGTCTCTAAAATTTTGACACTGCTGCTAGATACAAATCATTGCAACAGCTAGCGTCTGGCGAAACCCTGTTTTTTTTAATTTTGTCCTGTCAATTGTAGAAAAAACTACTACATTCGTTTATTTTCATCCAGATACATGGGCTTTACATTAGCCAAGCTATCTAAACGAAAAAAACTGGAAATTTGTAAATCGATAAAAAATATTTAAAAAAAATTGAGTTTTCCAATTTTTTTAAATAAAATCTTAAAATTTTGCACAAGGACCTAGAATTTAATTCTAAGCAATTTTTTCAAATAACTTTTTTTGATATCTCGTCAACTAAGCTCACTTTTTGTAAATTAACAATTTTGTTTTTAATTTGACGCTATACCAGTGGTCACGTGACGTATGTCAAAATTGATTTTTAGGTTATCGGACATGCAGAACCGATCCCCCGGAAAAGTTTTTCCAATACTCTCCTAATAAAAATTTTTCCCATATGTTGCGAACTTTTTGCCGGTCACTGTATATATATATATATATATATATATATATATATATATATATATATATATATATATATATATATATAGGTCAACGTAGACTGTGATCCTTCTCACGAACGAAAGACTTGCCAGGTCACGTAAGTGGCTGGAAGACACCACAAACGTCTTGTACAGAGAGACCAGGACAGGAAAACGGAACATCTGAGGAAATGGAAGCGAGGAGTGGGGACCCGCAAATGGGACCCCCTGAATACTCCTGCGTCATGGGCAAACAACTAGTGAAGCCCAATCGTCCATACATCACACACCTCGGCCTAACAACCGGGTCGGAGGGTTATTGGATTTAATCCGTTCCCCAAGTGTGATGTTCCACCAAAGGTGGAGCCATTCCATGTCCAAAGATGTTTCGTCCTATCTGGGACTCATCAGGAGCGCGTGAGCGCCCCTGAAAGGGGGACGCTGATCGCCCGACATCTGTACGAAAGTCTTTTCCAATATTCGAGCCCTCCCTCCACATCAATACACGAAGGTCCCCGGTGGAGGGTCGGACGTGGTGAGCTTTGTTAAAGCCATGTTCGGGATAAGCCATTGAGGCCAACCCAGGGAAATCGTTCAGCGGCGCTTTAGCTCAAGTGTCGCGAGGACACAAAACGGTGAGCTAGGTACGTTCGGGAGTGGGGTGATTCCCCCCGAGCCCTTAGCAACAGACGAGCTGTATGCATGAGCTCCATACCAAGGCAGCCATAAACGAACTTCCGGGTTCCCAAGTCCCGGACGCATATTTACAGATGCTAGCATGTGTTGACACCAGGGTGTTGAAATCAGCGAGGGTTTGGAAAAACGGTACATTTACAAATGCTAGCAGATTTGGACACCAGAGGCGATCATAGTGTTGAAACCAGTTTTAGATAACCTGAGCAGTAGATAACCTTTTTCCATGATTGTGCCTGTACGGAAAATAACAATAAAACGTTGTTGGAATATTGAAAAAAAATATTTATTAAAGCAAACGAACAAAATAAAAATAAAATATTAGGTTAATGAGCAGACCCATGCCCTTCAGCATTAGGCTGGTTTTGTGAGATGTTAAGATGAATAAGAAATAAAAGCTAACCCAGATCGGCCCTACAAGGTGCAGAAATTAAAATTGCATAATAGTCGTGAAATACGCTCTCGGACAGGTTTGCTCAGTTTTAGGTTTCATCAGTATCTTTTTTAATAAAATGTCAGGTGTATGCGGTGCTGCCAAAATTTTATACCAATACGAATCGCGCAGTCGCAGTAAAAAAACTCGGCAAAGATAAAACATTTAAAAAATATACTGATGAAACCTAAAACTGAGCAAACCTGTCCGAGAACGTATTTTACAACTCTATGGCCACAAGAAGAAATTATATTATTTCTAAGAACAGCTTTAATGCCAAAATTTCACAAAAAATAATTAAATATGTAGTAACAGAGCCCTAACCCGTTGTCAATACACCTTTTAAAGCTGATATATACACTGCCGAGCATTAAATTAGTGTCACCCCGTAATTTGAAATTATTTTAGAAATTTTTAGTTTTTTGTATTTTTTTCGGTTGTAACGTAGTGTACTAACTTTATACGATGATTTTTTCGTGATTGCTTGAATAAAAAAAAGTTTTTGTTGTTGCGATAAGCGTTTCACAAAAAAAGGGCCCCTCACCCAAATTCCTAAAAACCATTATCAGCATAGTTTTTTGTTGCTGTGGCTTTATCTCTCTATTGCAAAATGTTTGTGTAGTGTTGTCATTGTAAGTGTATTAAAATGGCCACAAATCCTGTTGTTGCGGCACGAATTGTGGCGGCTATAGAAGATGGCCGCGGTAAGCGCGAAACTGCGAGAAACGTTGGTGTAACTCTCTCTAGTGTTCAACGATTATTTCAGCGGTGCGAAGAGACTGGTTTGCTCACTCGAAGACCTGGTTCAGGACGAGGAAGGACTACAACAGCTAGATGACCGCTTTCTCGTTTCTAGTGCTTTGAGAAATCGAACGGTCACGGCAATTTCTCTTCGAAATCATCTGCAAGAAGTGAGAAATGTAAACATAAGTGAGTGGACAGTTAGGAGGCGACTTCATGCTGCTGGATTATCTTCTCGAATTACAGCTACTGGACCACCGCTTTCCCGTGAACACCGGATTGCAAGGTTGAATTTTGCACGAGAACACTTGACTTGGACAATAGAGGATTGGAGTCTGGTATTGTTTTCGGATGAATCGCGATTCTGTCTTACGGGTTCAGATAGACGTGTAAGAGTGTAGCGACGACTTCCATTTGGTGGAGGATCAGTTGAGGCGTTTAGTGCAAAAGTGGCCTATACTCAAAGAAACTCTTATTGAGCTAATAGTACAAGATGCACGGTTATTTAGCAATCTAGCTTGTGCAAAACCGGCCTAAGTCAATTTCTTAAAGGTACCGCTAGATGGCGCATAATGTTATTTTAGCATAACATAATATGAATAAATCATATAGTGCAACACTGGCCCAACAATCGATAGTCACTGTTCTAGCTCGTATTTTTTGCGCAATAGCGGCCTATCTTTTAACCTGCAAATATCAGCGTATTTGTTGCTGGATGTAAACAAATCAGAAATTGACGAATATAATAATAATAGTGTTTGGTGATAATAAAATAGACTGTCCATCGACATCAGGTAATTATTTTTGATATTTGTTAAATAGTTAACATACTATTATTACGATAGCTTATAGAATTCATTTATAAAAATATTATGTATTTATATTATTTAGGAATAAAGAGTGTTGCAACACATCGAAAAAGAAAGGCAGGGGTCACATATTCTGACGATAGTAATGGTCCAGTATATCAGATCCATATGCAGAATCCGGATCTAGTTTTTGTCCATCGAATGCAGAAGAGACTTCAGTGTTGGTATGTTTTTAGTTTACTAAAATAATTTTTCATAACTTGTTATTTAACAAAGTGCGTAAAAGAACTCTGTAGTGTAATAATAATGATTAATATTTTAGATGGTGCTGAGGAGTCCCTGCAAGCCGACGAGACAGTCGCTGAAGTAGACGCGGAAGTTGTTACGGAAACTTACAATGTTGTCAATGATGTGGTGAATCCAAGAAGCAAGAAACGTGGCCCTAGGCGAAAATTTGCTGACCAAAGTTCATGGAAAAGGAATGTAAGAAAAGAATTACGAAATAGTGGACGTCAGTACACAAATGTAAAAGGAAAGGTGGTTCTTGCCAAACAGTTTGATGGTTCTGACTGCCAATGTATTAAAGACTGTCATAAACTTATCACAATTCAACAGGGTGAAAAAATTTTCAAAAATTACTATGAACTTGCCAATTATGATTTACAGACAGCCTATTTATGTGGCCAAATAAAGTTAAGTCGCAAATTAAGCAGCACGGATGCTAACAGTGAAACCAGAACATACACCAGAATATACTACTTGACCAGTGAGGCAGGCATTGATATTCCAGTGTGTAAGGAGTTTTTTAAAAAAAATTTACTTGTTTCTGATGGGCGACTTACACGTCCCTACGTCAAAAAGAGCAAGGTGGTACTCCTTCTAAGGACAAGAGGGGAAAAGCTGCACCGTACAACAAGACAAGCGAGGAAAAAATTACTTCGGTAATTTATTTTATTTCAAGATTCCCAAAATATCAGTCCCATTATTCCAGGAAAAAAAATCCGAACCTTTGCTACCTACCTCCTACATTAAATTTGTCAACAATGTACGGCCTATACAAAAATGAAACGCCTGATCCTGTGTCCCTCTTTGTTTTTAGAGATGTTTTCAGAAAAAAATTTAACTTGACTTTTCACACACCTGTGTCTGACAGTTGCAGGAGATGGGATGAATTTGAGGAAGAAATTAAATCAGAGGTGTCTTAAGGAACTTTGGCAGAATTAAAATTACAAAAAGAGTTGCACTTAAGAAAAGTCGAGAGAGCACGTAAAGCAATGGCATCAGATGGGGAATTGGGTAAATTACCTGAAAATGATGTAACAGTAATAGCATTTGACCTAATGTCGACACTACCCACACCCCACCTTTCAACTGGGGTATGCTATTATAAAGGCAGTTGTGGACTTACTGTTAGGGCATCCACAATCTGTCAAATAATCAGGCGCACACGTATGTGTGGCATGAAGCCATCGCTTCTAGGGGACCCCAAGAGATCGGTTCTTGTTTGAAGCATTGCATAAATTTTTTCGATAAAACCTCAGAACTAGTTTGTGATCAGTGATCAGTGTGGAGGACAGAACCGAAATATAAAATTGGCTCTCATGTGCAACTACATACTGCAAAATAAGATCTCAACAGTGCAGCATATTGCTCATAAATTCCTGGTCTCAGTACATTCATACCTAGCATGCGATCGTGACTTCGGGGTAATCGAAAAAAATAAAAAACGCTTCAATGATATTTATGTACCTCAGGACTAGAGCAAAGTCATCAGAACCGCAAGAAAAAAAATCCCTTTATAGTAGTTGAGGTGACAAGTAAAGATTTTGTAACTACAGTTCCGCTAGAGAAAAACATAACAAATCGCAAAAAAAAGTTGAAGGCAAGTCTGTGAACTGGTTGAAAATTTAATGGTTGAGATATAATTTAGCTGAACCAGAACAAATTTATTATAAAGAGTCTAATAACGACTTGCTTAATTTTGAACATATCGACATTTCAAAATGTAATGCAAACACTTTTCTGGGGGAACTTCCGATTTTATTTCCGACCGGTAGGGAAATTGAACCAGCAAAACACAGCAAATTGAATGATTTGTTAGCACATATACCACCATATTTACATGATTTCTATAAAAACCTAAAAGTGAAAAAATCAGTTCAAGTGGAAGAAAATAATGACGATGATGTTCTTTACTCTGTGGAAAATTAGTGATAACAATAATTTTAAAAGCAGTATTAAGACTATAAAAAAATGTTTTTTTTATTCCCAATGCTTGAGAAAGTTAGTCGCCTTTTTTAGAAATGAGTTTATTTTTCTTTATAAAATTACTTAAGAAATAAATCTTGTACACAAGTACACTTCATCGTTTTTATTTAAAACTGGTAGTGCAATAGTGGCCTAAAATTTCTTATTTTCAAAATATATAAACTTTCTTGTATTCATATAATATATAAAATTACCTATATTTAAAGAATTTTATAAGCCAAAATTGATTTTTTTACATAAATTTCAATATAAAAATAGAGTGTGGCCAAAATAAAAAAATACTAAAACGTCTTTTTCTCAAAACCAGTTTTTACCACTTAGGCCACTTTTGCACTAAACGCCTCGTTATGGCATGGGGAGGCATATATTTTGAAACTCGCACGGAGTTAGTCTTTATCCAGAATGGGACGTTGACTGCGCATAGGTACCTGACAGAGGTTCTAGAAGACCATGTTATACTATTCATGGTTATTCTTGGAGAAGACGCAACCTTTATGCATGATAATGCACGGCCCCACACTGCTCGGATAGTTACTGCTTATCTTGACGAGTTTCAAATCACGCAATTACGGGGTGACCCTAATTTAATGCTCGGCAGTGTATATATATATATATATATATATATATATATATATATATATATATATATATATATATTTATATATATATATATATATATATATATATATATATATATATATATATATATATATATATATATATTATATAGAGTAGAAGTTTCTTGTCCGTACAATATATAAAAGAGAAAGAAGAATATCGGCTTTGCGGACTGTGGAAGTGTGTTCTTCTTTTGCATCAAAGTACGGGGAGTCCAAAAAATGGACAACCCCGGGCCGGGTAGACCATGACCGCTGTTTCGTCCTTGTTAGGACTCATTCAGAGAGCCATAACCCAGTCGCACCGAGGCAAACGATGTTACCGTATCTTAAATCCGTTTTGCAAAACACAAGCAGGAACCAACATACCATAACGCCACCTAGCGGGTGCTGGCTCTAATGCAAAAAGCAGAACACACTGAAAAGGTAAAATCTAAGGGCGAACAAGGCATCTCTAGCTTATGAGAAACGCATTTTTCGCAAATTCGCCCAACTCGCCCGTACCATTCGCGCAGTGCAAGGAGGGAGTCACGACGTCCTCACCAGAAAGACGCATAAACCCTTAACAAAAGGCCAAGTAAGAATAAAAAGTAGAAGTTTCTTGTCCGTACAATATATAAAAGAGAAAGAAGAATATCGGCTTTGCGGACTGTGGAAGTGTGTTCTTCTTTTGCCAAGTACGGGGAGTCCAAAAAAATGGACAACCCCGGGCCGGGTAGACCATGACAGCTGTTTCGTCCTTGTTAGGGCTCATTCAGACAGCCATAACCCAGTCGCACCGAGGCAAACGATGTTACCGTATCTTAAATCCGTTTTGCAAAACACAAGCAGGAACCAACATACCATAACGCCACCTAGCGGGTGCTGGGTCTAATGCAAAAAAGCAGAACACACTGAAAAGGTAAAATCTCAGGGCGAACACGGCATCTCTAGCTTATGAGAAACGCATTTTTCGCAAATTCGCCCAACTCGCCCGCACCATTCGCGCAGTGCAAGGAGGGAGTCACGACGTCCTCACCAGAAAGACGCATAAACCCGTAACAAAAGGCCAAGTAAGAATAAAAAGTAGAAGTTTCTTGTCCGTACAATATATAAAAGAGAAAGAAGAATATCGGCTTTGCGGACTGTGGAAGTGTATTCTTCTTTTGAATCAAAGTACGGGGAGTCCAAAAAAATGGACAACCCCGGGCCGGGTAGACCATGACAGCTGTCTCGTCCTTGTTAGACCTCATTCAGACAGCCATAACCCAGTCGCACCGAGGCAAACGATGTTACCGTATCTTAAATCCGTTTTGCAAAACACAAGCAGGAACCAACATACCATAACGCCACCTAGTGGGTGCTGGCTCTAATGCAAAAAGCAGAACACACTGAAAAGGTAAAATCTAAGGGCGAACACGGCATCTCTAGCTTATGAGAAACGCATTTTTCGCAAATTCGCCCAACTCGCCCGCACCATTCGCGCAGTGCAAGGAGGGAGTCACGACGTCCTCACCAGAAAGACGCATAAACCCTTAACAAAAGGCCAAGTAAGAATAAAAAGTAGAAGTTTCGTGTCCGTACAATATATAAAAGAGAAAGAAGAATATCGGAAGTGTGTTCCTCTTTTGCACCAAAGTACGGGGAGTCCAAAAAAATGGACAACCCCGGGCCGGGTAGACCATGACAGCTGTTTCGTCCTTGTTAGGACTCATTCAGACAGCCATAACCCAGTCGCACCGAGGCAAACGATGTTACCGTATCTTAAATCCATTTTGCAAAACACAAGCAGGAACCAACATACCATGACGCCACCTAGCGGGTGCTGGCTCCAATGCAAAAAGCAGAACACACTGAAAAGGTAAAATCTAAGGGCGAACACGGCATCTCTAGCTTATGAGAAACGCATTTTTCGCAAATTCGTCCAACTCGCCCGCACCATTCGCGCAGTGCAAGGAGGGAGTCACGACGTCCTCACCAGAAACACGCATAAACCCTTAACCAAAGGCCAAGTAAGAATAAAAAGTAGAAGTTTCTTGTCCGTACAATATATAAAAGAGAAAGAAGAATTTCGGCTTTGCGGACTGTGGAAGTGTGTTCTTCTTTTGCATCAAAGTACGGGGAGTCCAAAAAAATGGACAACCCCGGGCCGGGTGGACCATGACTGCTGTTTCGTCCTTGTTAGACCTCATTCAGACAGCCATAACCCAGTCGCACCGAGGCAAACGATGTTACAGTATCTTAAATCCGTTTTGCAAAACACAAGCAGGGACCAGCATACCATAACGCCACCTAGCGGGTGCTGGCTCTAATGCAAAAAGCAGAACACACTGAAAACGTAAAATCTAAGGGCGAACACGGCATCTCTAGCTTATGAGAAACGCATTTTTCGCAAATTCGCCCAACTCGCCCGCACCATTCGCGCAGTGCAAGGAGGGAGTCACGACGTCCTCACCAGAAAGACGCATAAACCCTTAACAAAAGGCCAAGTAAGAATAAAAAGTAGAAGTTTCTTGTCCGTACAATATATAAAAGAGAAGGAAGAATATCGGCTTTGCGGACTGTGGAAGTGTGTTCTTCTTTTACATCAAAGTACGGGGAGTCCAAAAAAATGGACAACCCCGGTCGGGTAGACCATGACAGCTGTTTCGTCCTTGGTAGGACTCAGACACCGAGGAAGACGACACACAAGTTCTCCAGATAATTCCAAACATACTTACCTATATGTATATATCCATATATGGATATATACAGGGTGATTGATGGTGAGTGGCCTATTAGAAGTTCTGGCGAACTAGTCAACGGATCACTTTGAAAATTTGGTAGTTTACATAAGTGGACATGACCTTTCTTTTAAAATTATTTTTGGCCTTGCGGTGTTGCCGCTTCTACTGAAAAGTATTAGCACCTATGATAATTTAAATGGAACACCCGGTATATTATATTTTTTTTAGAATCCCTGTTGGTTTGTTAATAAGTTTCGTTAACATATTCCTATGTCTATCTAGTATCGTTGTCGAGATAATAATTATTTTCTTCTTTTTTTCTCGGAAAACATGGTAGTCAATAAGGGCTGATATTTTTGAACTCATGACAGATAGGACACTAGAATTTGGTGGAGAGCTAGGTAATACCACGAGGCTATTCACTCGGTGTCCAAATCGTAGTTATATTTGTACAGGGTGTTTCAAAAATAAACATATTTTGATGGTTTGGAAAAATGATTAAAAGTACATTTTTTTAAATGGAACACCCTGTATTTTAACCGCGGTCCTAAAAGCTCTGTAAATTTCCTATCTTTCAATATATCATGTCCCTATACCTATCTCGAATAGTTTTTGACTTATTAGCATTTATTTGGACAATTTAACTATTACAGATAACATTCACGAGTTTTTAGGAAAATTTGAAAAGTAGCCTTTGGAAACTGTTGTTTTTAAATGGATGACACTTTTCTATTATTTATTCCGTTTCGTTGTCAGTTGGTTGCCGTACTTGAAAATTCTAATTTAAGGTTTTAAGAGAAATGGAAGAAAACAATAATTATTCAAATACAGTACTTATGAATTTATTTGTTTTACATGGTCAGTGTGATAAGATCATTAGTCGTACTTGTAGAAAATTCAATGAAATGTATCCAAATTTGCCATCAATGAACAATAAGAAATTTAGACAAATTTTAAACAATTAGTAAATTCTTAAATGCTTAAAATTACTTAATCATATTTAAGTTGTAGTGTACATAATAATATTTTTTTGACTTCTAACAAAATTACCAAGAAAAAAGTAAAAAACATTTAATTAGTTTTTAATAAATGTTCAAAACGTTGGCCGTTGACATCTAAGCATTTTAAAATTCGCTTGTTTACACCATGTCCAGTAGCAAGTCTAAGTTCACCAGCATCCAAATTTTGAAATGCCCGATTCACCCGATCTTCTAACTCTTCCCTTGAATTTACCGGTGTCTTGTAAATAATATTCTTGAGAGTGCCCCAAAGGTAAAAATCCAGAGGTGTTAAATCTGGGGACCTTGCAGGCCAATTCCAAGGTCCCAAACGCCTGAACCAACGATCTTCAAACATTCTCTGTATTTCCGCACTAACTTCGTCAGTGCAGTGAGCGGGAGCCCCGTCCAATTGGTACCAGCAGCTGCGATACTGGGCGAGAGGAAGGTTGTCCACGAAATTTTCGACAAATGTAGTTAAAATTTCTAAGTATTTTCTGGAAGTTAAATTTTCATCATATATCAAATATTGAATTTTGTTGTCCATCATTACACAAAAAACATTAAATCGAAAATTTTCTTGAAATCCAGTATCTCTCGTTACATGAGGATTTTCCTTCGCCCAATAATGAATATTTTTCCTATTAAAAATTCCTTCGCGAGAAAATTTTGATTCATCAGTCCAAATGATTTTCCTTAAAAATTGTGGATCTTCCTGAATATGAACTAACAAGTTTTCGCAAAATAAAACTCTTTGTGGACAGTCCTCAGGCTTAAGACATTGAACTTTGGTATACTTATAATCATGCATATTATGTTTAGCCAATATTTTTTGCACGCAGAAATAGGTTAAGCCCAAATCTTCTTTGGCACATCTTATTGAAGCCTGCGGATAGGCATGAAAATAAGCCAAAACGTTAATTTCGTTGTCCTCACTAGATGTTACAGGTCTGGGTAAATTTCTGGGAACTTTCAAGGAAGAACCAAAATTTTTGAAATTGCTTTGAATTCGTCTAAATTTCTTATTGTTCATTGATGGCAAATTTGGATACATTTCATTGAATTTTCTACAAGTACGACTAATGATCTTATCACACTGACCATGTAAAACAAATAAATTCATAAGTACTGTATTTGAATAATTATTGTTTTCTTCCATTTCTCTTAAAACCTTAAATTAGAATTTTCAAGTACGGCAACCAACTGACAACGAAACGGAATAAATAATAGAAAAGTGTCATCCATTTAAAAACAACAGTTTCCAAAGGCTACTTTTCAAATTTTCCTAAAAACTCGTGAATGTTATCTGTAATAGTTAAATTGTCCAAATAAATGCTAATAAGTCAAAAACTATTCGAGATAGGTATAGGGACATGATATATTGAAAGATAGGAAATTTACAGAGCTTTTAGGACCGCGGTTAAAATACAGGGTGTTCCATTTAAAAAAATGTACTTTTAATCATTTTTCCAAACCATCAAAATATGTTTATTTTTGAAACACCCTGTACAAATATAACTACGATTTGGACACCGAGTGAATAGCCTCGTGGTATTACCTAGCTCTCCACCAAATTCTAGTGTCCTATCTGTCATGAGTTCAAAAATATCAGCCCTTATTGACTACCATGTTTTCCGAGAAAAAAAGAAGAAAATAATTATTATCTCGACAACGATACTAGATAGACATAGGAATATGTTAACGAAACTTATTAACAAACCAACAGGGATTCTAAAAAAAATATAATATACCGGGTGTTCCATTTAAATTATCATAGGTGCTAATACTTTTCAGTAGAAGCGGCAACACCGCAAGGCCAAAAATAATTTTAAAAGAAAGGTCATGTCCACTTATGTAAACTACCAAATTTTCAAAGTGATCCGTTGACTAGTTCGCCAGAACTTCTAATAGGCCACTCACCATCAATCACCCTGTATATGCGGGATTCACTTTACAGCGTCCCACCTCGCTTTTAAACTGTTTCGTACGTCGTCAGTTGGCTGTTTACTATATAAGGTTGCGGGGTGAGAATTTTCTTCAGTATGTGGAAGGTGTTGTGTCGCATAGTGTCTAGTCTGGAGGTCAATAAACGGGCGGGATTTATGAGGTAAGTGGCTTAAATTTTAATAGTTCGGTCTACTTTATGTGAGTTTAAGGGTATACCCTGAGGGGATATGTGGTGTGGAGGGATGGAACCCTTGGGCGTAGGGGGTTGAAACGTAGGTACCTGAAGTGTTAAAGCGTTGCCAAAGTCGACAGGGGGCTGGGGGTAAAATTGCGTTTTTTTTTTATAAAAGGCACAGTTTTTGAGATATTTGCTTGTTTTTTATCCTTTTTGGACTTGGAAAAATTCTTGTGGAATTACATATCCTAGTATGTATGTATATCTAAGAAGCACAGTGCAATATTAGGGAAAGACTAAAAAGCTAACAGTCCTAAACAATACTTTTTAAATATACAGTATTTTGATTTTAACTAGTGTAGTTTTTTCGTAGTTCGCTAAACTGGTCCGGACTTGTCAAAACCTGTCGAGACAGGAAATAGGTACTCTAATTTTCTTCATTATTATCTATTACTTGTTTTAGCTATTCAAAATGATTTTTATATGTGAATATTTCAAAATTTATTTAGGGGATGGGCTTTTAATTATTGTGCCATTTAGACTTGGATTCAAAGGAGATTGGTACATGAGCGTCATCAGCGTGAAAACGGACAACGTGTTCTATCTCACTTTCACGCCAGTGGCGTAGTCCGTTGAAAAAACTAATATAATAATAAAATATTAATTTATATATAAGAAGTAAAAGTGAAAATGATTTAACGATTTAATAGATTGTGTGGTTTTATTATTTGCTACTTTATATTAACTGAGTCAAGTAAACTAAAATTACATTACATTAATAGATATTTGAAAAGTTTAGAGGGAAGTTAACAAATATACATTTTTTTAAATAGCATACAACTTTTGTTAACACAAGTAACGTATTGTTTAAACAAAACAAATGGTTAGTCGCTCTCAGAATCAAGACGCGAACATCCCAGGTTATCCTCTGATGAGGTATTATCACTCTCGCTGTCTTCACTTTCTTCTGATGAACCCGTATTCAATGTAAAACTTAAGTGATCGAGAGTGTCGTCAAGGATATGCTCTTTCTGTATTAGCTCTTCTTCATATTTTTTTACATGTTGGCAAATATTGTACCACTCTTGTTCAGATACCTCCTGAAATTTAATCATGATACTTAAAGTTAAGACATAAATTAGTTACATACCTGTAGTTTTTTAAAGGAATAGTAATTCCTTCATTTGCTTCTTTTCTTATAAACTTCGTAACATTGCTTACAATTTCTCTGCCTTTACTATGTATAATATCACCTCTCTTTCCAACTTTTTTTGGGGACATTGCAAAAAATAATTCCGTTAATAATATTTAAATACACTAATACCGTAAATACACAGTAAACTACGGCACAATGACACAACCATACACAGAGAAACTGAACTCAATAAAGAAACCCTATCGCATCTAACCCGAGAAGAGCCATCAACGAGAAGCTACCCTAACCCTATCCCTAAGTAATTGTTTATTATAGCTCATTCACTTAAGTTTGCATTTCTATTATTTAATATTATTAGGATGTTCCCTAATGGATATTTTTAATATTATACTGCCTTCTTGTTTTGTTTACTATAGATTATGGTTGTTTAGGTATAAAAATAAGATACAATGGAATTTTATTTAGACCCAGGTAGTACCTATTTTAGGTAATTACATTAAATATTTTAATATTAAAATTTTTTTTTCAGTTTGGGATTCAGTAGGAATAAAAAAATCATTATATTTAATATTTTGTAAAATCTTCGACTTTACTATAGCTTACTATAATTGAAATTTTTATATAAAAAAGTTGCTGACATATTACTATGGCAAAAAGTTCTAAACAAAGAAAACAAGGGCATTATTCTATTATTAAATATTATTGAAATTTTCTCCCAATGTATATTTTTATTATTATAGTGCCTTCTTCCTTCTTGTTTATTAAAAATTATTTTTGTTTAGGTATAAAAATAAGTTATACTGGTACCTGCTTATGATTTCTTTCCTATTTGGACCCAGGTAGTATCTATTTTAGGTAGTACTGAAATTTATTGTGTTTCTACAAAATTTTGATAAGTTCAGAATTCAATCGGAATGCAAAATATATATATATATATATATATATATATATATATATATATATATATATATATATATATATATATATATATATATATATATATACAGTGACCGGCAAAAAGTTCGCAACATATGGGAAAAATTTTTATTAGGAGAGTATCGGAAAAACTTTCCCAGGGGATCGGTTCTGCATGTCCGATAACCTAAAAATCGATTTTGACATACGTCACGTGACCACTGGTATAGCGTCAAATTAAAAAAAAAATTGTTAATTTACAAAAAGTGAGGTTAGTTGACGAGATATCAAAAAAAGTTATTCGAAAAAATTGCTTAGAATTAAATTCTAGGTCCTTGTGCAAAATTTTAAGATTTTATTTAAAAAAATTGGAAAACTCAATTTTTTTTAAATATTTTTTTATCGATTTACAAATTTCCAGTTTTTTTCGTTTAGATAGCTTGGCTAATGTAAAGCCCATGTATCTGGATGAAAATAAACGAATGTAGTAGTTTTTTCTACAATTGACAGGACAAAATTAAAAAAAACAGGGTTTCGCCGGACGCTAGCTGTTGCTATGATTTGTATCTAGCAGCAGTGTCAAAATTTTAGAGACATTTCAATGAGATTACATTGAGAAAACCTTAATCGTCTTAAATATATCTGAAGTTCGACTTTTTGTAAAGTTAAGGGGATTAAAATAGATAATAAACAAAAAATTACCTGTTTATTTAATCGAAATTTTATAAACGAAAACCAATGTAAGAAAAACTTAAAAGTAGTCAAATTCTGTACTAACAACACAAAAAATCATTGTTTTTCCTTGGGTGCACAAAATTTAAAACTCAGTATGACCACCATTTCTCTCCATACATACTGTTGTTCTCGAGCGCAACTCTCGATTAACATTTCGGAGCATTTTACGATTTATTTGCAATACACAATTTATAATGACATTCTCTAAATTTTGTATATTCCTAAAGGGTCCATGTTTGTACACAGGGTTCTTTAGGTATCCCCACATAAAAAAATCTAACGGAGTCAGATCTACAATTCTACAATTGACAGGACAAAATCGAAAAAATAGGTGTTCGCCGGACGCTCGCTGTTGCAATGGTTTGAATCTAATGAAATGACTGTATCAAGATTTTATTAAGATTTTTCGCACATAAATTTAACAACCAGGTCTATTTAGTTGTACTTAAAACTACCAAAGCAGGCTCTGAAATTAAAACAACCAAATAATCTAGTAGGTTAAAAACAACAGAAAAATGTCAAACAAATTATAATTTGTTTGATTTCAACCTATGTCATTGGTTTATGTCTCGCATCTTACTAAGTTTGATATTTTACATAAGTTTATTAATATTTTATTCCTTAAAATGGCACCCACACTACTTCTTCAGGAAAAGTTAGAAATTATTTTAATTTCTGGAGATAATTACAAAAGCCATAGAGAAACAGCAGCAATTTTTAATGAGAGGCACCCCGATAAATCCCTCCATTATTCCACAGTATCTCGTCTAGTCAATAAATTTAAAGAAACGGGATCGGTAGAAAATCAGTATAAAGTTTCCCATGAAAAACCGGTAACAGGTGACGAAGGTTCTCTGGATGTGTGTTTGTCGATCACAGAAACACCCCAATTAGCAGTTAGTCAAATATCGGAGATCACTAACATTCACGAAAGATCTGTGCGGAGGATATTAAAAAGAAACAAATTTCATCCGTGCAAACCTAAATTTGTACAAGTATTAAAAGATAGGGATTATGACGCCCGCTTCGATTTTTGTGCCTGGTTCCAGGGTATGATTGAGGAAGATTTTAATTTCCCAAAGAACGTTCTTTTCTCGGATGAAGCTACATTTACCTCTAACGGAACCGTCAGTTCACAAAACTGTAGATGGTGGGCCACCGAAAACCCAGACTTTGTAATTCAGAGTAAAGACCAATATAGTTTTAAGGTTAATGTGTGGTGCGGAATTTTCAACCTCAGAATAGTGGGACCTTTTTTCTTTAGAGACAATTTAAATTCAGAACGATATTTAGAATTTCTACAAACTGAGATATCTGACTTTTTAGACAATTTGTCATTAGCCGAAAGAAGAAATTTATACTTTCAACAAGACGGAGCTAGCATTCATTCCACAAATGAGGTGAAGAGATGGCTGGATCAAGAATTTGGAAACCAGTGGATAGGACGGTTTTCTGAAAATCCGTGGCCTGCGAGATCACCAGATCTGACTACGTTAGATTTCTTTATGTGGGGATACCTAAAGAACTCTGTGTACAAACATCGACCCTTTAGGAATATACAGAATTTAGAGAATGTCATTAGAAATTGTGTATTGCAAATAAATCGTAAAATGCTCCGAAATGTTAATCGAGAGTTGCGCTCGAGAACAATAGTATGTATGGAGAGAAATGGTGGTCATACTGAGTTTTAAATTTTGTGCACCCAAGGAAAAACAATGATTTTTTATGTTGTTAGTACAGAATTTGACTACTTTTAAGTTTTTCTTACATTGGTTTTCGTTTATGAAATTTCGATTAAATAAACAGGTAATTTTTTGTTTATTATCTATTTTACTCCCCTTAACTTTACAAAAAGTCGAACTTCAGATATATTTAAGACGATTAAGGTTTTCTCAATGTAATCTCATTGAAATGTCTCTAAAATTTTGACACTGCTGCTAGATACAAATCATTGCAACAGCTAGCGTCCGGCGAAACCCTGTTTTTTTTAATTTTGTCCTGTCAATTGTAGAAAAAATTACTACATTCGTTTATTTTCATCCAGATACATGGGCTTTACATTAGCCAAGCTATCTAAATGAAAAAAACTGGAAATTTGTAAATCGATAAAAAAATATTTAAAAAAAATTGAGTTTTCCAATTTTTTTAAATAAAATCTTAAAATTTTGCACAAGGACCTAGAATTTAATTCTAAGCAATTTTTTCAAATAACTTTTTTTGATATCTCGTCAACTAACCTCACTTTTTGTAAATTAACAATTTTTTTTTTAATTTGACGCTATACCCGTGGTCACGTGACGTATGTCAAAATCGATTTTTAGGTTATCGGACATGCAGAACCGATCCCCCGGAAAAGTTTTTCCAATACTCACCTAATAAAAATTTTTCCCATATGTTGCGAACTTTTTGCCGGTCACTGTATATATATATATATATATATATATATATATATATATATATATATATATATATATATATATATATATATATATATATATATATATATATATATATATATATATATATATATATATGTATATATATATATATATATATATATATGGATGGCGCATGTTATGAAGCCCACTACAACCCACACATGAAAGGAAGCCCGAGGTTTACGGGGTAAGGGGATTTTGGTGATGTCGTTATTCTCGGGTTTTACGAAGCCCAGATGTATATATGAGTTTGCAATGTTTAGAGCACTCATATTATATGAAGCCCGACAATGTTGCCAGAGTGTCAGACAACATTTAATTTATACCGTAGTAAGTACGCCGATTGTACGAAGCCCGTAGGCGTATATATAAGTTTATTTATATCCTGCCGATTATAAGCAACCTAGCAATATTGACATGTGTTTATCATTACATAAATACTTGGCCTGGGAATAGCTTCACCTAAATCTAATGACGAACAGGTATCTTTTAGTAATGTAAATGTCCGTGAAGCCGTTTTTTTTTAAATATGTTTTAAGGACAAAGTTAGACAGAAATAATGGTTTATAGACTTTTCCTGACTACCCTCAAATTAGAAGCAAAATCGGTGGGGGTTAGGAGTTGAAAATATTTAAAAATGCACCAAAAAATCTGTCTTTATTTTGTTTCGTTGATTTTGGATGAGGCTACATATTTACCGTTTGACAGGTGATTGATGCTACTAATTTAGGCGAATGTCTGGAAGGACCCTATCAATCATATATCAAACGATAAATGTGTTGTAAATTGTCAAAATGTTAGGAAAAAAATAAAAACGGAATTTTAGGTACATTTTTTTATAGTATTTTCAACTCCTAAACCCGTACCAATTTTGCTACTAATTAAGGAGTAGTCAGGGGAAGTTTATTAACCATTATTTCTATATACTTTTCTCTTTAGAACGCATATTTTTAGAAAAACTATTTGTATGGAGTTTTGGTGTGGATGATTTTGATTTTAACGCTATTAACGACCAGAATTTTACCACCGCAATGAATAAACAAGATGAAAATGCCCTCCCTGATAATACCAAAGAACTTGAACTTAGTAGTTGACCAATGACCAGCCAAAACCTTCAAAACGAAAATCCACCACCAGGATGTACCAGTGATTATATTGCACCAATACTCAGTCAAATTATTGAAGATGTAAGCCGTCGATGTCAAGAAGGAAATGCACGTAATATTGGATAAAACCTTCAAGACGAAAACACACCTTGTGATAATTCAAATAACGACTTTGCACCGATGATTAACCAAAATGTTCGAAACGAAAATCCACCTCCAGGAAATACCAGTGATTATATTGCACCAATCCCCAGTCAAATTAATGAAGTTGTAAATGTAAACCATAACCTTTAAGAAGAAAATACACCTGATATTGGACAAAACCTTGAAGACGAAAACACACCTTCTGACAATTCAAATAACGATATTGCCGCTATCCAAAACTTTCAAGGTGACAACATACTCCTTTGTATTGTTAACGACTGTACTGCGCCAATGATTAGCAAAACTAAACAAGATAAAAATGTCCTCCCTGATAATACCAAAGGTTGTATTTCACCAATGACCAGTCAAATTGATGAAGATGTAAACAATAACCTTCAACAAGAAAACACACCCAATATTGGACAAAACCTTCAAGACGAAAACACACCTTTTGATAATTCAAATAACGATATTGCAGCTATGACCAGGAATAAAGTGCGACAAATAATAATAACATAAACAACAAAACAATAAACCTGAGCAAGCAGGCATTTTAATGGCCGAAATAGTGTAAATACTATGGACAGGCGACTGCAAAATCAGGCATTCCTCAAGACGTGATATAACTTTAAACTGATCTGATTCGACTCGATAAAAATGAAACCAAAAGAAACATGGCAAAAAGGAGGATTTTTATCACTGCACCTCTTGAGGAATGCTTCGTAGATTTTGTAGTCGTCTGTTGAATTAACACCTTTGAATACAGTTAAGATGCGATATTTCACTAATTTCAATATTTAAAGATCTTTTGTCTAAAATCAATACATATCAGATTTATAACAGATTTGTAAGATATGTAAACACTGCACTGCACGTTCATTTTAAAATAAATAATTACGTCTAGTGCATTTTGAATACATACAGGGAGGTGCAACCAAGATGGGGTGGAGGATTGTGAGTAAACGGTGAGGAATTTCGGAAACATTTTTTTTTGATATTATCGATAGTCAAACACGCTATGTTTTAAAATTATAGCCATAATACAGGGTGGTCCGAAAAACTCGTGGCGAACCAAACTTGTATTTTTTAAATGGGACACCCGGTATATAATTGTTCCAATTGGATCTCCTGTTCGTTACGATCATTTTGATATAGGGTTTATTGGGTCTAAAACTTATAGTAAGGGAATGGGACGCGGTTAAAGTTGAAAAAATGCTCACAGTTCGACCATTTTTTAAAAACATTTGAAACAGGTATGGAAAAACCAAATATTCCATAAAACGTTACATATCCTTGAATACATTAATCGCTTGTAATTTGTCTAAAATTATTGACTGTTATACAGGGTGGTCAAGTTTTGCAAATACGCCCTGGGCTCATTGTTTTTAAATGGAACACCCTGTATATTTTATTTTCATGTTAAAGATAACATCACTAGCTTTTAAAAAATACCATACATGATGCCTTTCTGACCAACAGTTTTTAGTAAACTAGCCGTGAAAGCAAAGTTTCTTCATTCTAATACGATTATACTGAATTTACGTTGTTTATTATTAAATATCCAATATTAGGAGGCCATGACACTATCATAAATGAGACAAGAGATTGACGAACTTGTCAAAGCTACTGCCGCATAATCCATTATTTACAAGTTAAGTGTAGGTGGACCAATAATTATGAGGTAAGAAAACTGAGATCCCAAAACTTTTACATGTTTATTAGAGATATTTCAAAAAACAGAAAATATTGTTTTTAGGAAATGTAAAGTAATTAATAAACCAGATATAAACAAAGATAATCAGTTCTCAGGTATTATTAATAGTGTAAGAAAATTACTTAAGCAAAAACAGAACGTCTTTTAAAATTATTTAGGTATGTTCTTACTTGTAAACCTAATTTAATATAAACAATTAAAAAAGCTCATATATGCTGTTCAACTAAACCACAATTTTGCTGAAGGCACATTTCGAGCCTATCCATGAATGAAAGTTTCACTTTTCTCAAAGTCTGTTCTGAAATGTTGCGAAAACTGTTTCTTATTCTCGTCTTCATATCTTTCACTGTGGTTGGAAGCTCTTTATAGACTTCTTCTTTAACATGCCCCCATAGAAAAAATCTAGTGGTGTTAAGTCGGGTGATCTGGCTGGCCACTTAACTGGTCCACCTCGCCCAATCCAACGATCTGTCTTCCAATTATCGACAAAATTCTTACATTCCTATGGTAATGCGGGGGCGCTCCATCATGTTGAAACCATAAGGATCCCCTTACCATTAAAGGTAAATCTTCAAGCAATACTGGCAACTCATTTCTCAAAAAACTGGTTTATTAATTTCTTTACATTTCCTAAAAACAATATTTTCTGTTTTTTGAAATATCTCTAATAAACATGTAAAAGTTTCGGGTCTCAGTTTTCTTACCTCATAATTATTGGGCCACCTACACTTAACTCAGGCGCGGAACTACTATGCAGCAAGAGGACGCAATGCGGGGGGGGCCCGGGCCTCTAGGGGGCCCTCGGCCCAGAGTGTCGTTCATGCAATTACACGTCACGTTTAATACCAGGGCCGTAGCTGGAGGCTCTGGGGCCTCGGGGCAGCAAGTGATCGAGGGGCCCTTTATCTCCTCACTTTGGAGGCCCCTATGCTTGGGTTTGCTCGGGGGCTCTGGGGCACTGCCCCGGCGGTGGCTACGGCCCTGTGTAATAAGAGAGCTATATTATTATAATGTTTATAGTAACAATATAATTAAGAACTAAAACGTTTTAAAGTTTTTATGTCGCCGAATTTTTTATTAAATGCAAATAGTAAACAAATAATTTAAAGAAATTGAATTAGAATATTCCTTTCGCAACGAAACAGGTGTTCTTTGTTCGGCTCCTTTAATTTTTCCCTTTGTACTCGGGCAGCGACAGCGAATCGCTCTGAATACCGCACTTGTTTCGTCTATTGACAAAAAATAATAAATAAAAAAATATAGATGGGTTTTACCTAAAGGAAGTCTGGTTTCCGAAGTTTTAAAAGCATTATTTGTTACCGAGAATTTTTTTATGGATTGAAAATATATATTTTTCATCATAGAGAGTCTTAGTCGGTTAACAGCTGTTAGAGAGCAATAAAGGCAGGAATATATTTGTCATAAAGTATGGAATCCAAAAATCTGAGGTCCAAATTTTGAAGTTCCGCCACTGACTTAACTTGTAAATAATGGAATATGCGGAAGTCTTTGACAAGTTCATCAATCTTTTGCTTCATTTATGATGGTGTCATAGCCTCCTAATATTAGATATTCAATAATAAACAACGTAAATTCAGTATAATGGTATTAGACTGAAGAAACTTTGCTTTCACGGCTAGTTTACGAAAAAACTGTTGGTCAGAAAGGTATCATGTATGGTATTTTTTGAAAGCACAGTTGTAAGTAGTAATGTTATCTTTAACATGAAAATAAAATATATAGGGTGTTCCATTTAAAAACAATGAGTCCAACTTGACCACCCTGTATAACAGTGAATAATTTGAAACAAATTGCAAGCGATTAATGTATTCAAGGATATGTAACGTTTTATGGAATATTGGGTTTTTCCATACCTGTTTCAAATTTTTATAAAAATGTCCGAAATATGAGCATTTTTTCAAATTTAACCGCGTTCCATTCCCTTACTATAAGTTGTAGACCCAATAGACCCTATATCAAAATAATCGTAACGAACAGGCGAATCAATTGGAACAATTATATACCGGGTGTCCCATTTGAAAAATACAAGTTTGGTTCACCACGAGTTTTTCGGACCACCCTGTACGATGGCTATAATTTTAAAACATAGCGTGTTTGACTATCGATTATATAAAAAAAAAATTCGAAATTCCTCACCGTTTACTCACAATCGTCCACCCCATCTTGGTTGCACCACCCTGTATATGCACGATAGACATAAATTACGTTTTCAACAATCAATCCACTTTTTAGATTTTTATTCTTTTGTTTTTAAGATTTCAATCGAACCAGTTTTGGTAAAACACCCTGTATAAGACCTCAGCATAAACCTAAATGGTTCGAATTTAATAAGTATTTTTATTAAAATAAACGTTGCCAAACTTCCGGGCTTCTGTTAATCGATGGAACATCTTCGGCTTCGTAACATGCGTAGTATTCCCGAAGTGTATATACATTTTTCCGGACCGCCAACTGGTGGCAGTTACCGTGAACTACAAGTGTATTTTTTTAGGGATCACACAACCCTAAACAGCCCGGGCTTCGGATAAGAAATTGCATTTATAGAGTCACCTATTGTACTTTTAACAAAGCCGTGGCAGTCATAGGAAGCCTGAACCGATATGCAACATAATGCACTTACTTGTAATGCAAAAAGATAGCGCTAACTACGTGTTTTTTAGAAAAAACACTGAAAAATTACGAAGTCCGAAATCGGGCTTCGCATACTAGGTCCAATATAGCGTTTTTGGCTTCCTAAAGGTGGAATCCATATATATATATATATATATATATATATATATATATATATATATATATATATATATAATGTTAAATGTAAGAAGTTGGTAACTGGAACGGTTCTGTGTGGTGGGGCGCCATCGTGTTGGCAAAAAATTTGCCTGTGTTCCGCTAGAGGTAAATTGCTAAAATATTGATTGTCTAAGTATTCTAGAATATTTAAGTATCTTTCTCCTACAAAAGTTAATACATAATTTAAAATGGGGAGATAATTTGCTTTGTAATGACCAGTGAGCGGAATCACGATGCGACAACAGAGTCGCACTCAGGACAAAAGCTAATTTACAAGTTATTAAGTTATTAATATTTTCCAAATACTAAACAGATTTTACAGTAGAATATATATATATATATATATATATATATATATATATATATATATATATATATATATATATATATATATATGTATATATATATATATATATATATATATATATATATATATATATATATATATATATATATATATATATATATATATATATATATATATATATATATATATATATATATATATATATATATATGGGTGTCCCACGACGAACTGCCGCGATCGATTATGGAAAAAGTATAAATAGCAAAGATCTGAAAATTTGGTAACTAAAATCTTTTCAAAATAAATACAGGGTGATCAAAAACTAACATTAAAAATGAAATTGAAGAAATCGTTAAAAGTCATTTTTTTCAAATGGAAGCCCCCTATTTGTATAATTTTACCCTACTCAGCATTAGAAATAAGGGTAACTTTGTATAAGGTTGTCTATTCTGAAAATCGATAGTTTTAGAAAAAATGGCAGTTTAACATTTTTCTATTTTAAAAATCATATACGGTTTTCAAGTTTTGTAATTAGTTGGCCATGACCGCGAGGCGCGGCCAAAAAAAACACTCGAGCACTACAGAAATGTCATTATTTCTTGCCATTTGACAATTATTGATAATAATCATGCCAGGGCGATTAAATTATACAAACGAAGATTATTTAAATTTGTTTATTATCTATGGGGAATGTAACAAAGTTTTATCAAGAACATGCGAGACATTTGCTGACAGATATCCAGATAAACAGAAACCGTCACGGAACAGTGTTAAACGAATAATGGAAAATTTCAAAAATTTTGACATTGTTAAGGCAAAAATGCATAAAAGAAAACCCATTCTCAATGATGAAAATGTCGAAATTACAATTTTGGGATATTTTGCGGCATATCCTATGACATCATTAAGACAACTGGCTCTACAAACAGGAATCTCAAAGAGCTCAATCCATAGAATTCTGTTGAAACACAAACAACTTCCACCCTTATTTAATATCTTTGGTTCAACACCTGAAAGATACTAATTTGCCGAAAAGAGTGCAGTTTTGTGAATTTCTTTTAACGATGATACAAGACGACGCTAGATTTTTGGACAACATAATTTGGACTGATGAAGCAAAATTTACGAAAAATTGCCTTTTTAACAGACATAATTCCCATTTTTCGAATGATTCAGATTCAGATTCTGTAAGGAATGATGGAATAGTAAAACTACATTTTTATGAAGAAAACTTAAATGGTAAGTCATTACCATAGAGCGTAAATTTGGATGCGCTAACAGAATCGGACTGCCGGATACTAGAAATTTTCAGTCGCGTAAAACACAATATTTTAACGTATTTTATTTTCATTGGCTTTTCATTCAATACAGAATAGTAGTGATAGATGGGATGTTCTGCATCCCCCCTCCCCCGGGGGAGGTGATGCTGTAACTGCGCATGCGCTATATATCGCCCACGTGGGCGAGTGTTATTTGACCTTGACCTTGAGAACTGACCTTGACCTTGAGTCATGACCTTGACCTTGAGAACTGACCTCGACCAACTGTCACCTGTCATACGTCATCTGTCATCTGTCATATGTCATCTGTCATCTGTCACCTGTCATATGTCATCTGTCACCTGTCATGTCATCTGTCATCTGTCATCTGTCACCTGTCATCTGTCATACGTCATCTGTCAACTGTCACACTCTTGGGCGTTAGCTACTTTGGTCTTAACTACTTGGGGCTGGAACTACTTGGGGCTTTAACTACTTGGACATCAACCACTTGGGCACTATCGATTGGGAACCTAACTGCATCGGATATGAGTGCTACTCCTTAAGAATATTATTAGTATTAAGTATTTCAGGGAAAAATGACGTCAAAAACGTTTTTCTTTATTTTGCCGATAGTAGGATTAGAACCTGGGACCTGCATATTACAACGTGGAATTACCAACGCTCTAGCCGACCTGGCCATCTGCTTCACATAAAATATTGAGTTCCGAACATAAAGGCTTGCGGCAGCTGGGAGGCAAGCAAGTTGTTGTTGTTGTTGTTTTTAGCGAAGTCACGATGATAACGATATGTAATAAATGGATTAAAGGAAGAAAACACACAGTAGTAGTAGTAGGAAAATTATTTATTTAGCCACAAGATATATCTATATTTAGCAACCTTATATACAAAATTAGTTAATAATATTAAACAGGTTACTGCTACGAATACAAGTAAACTAGAAATACTGTTCAGAGTTTCGGAGAAAGATGGCGTTAGTGTAGAATTAGCAGTACTAGAAATACTGTTCAGAGTTTCGGAGAAAGATGACGTTAGTGCAGAAGAATTAGTAATTCATAGAGGCCCTCGTCCCTAAACGATAAGTGTTGGAGAATTAAAATTTTGGCGTTAGATAGAAGTCATAAAGACCATTAGATATACAGGTTCAAAAACCCCAAAAAGAGTAAGGTCCTTTAGACAATGACTCTGGTGCCGACCAAAAGGGCCTTAAAATTGGTTTGCTTCGATAGGGACTAAGGGTAGGAGTAATAAAAGACATACCCCAAATTTGATCGAAATCCGTTGAGTCGTTTAGGCGCTAGAGGGTTACAAAGGTGTTTAAGGTATCAGGAGCACAGGAACTGATGACGGTAAATAAAAACTAAATTACGGCTAGCGCGTAAACGATAAGTGTTGAAGAATTAAAATTTTGGTGTTAGATAGAAGTCATAAAGACCATTAGATATATAGGCTTAAAAACCCCCAAAAAGAGTAAGGTCCTTTAGACAATTACTCTGGCGCTGACCAAAAGGGCCTTAAAATTTGTTTGCTTCGATAGGGACTAAGGGTAGGAGTAATAAAATACATATCCCCAAATTTCATCGAAATCCGTTAAGCCGTTTAGGCGTAGGCTTGCAGCTGTTGTTGTTTTTTTACATCACCCCGTATAGTAAATTTTCGATTAATTATAGAAATTATGAATATTAGTGGATTTAATAACATAAAGAAAATGTCAAAATTTCCACAATCAGGTTCAATCATGATGACGGCATCCTTCTATTTGTTAAACTGTTTTAAATATCCCTCACTTAGATTACTGCTAAAGCTCGCAACACTGTTCGCAATGCAGTGACCATTATCAATGATCTTTGTAGAATAAGATAGAAATCACCCCGTATACTCTAATATTTTTACACGCTGTATACCACAATATTAGTAATATGCTACTAGGTAACGTGAACCAACTGATAAGCACGACGCAAGGTCAACGCGACAACCGCTTTAATTGCTTAAACGTCTTTTCCGCGCTTATCTAATCGGCATGAGGCAAGGCCAGTACAACCAACGTTTTAATTGTTTAAGTGTGTTCTTAATGGGGAAACCAGCAGTTGATTCAACACTCGTTTCCAAGGTTTCTTGCAGAACAGTCAGTTCGTGAAAAAATACACGCTTGCTTTATTTTATTGTGTGTTGAAAAGTGTGTGTAATATTATTTGGTAAGTACATTTATTTCTATGTATTATATCAAAAATCAAATAATAATTAGTGATAGTAGGAATTCTGTGCTGGAAATTTATTATGTCTTATTATGATTTAGCGAAAATTAGTAATTGCGTTTAGAGTAGTGTTAAAAATACACCAACTCTGTCAGTCCTATTATTAAAAAATTATAGTTGTGTCTTTGTAACTGCTACTTGTAAAAACGATTTTATTTCTACAAAATAATAATGTGGGCGTTCATCTACCACATAAGCCAATAGTTCTATAAGGATAAAAAATAATATTGCGCAAGAGTATGAAATAACTAAAAATATCAATCGCTGCTAACCTCAACCCTCAGTAAAAATATTTTTATTTTACAGAAAATGTTCGTATGTGAATTCTGTAGCCGAGCATTTACCAGGAAGGATCACCTCAAGCGACATGGAGATTGTCGCATAGCGGTCAAGATCTGCGACGTCTGCAATGGAATTTTCAAGTCGGAGGGGGCTCTTCTTCGTCACCAGAAGGAGAAACACCCTGCTCCCAAAAGACCAGCTAATGCCACGCAGACATCCATGGCGAAAAGAGCAAGACTCGTTTCGACAGATGGTGAGTATTTAAAATTCAAATTTTTGGTGATCTAAATAATAAATTTGTCTTTATTGAACTCGGAATACTAAGTATTTATTTCCGATCTTCAGAACCAACAACATCGCCCACGCAGTATTGTGAAACATGCAAACTAGATATTCCTACGAACCGATGGGGGGCCCATCTAAGGACCCTGGGACATCGAGAGAAATGCTGCGTGATACAGGAGGAGGAAGGAGTAGAGTTGATCAGAACGTCACTCAGGAGCCGAATTGCTACGTACCGACTTACTTCAAGCCAGGATCCCGCCAACGTGAAGGATTATCTGCAACATCTCAAACAAAAATTCATCAAGTTGGTGGGAGACACCCGCGCGAAGTATGATCAGCTGAAGGTCGGACTGGAGCTTTTCGGCCGCTTCCTCCTGCAGTCGAGCGAGTCATCCGAGGTGAAGTCGTTCAACAGCAAGTACCAGATGGTGAATGGGGCTACAGACTTGGAGGAGCTATGTGAGCAGTTCATCGTCATCCTAGACCGGAAATATTCCGAATTTATGGAAAAGGATAGTGGTAAGTGTAAAACTATTGCAAAAAAAAAACAAACTGAAAACTGTTTGAGAGTTCTTACTAAAAAAAAAATATTCCTATTGTTACAGGGTGGACGCTTCAGCAGCTTCTCCATTTAGAATTAGGAATCAACAAGATCCAGCCTCTAAAGCCATCTTCGTACATCCCGCTGCCAAAGGAGATTGAAGCAAAGAAAGCTGTTCTGAACATTCAAAACACTGATCAAAAATGTTTCATGTGGTCAGTCCTAGCTGCCTTACATCCTTTGGATCGAACTCAAAATGCAAATAGAGTCGCGAACTATTTGCCATTTGAAAACGAGTTGGACTTTACAGGTATGGAATTTCCGATTAAACTTACCGATGTAGCGAAGTTTGAACGACTCAATAATATTTCTATCAACGTATACGGACTGGAGAAAGGGTTCGAAGATGGTAAAAATATTATTGAAGTTGTTGGGCCCTTATACTTTACAAATTCTCGTAATAGGGAGCGACATGTAAATTTGTTAGTAACCAGTGATGATTATGGTAATAGTCATTACTGCTTAATAAGAAGTTTATCTCGCCTGATCTCAAGACAATTATCTTTACATTGCGGAACGAAGTATTTATGTGATGGTTGTTTATCGTATTTTTATTCAGAACAAAAATTAAAGGCTCATCAGGAACACGATTGCGGGCACGTTTTAGCTAAAGTCCCAACGACAAATTTAAAAAAAAATAAATATGGCGAAGAGATTCCCGAGAATATTTTGAAATTTACAAACTTTGAAAAGAAATTAAAAGTACCTTTCGTTGTTTATGCCGATTTCGAAACTATCCTTGAACCTATCGATACAGAGGAAAATGCGCAGGATCCCGATACATCATACACTGTGAGAACGCACAAACATGTCCCGTACTCTTTCGGTTACTACATCAAATGTGACTTTGATGATGCTCATTCGATTTACCAAAGTTATAGGGGTCCGGATGCTCACAAAGAATTCGTAAAACGCTTAGAGATTGATTGTAAATCAATCTATAATCGCTTTATGAAGGAAGTAGTACCCATGATACCTATTTCTGCGGAACAAGAGATTGAGCATCAAAATGCTACGGTGTGTCATATTTGCGAAAAGCCATTTGATGTAGCATTAAACGATCGCGTGCACGATCACGACCACTTGGTAGGGAGCTATAAAGGCCCCGCCCACTCTGTATGCAACCTAAATTACAAAATCCCTCAATTTATACCCATCTTTTTCCATAATATGTCCAACTTTGATTCCCACCTGTTTGTCAAGGAATTGGCTTCCAACGAAGAAAAGCTGGATGTTATCCCCCAAAACAAGGAAAAGTACATCTCCTTTACTAAACATGTTTTGGTGGATAACATCGAAAACAGGGATGGTAAACAACGGCAGGTATTTTTAAAATTACGCTTCCTTGACAGTTTTCGCTTCATGGCCAGCGGCCTAGATAAACTTAGTCAAAATTTAAAACCAGAACAATGTCGAGAAGTTAGAAAATATTTCGCGGAAATAAGTTTCAGCTTATTCGACAGAAGGGTGTCTTCCCATATAATTACGTGGATAGTTTCGCAAAATTGAACGATGCTAAACTACCATCACATAAAGACTTTTACAACCAGCTAAAGAAAGAAGACATTAGCAAAGAGGATTACAAGCGTGCTTGGGCTGTTTGGAATTTATTTGAATGCAAAACTTTAGGCGAATATTCAGATATTTATTTAAAATCTGAGGTTTTATTATTAACTGATGTGTTTGAAAGTTTTAGAGACGTGTGCCATAGTACTTACGGTCTAGACCCTGCGCAGTACTTCACAGCGCCCGCTCTTTCGATGGACGCCGCACTCAAGGCCACATCAATTAACTTAGAATTACTGACAGATCTAGACATGGTACACTTCTTTAAACACGGTATTCGCGGCGGGGTCAGTCAGTGTAGTGTTAGAAAAGCTTTTGCGAACAATCAATTTATACCTCATTATGACGCTTCCAAACATGCTTCCTACATCATGTATTTGGACGCCACCAACCTGTATGGTGCAGCCATGTCACAATATTTACCAACGGGGAATTTTAAGTGGTTGGATGAGACCGAAATTCAAAGTTTAGATTACATGAATATCGCGAATGATTCTAAAACTGGCTACATATTAGAGGTAGATTTAGAATATCCCGAACAGTTGCATTACTTACACAATGAACTACCCTTTTGTCCAGAATCCATAGCCCCACCAGAATCAAAATTCCAAGACATTACAAAATTAATACCAAACTTTCTTAAAAAAGAAAAATATATTATTCATTATCAAAATTTGCGTCAGGCTTTAGATTATGGGCTTAAGCTCACAAAAATTCATCGCGTTATATCTTTTGATCAATCGCCATGGCTAAAGAAATACATTGACCTAAACACAGCGATGCGTAATAAAGCGAAAAATAAGTTTGAAAAGGATTTCTTCAAACTTATGAACAACGCTGTGTTTGGTAAAACGATGGAAAATGTGGAGAAGCGGGTAGATGTTAAACTTGTTTCTCATTGGGAAAATATTGGTAGAAGGTTGGGAGCCGAAGCGTTAATCTCGAAACCTCATTTTAAAGACCGCACGATTTTCGGCGAAAACCTGGTAGCTATCCAGATGAAAAAACAAAAAGTCACATATAATAAGCCTATTTACGTAGGTTTTAGCATCTTGGAAATATCCAAGACTATTATGTATGACTTTTTGTATGGGTATATTAAGCCAAAATACGGCAACAATGCGGTATTACTCTACACTGACACCGATTCACTTGTTTTAAAAATTACAACCGAAAATTTCTATAATGACATGCGAGAAAATTTAGATAGATTCGATACGTCCAATTACTCACAAGATAACCCACATGGTGTTCCTATAAACCAATCAATTTTGGGTAAAATGAAAGATGAGTATGCAGGAAAAATCATTTGGGATTTCTACGGTACCGGGGCGAAGGCATATTGTGTAAATGTGGAGGGAAAGTTAACGAAAAAAGCTAAGGGAGTTCCTGACTACGTCACCAAGAAAGAACTGACTCTTGATGATTATAGGGAGGCGGTTGACGTAGAAGGAACTCACATTCATCGACAGATGAACACTTTTCGTTCACATTTACACGATATGTATGTCGAACTGAAAAATAAGGTAGCGCTATCACACGCGGACGATAAGCGCTATCTTATTCCCGGTGACTTAGAGAACACGCTTGCTTGGGGTCATCGAGATATTGAAAAGTATAAGGAATAATCGGAAATTCCATGGGTTAAGACTGATCACCGATAGCTAACTTTACATCAATCACCTTTGATAGCTAAATGTGTGTGACTTTAGAGGTTGTGATATTAGGCTAGTAATTTATTTTAGATAGTTAATTATTGTATTTATTTTACCCTAATCTATCCTATTCAATGTATTTACCTAGTTACTTTATATGTATATTTTACCCAAGCTTACCCTATTTTTATATTGTTTGTTTATTGTCTCCTATTTACGATTGTACTCTATTTACGAGTTACGGGCCACTGTTCGGTCACTTTTTTTTACTTTTTTTAAATTTTTACCCGTTAATAAATGTTGGGTTTTTGTGTATATATTGGTGTTTTATTTCCTGAGTTAGAGCAAAGAAAAACAAATCGACGTTAGACTATTTATTTAGTAACAGTATAATATTCAAGATTAAGCTTATACAATTCATAAACATGCTTTGCAAATAGGTGTATTAGCTTCTCGGTCCATCGAAAAAGATACTTGTCGGTTGTGGCATCTTCAAACTTTAGACTTCTCTTATCGCCATTGCGATGAAACACTAGCGTGTACTGTCCAATTATCATAAATATATCTACCCAATGGGTATTGAAACAATCAAAAGTGCTTAAAAATTCTTCAAATTCCGCACTAGAGAAAGAAATTTTGCCATAACCAATAGTATCCAAAATTACTTGTTTGCGTTCCTCTTCTGGCGTACGAAAAATGACAGTGATAAAATCATCAATCTCGTAAACTCGGTTAGGCTTAGTCTTAAGAACTGGAACATCAGGACATCTAGAATGAGATTCAAACACCTTATCCCAACCGGATGAGGAGGAGGAGGAGGAAGCCATTGGTAAGTTTAAATGGTAAGTTTCAATAATATTCTAACCACAGATTTCTTTTCTTGGTAAAACTGAATATCTCTTTTCAGCCTGCGTAATTTTTTCAAATGCTTGTCTAATCTAACTGACCAGTCAACCGTCTTTGCCATGCGCTCGAGACTAAATGCCCAAATTTTTCAAGGGTTTCGAATAATATAGGATAAAATTAAACATGTAATACAATTTAACTTCTTTATTTAGGTAAAAAATCATAAATATATTCATACAGGATTTTTGAATTCTCAGCACTACAAATACAATATTCTAAAGCATGATAAGAACAAGTGGTTTTACTTAGAGCTAATTTCGGTACAGCAACACTGTCCCCAGTAAATTCTAAATTAACAATATCGGATACGTTCTTAAGATGTTTCATCGTGGAAAAAGTTTCCAGTAAGAAGGTCTTCTTTACATGACCCTTCACATAGATGACATCAACATCCCATAGATCGTTGTAGATAATGCGGTGAAGTTCATTGTAATCGGTTTCACCAGAATTGTAGTATAAACCATGTCGGTTTCCATATAGAAACATTGCTTGCTTCCGACAATCATAGGACAGTTCATAAAACGGTTTAACGGGTTTGAAAAGATAGTTTTTGATTTGCTTCCCATCGTAAATAGCCAATTCTTTAGCTTGAAATTCTGGAACGCTGAATCCTTGAACGTCAACCACAACAAACTTCATCGTGCTGAGAGGGTTGAATAGGAAATGACTACAATAGATCACGTACTTGACCTGTTAAAGCCTGATACTCGAGCACTCGGTCATGAATAATTATACAAAAGGCCCGTGACTCAGCCGAGAAGTTTTCGGAACTTTGAAACTCCAACTTAACGTCAATAGTGTTACTCTTGAGGGCTTCATTTTGTTTGGAACAGTCAATAACAAAGAGGGCTCTACTAGCGAAAGCGAGAAAATCCAAAAGCGGCTCCGATCGCTGCTTTCCCAAATAGGTTTTTTGAAAGTCCGTATACATCTGATAGGCTTCTGCAAACTGTCTATTGGCAAAGTTTAGGTTTAACGACTCATAGGGGTAAACTTCAGAATTTAAATGCAACTTAACGTCGGTGATGTCTAAATTATCAAAGTAGGTACAATCAGCTTCAAAGTTATCTTTTCGCTTCTTCATAAAAAATACAATGACGTATCGGGCTCTCTCAGACATGGTCTTAACGGTCCAAATATCACGCTTTGTTGTTCCCAAAGCAGGCAGTTCATGTAGTTCCCAATTTCTAAACGGAATATATATCGGTTTGTTCTTTGCAATTTCATCCAAAAGCCTTAATTTCACTGCATCACTCGGGTAAATATGTCTCACTTTCAACACAACCGTTTTTAAGGTTATTGTTGCCTTCTTAGTACCCGAGAACTTGTAGCAGTTGTCGTCATGACGAGCACGAACTAATTTAAGTTTCTGTTTACCCATTAATACATTGTGGTAATCGGCAAACACACCAAACAAGATTGAAAGTGGAATGCGAAAATTAAAGTCTTTAGAAGTTTCATCCAAGGTCTTAACAGTTCCACTAGGCCAATTCCATCCGGCTATGTCTAGAGCACGGCTTTCCTGCTCATTTAAACATAGCATATTTTTAACTGTGCTAACAATACCAGGATCTCGAATCTTTTCAATCTCCTTACCATTAACTTCATAGGAAATGTTGTCAAAGAGAAAGGCTCCAGCATTATTGGTTAGATCGCAAGTACCCGTCTTACCGGTGGCATCTGCTTCCACCTTAAACGTGCCCTCGATGTAGAGTTGAGCTTCACTCATATCCAAAAAGACATCTTGCTGATTGATAGCAATCTCGATTTCATTGTTATTAAAGGAGTTGGTGAAGGGGTGATAAGTGTGCCATTCTTCGCGAATGACCGACTCATCGCTCTTGATCTGATTGAAGATTTGAAGTTTTTCTGACATGATAGCCGTAAGGACTGCTTATAGACTGCAAATATAATATATTTGAAAACGTGAGTGACCCCTTCGACTTCTGATCACTGAATGATCTGCCGACTGAGGTATTAGTGTTAGTATAACATTTTTCATGTACTTGACAAATTCCTTGGGCGGTTTCAAGTTGCCAAAACTGTCGAAATAAACAACTCGATTACCGTGTTTCTTGTAAGCTACCCAATGTGTTCCGGATCCCGTGTTCCGATCCAAATTAATAACACCACACTCTGTTTTGAAGGGTGCGTTCGGTAAAGTGTCTCGCATAAATACTCCTCGAAAATGCGGTATTTTTAATCGAGAGACGTACGAATTAATATCGTGATCGGATAACGGTTTGTCAGGTAGCTTTATTGGTAGTTTTTTGGCATTTTTCGTAAAAACAATCCATAACCCGTTTTGTGTTTCTTTAAATACATGCCGCTACCCTTTTTTCCCAATGCAATCGCTTCCATTGTTTCGTTGTGTCGTTTCGATTCTTTTAACTTCTCCTTGGCACAGCGTCATTAATGGCCTTCGCTATCCCCGCGGCGCCTCCGCTTAGTGCCCCTAGGGCACTAAGTCCTGCAAATATGGGAATAAGTGGTAGAAACCCACCCTGTTTCGGTAATGGAATTATTCTCGGTACGTTGAGCCTCTTACGACCTCCAACCTTCTTGACCGTTACTCGTGCAGCTTTAAATATTTTACTGAGAGTCCTTTTCTTACTAACATCACCCGCACCCGTATGTCGAAGTTGTTTCTTAAGCAGAGTGACCACTGATGATAGGGTTTTCATGTTCTTCTTCTTGCCAGCACCCAGCTTGCGTTTTACCTTCATAGCGTTAGTTACTAACCACGCTGAAGCTTTTTCACCAAAACTGGAATCGCTTGCCTTTACTCGTCCCCAAGCTCGGTTCTCCAACACTCGATCGGCTCGATGTCTTTGTTCCAACTCTGTCGACTTGGCGTATTCGATATCGTGATCGCGACAAGCACTATCCAATTTGTTCTTTGGTCGATCGCCTCGAGCCAGTCGCTCTTGAAGTTTGGTCCCAGGTCCGCAATAGGAATAACCAGGCAAATGAAGCTCGAACGGGAGCTTGTTGATAGCTGTATTTAACACACCTGCACCCTGCCGAGTCCTCATTCATAATGAAGCCCTGGGAGGGTGTAGAGTAGTATTTATAGAGATGCGTCAAGAGAAACAGAAACTCAAAATCCAAGTTTATAATTGCGATATGAAAACAGACAAGTCCCAAAGTAGCAAACATGGTCAACTCTTACCTTCTACAATTCGAGCGTTAATATGTGGTCCGAGTAATTGTGGCAAAACCAATGTAATGATTAGTCTTTTGATTGATGAAAATGCTTTAAAATTCGAGGATGTGTACGTGTATTCCAAATCCCTACAGCAAGGCAAGTACGACTTTCTTCAACAGGCTATGAAACATTCTCGTTTAGGCTATTTCGGCTACAGCGATAATGATGAAGTTCTAGATCCTGTCAGCGCCCGACCTCACTCTGTATTCATATTTGATGACGTAGCATGTGAGAAGCAGGATAAAATACGTAATTATTTTTGTATGGGTCGGCATCATGCAATTGATTCATTCTATTTATCGCAAACTTACTCGAAAATACCGAAACAGCTGGTTCGTGACAATGCCAATGTATTAATTTTATTTAAGCAGGATGACTTAAACTTGAAACATATCTACGATGATCACGTTAATACAGACATGACATTCGATGCATTTAAACATATTTGTTCCGAATGTTGGAAAGATAGGTATGGGTTCCTAGTAATGGTGAAAGACAATGATATTGCTAAAGGCCGATATTGTAGCAAGTTTGATACATATATCATACCCTAAACCCTCCGGACTCAGTGCAACACTTGACGTTCTAGAAGCTAGATGTGTTAAGTCTCGAGAAACAGGATCTGGTTAGGAGTTGTTTTAGCTGTTTCCTAGCTGTTTTTCCCGAACAGGGTCTGTTTTTTAGATGTTTTGTCCAGAACAGGGCCTGTTTTTAGCTGTTTCTCCCGAACAGGGTCTGTTTTCTTAGCTGTTTTTCTAGAACAGGGTCTGTTTTTTCCCGAACAGGGTCTGTTTTTTCAGAACAGGGTCTGTTTTTTAGCTGTTTTTTCCAGAACAGGGTCTGTTTTTTAGCTGTTTTTCCCGAACAGGGCCTGTTTTTAGCTGTTTTTTCCAGAACAGGGTCTGTTTTTTAGCTGTATTTTCGGAACAGGGTCTGTTTTTAGCTGTTCTTTTAGCTGTTTTTCTCGAAACAGGGTCTGTTTTTAGCTGTTTTTCCAGAACAGGGTCTGTTTGTAATATGTCTACCCCCATGAGCCAGCTCGATAAAGACGTTAAACGGAGGATTCTCCAAGCTGCACGAACAATAAGAAAGAAGTATTTAGCATTAAAGTTGGAGCGAGGCGAAGAAGATGAAGCTCTTAATAAATTCTTAATGCCTATTACCGATCCTCTGAATAAGCTTGAGAGTGCTTCCGCCACCACCACTGTAAAATCTAAGAAACGGAAGATTAAATTGGAAGAGAGCATTGGTGGAAAACCCAAAGTAACTCGAGAAGTGAAACCACCTGTAAAATTTTTAACCGAGGAAACTCACTACGGGGATGCTGTTGCTGCTGCTGATGATGATGATGATGATGCTGTGTTTGAAGAAATAGCTCAGAATCCTGCGGAACACATAAGAAAGAATTTTGAAGATTCTCTTCGAAAATCTGATGTGTTTGAGACTTTTATCGAGCAGTATCCGAAGATTGCTCAAGACTATCTGAAACTATATTGGTCGCACTCTGCCGAAATAGATGCTAACAGCCTGAAATATGATTTGGTGACTGATTCTTGGAGCTTAGGTTCAGAACCGGTTAATTTCTTAAAGAATGGTGATATTCAAGTTGCCCCCCTTACGTATAAAGGAACTCTGGGACTATACGATTTATTGTTTCTCAAGGTTCCTCAATTTAATACCGCTGCCGATGAAGAACAATATAAGGATATTTTAAAGCGAACAGATTTATACTTGAAAGACAATGGTCAGTTGAAAGGTAATAGATCCCACAAATACAATGTCATTGTGAAACCACTAATTTCGAAAGGTTCTACCAGTAAAATTCCTTCGCCCGGGGGTAGAATAGTGACCAGATCGAAGTCTGAGAAATCCGGATCTGTGAAATCTGGATCTGCCTTAATGGAATACAGCGAAAAACCCAAAAAATATGTCTACTACGATGACGTCAACGAGTTTGTTGATAGGTTAAAAAAGCTAGACGCTTCCAATCAGGTTGGCAACAATAATAACATGAGCGAGATTTGGAGCATTTTGCATGAATTGGAACACCTTGGAGTAATTGAATTCTATAAATAAGTTTGTTAAAGCTGTTATGCCTTAGTACCGCAGTAATCATGAATAAGTTTGGACGTTCCTTGCCCACGTCGTCTAATCAGAAGAGAGTGAGAGTGTTGCAAGCACCCAACTTGATCACTCTTACAAAAGATGGCGATTATGATATTCGAGATCATCGGCTTTGTAACGTCAAATCGCCAGCAGATATCGCTGATGCAGTAAATAAAAAGTTTGTAGAGAGTATGCTAACTTCACTTTCTACTACCATTGATAGATCGCTGAATGATAAAATACAAGTATCCCACTTGGAGATGTTGAGACAAGTAATGGGGTTGGAACAAAAAGTAAACAACTCTATCGGTAGTATTGTAAAGCAAATGGAGGCATTTACAAAAACTAATAAGGATTCTGTAGACTCGGTATCCGACCAACTTAAGCTGCTTGACAACAAATTAAAGAGCGAGACTTTAGTTTTGGATACCCACCTGGATCGCCTATCTACCCAATTCAAGGATCTCGAAAAACTCCTGAAAGTTTACACCAATCAGGCTATTCAAAATGCTCTCAGACCAGTCAGGACGGATATGGGAAAGATTCGTGAAGAATTCTCAAAATTATTACAAACAGTTGATTTGCTAAAGAAAGGATCTTCCCGTCCACCAACTGTCTAAAATTTAGAACGTATATAATTCGATATCTTGCTGCCGAACCTCATTCTTTGTGAAATAATGGCTAAGGGTATTACGAAGGCGAGAGAACAAGTTGTTAAGGAACTACATAAACCAGCTAGAATCAAATTTAAACGTCGCAGATTTGTCCAGTATGGTTTAGATGATACGTTTGCTTCCGATCTTGCTCAGCTCGATCAGTATGCTCGTGAAAACAAGGGATTTAAATACATCTTGGTTGTAATTGATTGCTTTTCCAAATTTCTCTGGACCAGACCTCTAAAGTCAAAAAATGCTCAGGATGTGACTAATGCCATGGATCATATACTCAAACAGTCCCGGAGGATTCCGAAAAAGCTGGTGACAGATAATGGGAAAGAGTATTACAACGCTAGCTTTCAAAGTCTTATGAAGAAGCATGGCATACATCATTACAGTACCTTTAGTATTTTAAAGGCTTCTGTTGCAGAACGTGTAATTCGAACGCTCAAAGAACACTTGTTTAAGTTGTTTACCTTGAATGGTAATCATAAATGGATTGACTTGTTGGAACAAGTTACAAATACTTACAACAACACCAAACATCACACAATCCGCATGAAACCGAAGGATGTTAGCAAGAGTAATGAGAAGAAAATATTGGACTCTGTTTATAGTCGTTTAAAGGTTGTGGCAAAGCAAAAATTCAAAGTTGGTGACATTGTTCGCATCAGTAAGGCTAAGCACGTGTTTGAAAAGGGTTATGTACCTAATTGGACCACTGAGTTGTTTAAAGTATCTCAGGTGAAGATTACCAATCCTACAACTTATTTGCTAGAGGATACAAGCGGGCAACCCATTAGTGGTGGATTCTATGAAGAAGAATTGCAAAAAACCAAACAATCTGATGTATTTCTTATTGAACAAGTTTTGCGTAAAAAGGGTAAAAAGATGTTTGTCAAATGGCTTGGGTTTGATAAGTCTCATAACAGTTGGATAGATATGGTTAAGGATGTGGTTTAAGTCCGATCTCTGTACAAATAGTCAACATTTTTCCGGTTTTCGTCAGTTGAAATCATGCCGTATTGCAAGGAGTGTAATACTGAAATTTTATCCCGTAGTGCTCATAACCGTACCACAAAACATAAGCAGCAATGTAGTGAGACCTTGTACTCTCAGGTAAAATTAGTTCGAACTGCTTTTAAAACCGCATACTAACTTACCATCTGACGAGTGACTTACATTCAACTGATGTTAAGCAATATTTAGAAGATCTCAAAGATACGGTTATTACTTTACTCACTGATCCTTTAAAGACTTATCCCCAGCTTAAAGTTAATATGGAGCTCTATGGTTGTTATCTTTTGGCATCCACACAAGAACAAGACATTAAATCTTTTAATACAAAATTTAGTGTTATTTCTCCCAGCACTAATTTGGAGGACTTTTACAGCGAATATCAGATCTCTCTAGTGAAAAAAGCTTCCGAATTTACCGAGATGGGAAGCGGATGGGCGTTATCCAAACTACTGTTTCTCGAACTTAACATCAATAAATGTGGAGTGGGGATATAGTTTCCTCTACACTCATACTAATCCTAATGCGTTGATTGACGTCACTATTTTAGTGTGAACCATGTCTAGTAAAAGTTGTACCGCTGCTGCTGCTGCTCCAGAGTTTCCAGAAGAAGAAGACGATAGTTCTCAAAGCTCATCACCCTATTGGACATATCTAGATAGTATGATTCTCCGAAGTAATAGAGAAATTCGCAAGGAGAATAAACTCTTGGGCGAATTTTACCATCCTACTGGTAATTTTACAGTACTTGTGGGCCTCAGTGTTGCTAGGGGGATGATACCAAGTGTTAAACTAGTTCCTACAACGCCTGAACATCAGCCAGTCTCCCTCAGCGATTCTGATTGGAACGAGTTTTTGGAGATCATTGACAAGATGTTTGAAGATATTGATGGAAGTGCGATAACAACGCTAACGTCGTCATCGGAAAATTTTACCGTATCCAGTGCTATTCTTTTAAACGAACGAATATTCCGACTTGGAAGCAATGATGTAACTTTAACGTTTTCTTGTAATGATATAAATTCTATTGTTAGCATTAAGCATTTAATTAACTATAGATTAGAATTAGTTAAACGTTTACAATTTAGAACCTATTATGATGATATTTTACAGTATGCTCAATGTTTTGTTGATATTAAGGAAAACTTTTTTCAAATTGTAACCAATCTGTGTAACTTAGACCTGTCTGAACAAAGTTATTACATGCTGGAATTATTGCATTACAACCAGCAAAAATTGTTAGATGACTTTGATAAACTCTATATGTATACTGATGATTCATAATACTAATAAATAGTTTAAAGCTCAAGGTTCTTTTCTTTCTCCTTCTCTCTCTCTCTCTCTCTCTCTCTCTCTCTCTCTCTCTCTCTCTCTCTCTCCTTTCCTCCTCCTACCCCTCTCTGCTGCTGCTATCACTAATAAATACAGCTCGATTCTAGCAGAGATTTCATAGTTGTTTCAGCATTCGTTGCATACAGTTATAACCTGTCGAGACTTGTCGTGTGTTTTGATACCTGTTTAGCAACATTCTACAATGAGTATTTCCAAGCAAACATTAGCGGAACTTAACGCTCGTATTAACAGTGATGTTGTGAACTTTCCCGAATGCAGAAAACTTTCCACTCTACCTATAGGAGTAGCGTATCCTATTCAAAAACTGAAATTTGTAACAACACGTTATGGGAGAGCCCTTGTTGCGACATTGCTTGACTCAGCCCAGGAGGATGTACTATTTCAAACATACTTACCGCAACGGATAGCTGAAACTATGTCGCAGGATCTGGTTGACAACATGAATCAATCGAGTGCCCAGTATACTCTAGCATATTTGGGGAAAAGCTTGACTGCTGCTGCTGCTGGTGGTAACCCTCGCACCCTAATCCAGTTTGAATGCTTGGAATAAACCTGTTTCAAGAGATATTGATGATGGTGGTGGTGGTGGTGGTATATCTTACCTTACTTAAAGCCCTTCCGTACTGTAAACTGTTTAGAAGTTAGTTTAACACAGTCGTTGTCGCTGCTACCTTCGAGTCTAACCAGTGTGCAAGATGTCTCAAGAACGTCAGGACGTTTGCATCGATCTTCAAGGTTACCCTTTAGCCAGTGGGTTTATACCGAAGGAGTTGGCTGTGTTTTATGGCGTACGATTTTGCAGCTTTCTCTTCAAACCTCCGTATGGTAGGAAATTTTTAAAACCCGAAGATCTCAAGATAGTAGAACATTTGGAGGAAAAATACCATGGGCTAATGTGGGAGTCTGGCTGTTTGGACTTGAACCAATTTGAAAGTGTTTTACGTGACATCCGTCTTCAGTATGACGCTCCTAAATTTCTGGTTAAGGGTGATTTAAAGGCAACTTGTTTAAAACAGATTTTTGATTCTTGTCTTATCTTTAGTATTCCTTTAAAGACTGAACCTAAATTAAGTAAATATAAAAAAGTTGTAGAATGTTTTCACCATAAGGACTTTAATGTTTGGCATTGTGCCTGTAATAATGCCAAGTTATTGTATAATTTTCGACATTGTTTTTTAAATGATATGGAATAAAAGTATATAACATATTTTGTTTGTTTTATTTCTTAGTATAGCTCGATTAGTCTAAGTAGGAAGTCGTTGTCAAATGGCTAGCCGCAGTGTAGATTGCACTGATTGCTTAGACGACGGTCTGGGCGTTATTCGTACTTTTGAAGAAAGACTGATTACGTTTGAAAATTGGTCCAATAAAGTTAGCCCGAAAGACTTAGCACAGGCTGGTTTTTATTACACCCAGCGATTAGATATAGTTAAATGTGCATTTTGTTATTGCGAGTTTGCTGATTGGAAGGAAGGGGATGATCCACTAACCGATCACTACAAGTACTCTAAGCATTGTGGACTAGCTAAAGTATTGTGGAAGTGTCGACCACAGAAAAAGAAAGCCTCACCGCGAAGCTTGAAAAAGATACAACCAGAACCGCTCCGAACTCTCCATGTTAGTTCTCTGTTCTTAATACCACTGTTGGTGTTATTAGCCAGTGGGCTGATACACCTCTATGATATTATAAATCCCCATTCTTCGACGCTTTAGCTCATTTTCACGTGAGCTATGGATCTGTTAAGTTCGTCCTTCATTCTGCTGGTTGCAGTAGTACACAACGTCTTCTACGTATATCGACCTTTAAATGTGAAAAACGCCTCTGTTTTGTTCGATTTTGGAGATTGTAACGCTAGCAGACCATGGATTCCGTTGGATTTCAACCCGCAGAACGCTGATCACATGTCTGTATTCTCCGCCACGATACCTCCATCAAACAGCAGCAGCAGCTCTTTTCGCTACAAGGTTCACTTTCTCTTTCAAGATTCGACGATTGGTGAAACAGGATGGATGACGTTCCTTAGCGAGTGCAAGAATGAGACCACATCCCCACCTCGTACTCCTGCTGCTGCTAATTCTACACTAACGCCATCTTTCTCCGAAACTCTGAACAGTATTTCTAGTTTACTTGTATTCGTAGCAGTAACCTGTTTAATATTATTAACTAATTTTGTATATAAGGTTGCTAAATATAGATATATCTTGTGGCTAAATAAATAATTTTCCTACTACTACTACTGTGTGTTTTCTTCCTTTAATCCATTTATTACATATCGTTATCATCGTGACTTCGCTAAAAACAACAACAACAACAACTTGCTTGCCTCCCAGCTGCCGTAAGCCTTTATGTTCGGAACTCAATATTTTATGTGAAGCAGATGGCCAGGTCGGCTAGAGCGTTGGCAATTCCACGTTGTAATATGCAGGTCCCAGGTTCTAATCCTACTATCGGCAAAATAAAGAAAAAAGTTTTTGACGTCATTTTTCCCTGAAATACTTAATACTAATAATATTCTTAAGGAGTAGTACTCATATCCGATGCAGTTAGGTTCCCAATCGATAGTGCCCAAGTGGTTGATGTCCAAGTAGTTAAAGCCACAAGTAGTTCCAGCCCCAAGTAGTTAAGACCAAAGTAGCTAACGCCCAAGAGTGTGACAGTTGACAGATGACGTATGACAGATGACAGGTGACAGATGACAGATGACATGACAGGTGACAGATGACATATGACAGGTGACAGATGACAGATGACATATGACAGATGACAGATGACGTATGACAGGTGACAGTTGGTCAAGATCAGTTCTCAAGGTCAAGGTCATGACTCAAGGTCAAGGTCCGTTCTCAAGGTCAAGGTCAAATAACACTTGCCCACGTGGGCGATATATAGCGCATGCGCAGTTACAGCATCACCTCCCCCGGGGGACGGGGGATGCAGAACATCCCATCTATCACTACTCAGAATTTTAAATTATATCAGTTATATGAATAATAACCTAGGGTATACAAAAAATGTGTTTTTGGTTACTTTAAATAATGTTATTTTGTGCCACGTCCGAAGCGACTAGACTATAGCTCGCATTGTTAGGGATCAGGAACGTTAGGTATTTACACCAGAGTATTTAGTTGAAATTTGAAACTAAGTTGAAATTATCGCATTATACCAGTATATTTTTAAATTATGGATTCCTAATAATTATATTTATATATCAGTCGATTAAAACTATTAAAATACCGTTAAATAACATCACCTGCCATTGTGTTAAAATTATAAGAAATATGAGCTCCGATGGTGTAAACGCTACAGGCGCATTGCTATAGTAGAGTCAACCAAGCCCGAGTGTAGAGTTGTAGATACGGGAAAATAAACTTAAAATTTCAATTAAAACATTTTTTATATTAAAAAGCTCATCAAGGTTATATTAAAAATAAGTTCTCAAATCTTGCGTGCAAAATAAATTATTAAAATTTGTTCTCAATTTCTTAGCAATAGTTTATTTATTTTCGTTTTAAAAATCCACGTATTTAACGTGAACGATCTTTCTAATTCTACCAAAGTTATAGATTTTACAGGTTAAAAATTGTTTGACTGAAACAGATGTTTTTCTTGCATAAGATTCACATCATAAGTGGTTTCACAATATTTCATGAATTCTGACCGAAAACATACCTTAAAATTATATAAAGAACAATTTTTGTCTTTTATTCTGAAGCCACAATCAGTTGTACCTGGACTCATTTTTGTGCGCCCTAAAGTTTCTTTCTGCAGTAAGTTTGTTCCCACATACAAACTGTTAGGATTTTTATATAATATAGCTTTAGAGTTTTCCATTTTTAGCCTCCTGAACACAAATAGAGCTCGAAATAGATACAATATGCGATCTCTTTGGTTTGAAAGGAAAACCTAGCGTTGGGATTTTCTTCTATTTGAATGTGAAAGGCCAAAAATAAATCAAAATTTTGTGTGCCTACATACGTTTTCATACGAAATAAACCCAGACATTTGTTTTTCTAAACTTTTCTGCCGTTGTATGCGCGTATTGACGAGAGTTTATTTTTTTACAAAAGTTGTACCAACGGCGCAAGGCCCTAGTGCTAAGGCATCCGCTTATGGATCGGATCAATTGGTAGTGGATTCAATGCCGGGCCCGACCGGTCTTTGTTTTGAATTCTTGTCAAATTCATACTACATGAGAATCCACGCTGGCGCTTCGAAGCTCCCGAGTTCCTGTGTCAGGGATATTTTTTAATGACTTATACGTGCCGAGCGTAGCAAGGTCCGTATCACTACGTCAAATGTGCATGTGCGGACGTAAATTAAATTTTAAATGAAAGAGTCCTTCCGGACGTAGAAACCGAGAAGCGCAACAAGCTTGTCGCAAAATGTGTATGCGCAAGTCAGGCAGCCAAAGTACAGTTGGTATAGCTAGCCGCTTGTTATAGTGAGCTGTCGCGCGGGTCCGGGCGTTGGACCGTCGCGGTTTTTTAATAATGTGCCTAGTTTCCCCAAGAAATTATTTACCTACAAATAAACATCGCAAAAAAACATAGAATAGATACTATAGTATATTAAACATTGCCACTCTAGATGTTTATGACTTTTAGTAGTGCTTTTCTATGTGATTTAAAAGTCTAAGATTGTTTGCCGCCTCCCGTTTTGATACGTCTCCTCAATAGATGTCGCGCCTTGTGCTAAAAGTATGATTATTCGTAATGCGTTAGAATAAATAAGTAATACAAGGAATCAAGGAATGTACTGTACCATGAACCATTTTCGTTAAACATGTATTTTTAGTGATTTACAATAAATCTAAGTTTTTCTACAGTTTATCCGTTTCATTATTTAATCCGACTATGCTACAGGTCCTAAAATTGCATTTTTGCTGTAACTTGACCGAAATGTCAAATAATATCCAAACACATATTGATATTACACAATGAAATAGGAAAGCTAGCCGAAACACCATTTTCTTTAATAAATACAATACAGATACAATGCGCATATTACTTAATTAGTTTTTCTTTGTCAAACCCAAATGTTTTTTAAAGAGTATATTTCACGGGGCGGTTCGAGTGTATTATAGCGAACCCAGCAAAACCCAACCAGGACCGACAGCGTCGACAGCCACGCGCGCGCCGAAAGCAATATTACTGGTGGGCTGTCGACAAACTTTGCCTGTTTTTAACTTCCTAAAGCGCGAATGTTGATCTCTCTCTTAGTTTTAATGCATTTATATAGTCCATATAAACCTATGACGTCACCTTAAAATACGACCCAGCCCGGAGCAAGCTTAGATATCTTTCGACGACGGCTTGGCTTGATTCTTTCTTGGGGAAGTTGCATTTTTTTAAAAGAAAAGTTTGGTTTTACAAAATACATTATTAAGTTGGTCATTGAAAATAAATTTAGGTGGGTCATTGACAAATGACCTTATGGACGAGCCGCGCCTGTTGGAATATAAATTCCAGAACATTATATATATATATATATATATATATATATATATATATATATATATATATATATATATGTATATATATACATATATATATATATATATATATATATATATATATATATATATATATATATATATATATATATATATATATATATATATATATATATATTCTACTGTAAAATCTGTTTAGTATTTGGAAAATATTAATAACTTGTAAATTAGCTTTTGTCCTGAGTGCGACTCTGTTGTCGCATCGTGATTCCGCTCACTGGTCATTACAAAGCAAATTATCTCCCCATTTTAAATTATGTATTAACTTTTGTAGGAGAAAGATACTTAAATATTCTAGAATACTTAGACAATCAATATTTTAGCAATTTACCTCTAGCGGAACACAGGCAAATTTTTTGCCAACACGATGGCGCCCCACCACACAGAACCGTTCCAGTTACCAACTTCTTACATTTAACATTTTATGACAAGTGGATTGCCAACAATGGGCCTTACCTGTGGCCTCCTCGTTCGCCTGATTTGACTGTCTTAGACTATTTTATATGGGGAACGATAAAAAACATCGTTTATCTTAATCCAGTTACAACAATGGAGGACTGTATAGCAAGGGTAAGGGACGCGTTCGAAAGTTTATCTCCAGATTCAATAGGGAACTTGCCCATTTTTTTTTATTGCATAAAAATGTTCAGTCACATCAAAAAATAACATATGCAAAATATTACGACTTAAATATCACTCCTTAATTTGTTATTAATTATTAAAGTTCGCGCGCCAATCCTAACATTCAAAACGAGCTCCATAGCGCGGGAAGGTGTGTGACGTCACACCGTGTGTCGAGCCAGCAAGGCAGCAACGTTTAAGCTGCAGTGCATTGACATAACGATTGACATCGAGTTGGAAAATTGAACTGGTAGGGTCTCTTTACGTTTGTGTGTTTATTTTGCGTTTCAAAAAGCCCAAATAATGGAAGATACTAAGAAAAATACATACTACAAATACTGTATAGTGCCAATGTGTCCTAATACGACTTTTAAAACTTCAAATAAACTGTTTATTCATGTACCTGAAGATAAAAATCGCCGCGTAAAATGGTTTAAAGTATGCAGAAGAAACATAAAGGACATTTCTGAAAAAAATACTGCACTTCACGTATGCGAAGATCATTTTAATGTAACAATACTTTAAATTGTTTTATTCATATCCTTAAACTATTTTTAAGGTACATTTTTGGCCGATTTATATAGATGTGGAAAATATTATGACGCCAGAAACAGAGTCTGCTGCGTGTATTAACATTTCTGTGTATTCTTGGATATATTCCACCCATATATGAGAAAACTCAGAGTTTTTTTTTTAATTTGGATCTGCAACACAGAATAAACATTTCCTTTTGTTACATATAAACATCTGCAGCTGAACTTGTGCTTTGTACTTTGCCGTTTGTTAAATAATTAGATACCGCTTTTTCAGACTGAGGACACTTTGTTTCAACTACATATTCCTCAGGTATGGCATCTGGAGAAGCTCCAAATATTGGATGTCTTGAATCAAGCTGTAGTCCTATATGACTTAATTTAATTGCAGATCTAACCCGGTTTCAGTCTCCTCATCAATGTTGCAAGTTACAGCATATTGTTTTTTCCTAACATTATGTTCGGGTGTTATCTTAGTTTTCACTATGCAGATATTCTTATCTCTTCGAACTTGGAACCATCCTATAGTAGAATCCCCATAAGAATACCTTCCATATCTATAATTAGTTAATTATACTTATTAATATTTAGAAAAGGCATTTATATATTTTTTGCTACTATAGTCAATGCAAACATATTTTTGTGCCTAATGAAACGCTAAACATTCTAGACAGCAATTAACAGTATATAAATTTAACAAAAAACACAAGTTGCAGGAGACAGTTTTAAGTCAAAGAAAACATACTTTTTTATTTTATAGTTTTTCACTATTTTTATGCTTTAATCTAAAATAGGTACACATTTTTAAAGCGTTTATCACTACATTAGTAGATTTAAAACAATATTTTATGTTCTATACTTAAGTATCTGAATAATTCACAGATGTATTTAAATTTTAACACAAATGATAAAATAAACTGGAATAGGTACCTAATATATTGTGCCCACTTACTTGCAAGCTTTAACACCGCGAACTTCACCAAGCGAAAAACTCTCAGATTTTTTTTTAAAAGTTGCCACCATAAACATATCCACAGTGGGTAAATTGTCTGATTGTCCTTTTAAAAAGCCTTCATCAGTCATCTTGGAACAATATTTATTTGCTCTGAAACTTAAAATCCAAACAAGCACACTAAATTTGTTACCAAACGATTGTCTAATAAATACGTTTCCGTACTCTTGGCGTGCTGCCGCTCACGGGTCATGTCTCGACGAACGGTTTGACGTCACAACCAATGGAGTCGCGTAACTAGAATTGTTCAAATTATGCAACCTTTAATAGTTTATATTTAATCCAGGGGATTAAAAAATTATTTTTTTTGTGAACTATGGGTCTTTTGATGATATTAGCTTACGTTTAAGAGTGTTATTTTTCAAATTTAATTTTCATGCAAGTTCCCTATTAGAGCGGCCACCCATGACGAATAAACTCGGAGATGCGACAAATGTTTGGAAGCTCATGGTGGAAATTTTGAACATTTATTAAAATAAGTTGTTTCCCTGAATTTTTGAAATTTTCCATTATTCGTTTAACACTGTTCCGTGACGGTTTCTGCTTATCTGGATATCTGTCAGCAAATATCTCGCATGTTCTTGATAAAACTTTGTTACATTCCCCATAGATAATAAACAAATTTAAATAATCTTCGTTTGTATAATTTAATCGCCCTGGCATGATTATTATCAATAATTGTCAAATGGCAAGAAATAATGACATTTCTGTAGTGCCCGAGTGTTTTTTTTGGCCGCGCCTCGCGGTCATGGCCAACTAATACCAAACTTGAAAACCGTATATGATTTTTACAATAGAAAAATGTTAAACTGCCATTTTTTCTAAAACTATCGATTTTCGGAATAGACAACCTTATACAAAGTTACCCTTATTTTTAATGCAGAGTAGGGTAAAAGTATAAAAATAGGGGGCTTCCATTTGAAAAAAATGACTTTTAACGATTTTTTCAATTTCATTTTTAATGTTAGTTTTTGATCACCCTGTATTTATTTATTACCCAATTATCAACACAGTCTACTAAAGTAGATCCCCTTCCATAAGGAAACCAACCCCAATTAAATCATAAAGGCATTCATGTAGGAAAAACCGATAAGTATTTTTCGGCCTGCAAACGTCATTTTTGGCATAAAATTTGAAATATGTCAAAAACGGTTAGAGTTAGGTATAGGAGATTATACATGAAATGCGATTAGAATTTTACGTAAAATCCGAAAATGAAATAATATATAGGGTGTTCCATTTAAAATAAGCAAGTTGATATCTACTTCCGGTACAACCGGAAGTGCCACCATTTTGAAAAGATTTTAGCCTAATTGCCCCCATTGACATTAGTACGTTACCAAATTTTAAGATCTTTGCTATTTATACTTTTTCCATAATCGATCGCGGCAATTCGTCGTGGGACACCCTATATATATATATATATATATATATATATATATATATATATATATATATATATATATATGTATATATTTACTTCCTAGGACAAACGTCAAAACAGTAAGGTTGGCAACATCGAAGAGCACTTTCTAAGACTCACAATAATGAAGGGATATAAGTTTCAAGGACCGGTCCTCCGCATACTGATTTGGGCACGCAAAAGTCGTGCAGCGATGTCAAATCATTTAGAAACAGCTTTTCTATCTTAAGAATACAGAACAATAGTAGGGCACGCTTCTGACGCTTAGGTTGCTCAACATGGGCGGGCACTAAGCAAGAAGACAATAGATGCGGACTTTGTCAGGTATGACGCTCCTGTACCATTCAACTTTGAAAATATGTCTACTACAGGGTATAAGAAATGATATATGAATTATTTCGTTTATTTTTTGAATTATCGTTTTAGGATATTACATTTTTACTGTTATTAGGTAAATGTGTTTTTAAACCGCATTCATCTAAATCAGAAGGTGGGTGGCTTGCGTATATTACACAGTACAGCTAGAATTGACAGGAGGGAAGAATGGTATTTTGTCTATTACGTAGGCCCGCCTTAACATATTCATCAGCATTTTAAAACTTAGAATTTCCGACACTTTCTAATATAAATGTTAACCTATAGAATAAAAAGGGCGTTGGATACAGAAGAAGAGAATTTAAAAGCTAGGTACATATTTTACATAGGACATCTAATCAGAGATTGATTATTTTTATTCAATTATTCCATAATTGAAGATAATGTACATATTATTATGTTAATTTTTACTTCTTTTTTGACTTGATTTTTTTTGCTAAACCTGTGCTAGACAAATATTTTTTGTAAAAATATTGTGGATATAATGAGATGAGCATGCGTTGTTGTTGTTACAGGATATAAAGGCTTCTAGGAGCGGACATTTTTAGTACGAGGTTTGTGAAGAGAGCATGCAAGGAACTGAACATACTTTAGCATGTCTCTGTGAGGGTTAGAGGGAAGGAGGGAAGGATTCAAACTTCTATTATCGGGTTAGAGGGCGAGCTGAAACGATAAAATAAAGGGGAGTAGGTAATTCTTGCTCTGTTTTTTGGTAAAAAAGCACCTTTTTGGTGAAAGCGCATGCGCTATTTACAACAACAAAAAGGGTGCTAGGAGCTTCTTAGTACTTAGGTGATTAGTGATGAGATGTATGGTGCTTGGTATCTAGTCTTATAAAATACTTCGAGTTATTCTGGTAGTGAATGCTTATGCACAGATTTAGTGCGTTCATTTGGGGTTGGAGGCAGTGCGGACAAAGGGTTTATATAACTGACACCTAGAAAAGCGGTCTAGAATAATAGAGTTGAGGAAACGGAAATTTTTTTATTTATTTTGTTTGGCGGCTTCAAATTTTTTGGCTAAAAGATAAATCTGTAAAATAAGTAAGGACAGTAATATTTTGAGATTCGATATCTACAGAGGAATATTTTTGGTATTTGAAGCGGGTGGTAGGAGTGATTTTGATTTTTCAGGTCGTAAGTAGGTAGTAATGTAGGGTGTGATGTAGTGCCTGGTGTCTAATTGAATAAAACACTTTTGAATTTGCTTAGATATAGCATGCTCACTTGGGGTTAAAGGGGGTGGAGGTAGAGGGTTTAAAATGACGCTTAAAGAGTGGTCTACAAGGATAGACTTAGGAAAGGGGTAATTTTTCATTTATTTTGATAAAGCGTGCTGCTTTGGAGATGCACATTCGTTTAATACAAGCTTAAATGACTGTTGTTTTTGTACGTATTGTCCATACCAGAGCAGGAAATTTTCATTTAATAGGTATGCTAATCGTGTATAACCCGCGCAGGAGAACCAGCTGATATGCTCGCTGGGAGTGTTAAAGTCGTTGCGTTATATTGTGTTTCTTCTTATTTCCTATTTCCTTTTACAGTTGTTTCGCTACCATTGAACGAGATAGGCAAAGTGCCAAGCAGCTTTGCCGTATCACCCAAGGACCACTTGCGGTTCGAGTGTTTTAAAAGCCAACAGCCACGCCAAGTGTTTAGTTTTATTGAGAAAAGATACAGACAAAGATAATAAACGATAAAAAGAAGGCTATTAGTTTTTTCGTTTTTTTTTTATGGTAAGACAAAAGCAGTGTTCAGGTACCACCTTTTGAAACGCCCCTGTAAATGGGGCATAAAATTTACTTTATTAAAACTCGCGCAAATTCAGTTTGTCCTGTTTTTTGTGACACTAAGGCGGTACCATATCGCAAGTCAGTCTAAAAGGTACGCTACGAGTGCACAAACTCAATTTATTTGATTTTACTTCATTTTTACGCATATCTTGTGGTGCAAAGATAATAAACGATAAAAAGAAGGCTATTAGTTTTTTCGTTTTTTTTTTATGGTAAGACAAAAGCAGTGTTCAGGTACCACCTTTTGAAACGCCCCTGTAAATGGGGCATAAAATTTACTTTATTAAAACTCGCGCAAATTCAGTTTGTCCTGTTTTTTGTGACACTAAGGCGGTACCATATCGCAAGTCAGTCTAAAAGGTACGCTACGAGTGCACAAACTCAATTTATTTGATTTTACTTCATTTTTACGCATATCTTGTGGTGCTTGTGTCAACCCCTACAGCCATAGAGGCTACGAAGGTATACCTGAGAAGAGGCCTTTTCCCAGTGGTGAAGACGACAAGAGAGGTAAGCTGCTTTAGTGTCGCCCCGTTTCTTTATTTCTGGTAATTGCTATATTTATGCCTTTTTTAAGGTTGCATTCTAGTTGTACCCTGGTGATACTAGCACCCGCTTGTAAAACATAAAAAAATACAGTCCACAGTCCACACAGCCAACCAAAATCTGAATTATCGAAGTGCGTTAACATTGGCCACTTCGAGCCGCATATTTGTGCAATTTTTTAAATTTAATTTATAATTTCGCTAAAAAATACGTAAAACAAAATAGTTTTACTAAATATCAATTTTGTTGTATCATTATTGAGTGTTTCTTTTTCAATAATTTACAATCCTACAAAATAGGTATCGCAAATGTATGTTGGTTTTATCTGCCCAGGTAAAGGAGACAGGTAAAAAGTTATAACCAATTTTTTCGCATTTTTTCGCATTTTTTTATAGTTCGCTCGCTACGCATTGTTGGATTTTAATACTTTAAAATCATTTATTTTTACCAAAACGCAATAACATTGTTTGTTGAAATATTTTATTATTTTAAAACGTCGAAAATATGTCTACCGCGGCTAAACTTAAAAAAATAAAATCTGCTCGGAATGGTTGTTTAACAGATATACAAACACTGTTAACTCTCGCAAATAGAATAAAAACCGATGATTCAATAAAAAGCTATTTCAAAGTACGATATTTGGATATTGATGAAATTAAAGAACAGTTTCTGGATTACCACGGAAAATACATTGATTTGTTGCTGGCGGCTAATCCTGACGCAAACATTGAGATAGAAGACAGCATTCGAGAAGGTTTTTTAAGCGATTTTTATTCAATTAAGTCGATTTATATGGATTTTGTTGAAATTGACACAAATATAACGCCTAATAATAATGCTTCTCTAGTGCTATCACACACGCAATCTCAAGTTTCGCACGCAAGATTACCAAAATTAGAAATTCCGAAATTTAAGGGAGATTATAAAAATTTCGTTTCTTTTCTAGATTTATACAATGCTCTAGTTCATAACCATCCGACGCTAACAGATATTGGAAAATTTAATTATTTAATCAGTTTTCTTGAAGGTCAACCATTGTCTTTGGTTAGAACTTTACCTTTAACTGCTGATAATTATTCAACCGCGTATTATTCTCTAGTAAACCGCTATTTAAATAAACGCCTCCGTGCTCAAAATCATTGGCAGGCTCTAGAAACTGCTCCGAAAATTACTTCGGAAAATCCCGCCGCGCTTCGAAGTTTATTAGACATTTTTTCTGAGAATATATCCGCATTAAAGGTCTTAGGTTTTCCAGTGGATTCTTGGTACTTTGTTTTTATTTATGATGTTACTTAAACGATTAGATCACTCTATCGCAACTAAATTTGAATTAGAACACGGTTCATCTCAGGTACCTAGCTATCAATCTCTAACTGAATATTTAGAAAAAATTTGTGTTGCCTTTACCACGCTGAATTATTCCCCTAGTTACGAGTATAAGAGAAAACCACAAAATGTAACACGACAAGCTGGTACTTTTTTTGTTGACTCTAAACAAAAACGTCCGTTATGTAAGGAAAACCATACTTTGTATAAATGTTCAAAATTTTTACAAAAAACGCCTTTTGAAAGATTTAATTTTTGTAAAAGCTAAGTACATTTATGTTTCAATTGTTTGAGTGACATTCATGATATAAAAGATTGTCAATCTTTAATTACTTGTAAAACGTGTCACCAACGTCATCATACGCTGTTACATTTTGCTAACAATAATCTGCACCAGTTAAAAAATAAAAACGCATCTAGTTTTCAAAATGGTGCACGACAAGTAACGCCGCCGCTAAACGCTGGTAGTTCTTCCGCGCCTTCTATAGATACTACACCGTTACCGCCTACAAGTACTGATCAGACATTTATTTCGAAAAGTCACTTTTCGGCTTTAACAAACTCAAATCAAGTTTTGTCGGCTACTGAAGTACACAACCAAGGTGTTCTACTAGGTACCGCGATCATTCATGTTAAAGACAAGTTTGGAGTATTTCAATCTATGAGGTGTTGAATAGATTCTGGGAGTATGACGTCATTCATTACTCTTAAAGCAGCTAATCGCTTAGGTTTACCAAAAAATAAGTGTATGCTGGAAATAAACGGTGTAGGCTCTATGCAATCTAAAGCAACCCATAGAAGTGTTACGCTCATAATTAAGGCTGTCGATCAAGACAATAATATTCTGATTACTGATGCTGTCATTTTGAATAAAATTTGCGACAGTTTACCTTCCATGAGTTTTTCTCCGCATAATTGGTGTCATATAAGCAATATAAAACTTGCCGACGAAAATTTCTATAGTCCGGGCAAAATAGATTTACTTTTGGGATGTGATATTTTTTCGAAAATACTTTTGAACGGGCATATTTCAGGTAATGTAAATGAACCTGACGCGATTAATACTATTTTTGGCTATATTCCCTTAGGCAAATTTATTGCGCCCAAAATTCCTGAAGTGTTTTCATTTTTTTTGTGACACACTGGATAGTAGTTTAGATAACACTTTAAAGAAATTTTGGGAAGTAGAAACAGTTCCTTATGTTAATGCCATGTCCTCTGACGACAAATTTGCTGAAGAGCATTTTACCAAGTTTTTCAACAGTAAATGATTGACACAGTCAATGTTTGTCCCTTTACTGAAGCGACAACTATTGCATCCGCGTGCAATAAGGTGTTTCGCCGTAACTTTCTAAAACCCAACACTATTGGCATTATTCCAAAAAACGGGTATCGAAACGCAGATAACCAATCAAAAATTGCTCTCCAATGGCTTTTGTGGTTAGAAAAATATACAAAAATATTAAACATACCGGATGGTCGATAAATGGTGTTAGATGGTGTCAAAGAAACAAAAAAAGTATTTCAGTTTCACGGGTGCTACTGGCATGGGTGTCCAAAATGTTTTAAATACCAAAGAGGTGAGCCCTTGCATGATAATCCTACAGACACTCTCAATCATAGATATGAGACTACCTTGGCCAAAACTGAAAGGCTTGTAGAAATGAATAATAAACTGATGTTTGTACTTTGTCGAACGTGTGGTGATACCAAGAGTAACGATGAATGCAAACATACAGAAAATGTGAGGGCACTAATGGGTACTTGGGTAATAGATGAGGTTTAGGAAGCTATAGAGAAGGGTTACACGATTTTAGATATTTACGATGTTTGGAAATATGAAGTTACAAAATATGATGCTACCAGTCGTGATGGTGGTTTGTTTGTTGACATGATGAATAAATTTATAAAAATAAAACAAGAGGCAAGCGGTTTTCCCTCAAATTATACCTCCGTGACTGAGAGGGCGCAGTATATAAAGACACTTTTAAACAGCGAGGGTATTCAACTGGAATTTCTCTCTGTAGTTACGAACCCTGGCTTAAGAGCTCTGGCAAAATTACCGTTAGATAGTTTTTGGGGAAAATTTGGACAATAGAGTGTCAGCCTAAAACCAAAATTATTAACAGCCCTCAAGAACTTTATTCTATGTTAACTAATCCAAATTTAACTGTAAATGAAAAAATGCTTTTGGTCAATTATCAATTTACCGATGAAAGTTTTGATCCGTTATCTACAGTTAATGTCTGTATTGCTGCCTATATCACTGCACAGGCACATCTTAAACTATACAGTTATTTAGAAAATCTGAATGATCAAGTTTTGTATTACGATACAGATTCGGTAATTTACATATATAAAAACGGATGTCCTGATATTCCAGTAGGAAGTAAGATAGCAGAAATGACAGACGAATTAGAACAATACGGCCCAGGATGTTACATAACTCATTTTGCTAGCGGTGGACCTAAAAATTACGCCTACAAAGTATTTTTGCCTACAAAGCAAGAGGAAAAAATAGTATGTAAGGTAAAGGGCATATGTTTAAATTATGCCGCTTCAAAATTGGTAAATTTTGACTCTATACGCGATATAATTTTATCCGGAGATAGTAGTCCAATTCAAGTTACTTCACAGCAAATTCGGCGTACCGGACTGCATAAAGTAATTACAAAAACAGAAACAAAAAGTATAAGCCAAACTCCTTAAAAAGGATTTTTTTAAAAATTACAACTCAGTCCCTTACGGTTTTAAAAAACTCGGCTAGCTTAGAAACATAATCATTTTTTTTAATAATAAAAGTTAGTTACCCAAAATAATTAAAGTATGGCTTTAAGGAACCATTCAGGTTGTACAGTTAAAAGATCCAACAAATACTAACAACTGTCATATGACTAATAGAGGCATTTTAAGTCATATTTATGATATTAAGGAGACCCATTATATCAAAAGAGCCGGTAAATACTAACAACACTGTTGTATGATTAAAAAGAGGCATGTAAAGTCATGTGACATAACAAAGACCCAATGTATCAAAATAGCCAACTAATACTAACAGCACTGTTGTGTGACTAAAAAAGGCATGTGACATAAAAAAAGAGACCCAATATAACAAAATAGCCATCTAATACTAACAACACTGATGTATGACTTAAAAGAGGCATGATAGGTCATGTGACATAAAAAAGACCCATTATATCCAAATAGCTATAAAAATGGTTTTTGCTTTGAAACTTCGTTTTCCGTTTCAATAAAATCGAATGGGGCATGAACAAGAGTTCGAGTTCACGACTAATATCCTGTTAAAATTTTATCTTATAACTGTTACAAAATACTTAGGCTAAGGGGTGAAAATTTCTTACTTCCAGTATTATATGACTATAATGTTGAATTTAAGACCTTTAGCTCCCTATTGCTATTGTGTTTAACACTCAGAAAATAGATCGACCAGAAAACTCTTAAGACAACATTCATTAATAATATCGAAGGGACATTTTTGATTTTAAATAAGATGTGATTGGCTAATTATAAATTACTATTTAGATAACAAAAACCCTCTGGCTGCTTTATATATAGTAAATTTATCTGTTAATTTACCGTCTTGTAAGTTTTCTATTTCGCGTTATAAATATACGATTGTTTTAATTTACACATACCTAACTTTTAATTAAGACATTCTTTCCTTATTATTACACTGATTTTTTTTGCTTTAATCTGGTTATTACTTTTGGTAGATATTAAATATCTAGATTAATGGTAAAAGAACGCGATGTTACTCGAAAAATATTGGTGATAAAGGGGAAAATTTTACTGCCCTTAAAATAACATTATTTTTTTTATTAAATTTTTCGCTACTTTAATCTGACTGATAACTATTTTAACCTACTACTGTGACAAACAAACCAAAGCCTGTTGATTTGGCAACACTTTTAAACACACCAAAATAATGGATAGGTGAAATATCCCGTTATCTATTATTTTGACAGTTGTCAGTCTGTTCAAGCGTGAACAGAGGTATACAATCTGCTAATAAACAGGGGCATTCGAGTGTTTGTATTGTGCATTATCGAATACTACATTTAATACCCCTTTTAAAATCGGATGTTTCTTTAGACAGTGAAAGTGGTGTTTTTGTATCCTTTTACTAAATACTTACATTTTCAGCGAACCCTCATTTTCCTAATCAAAGGGCATACTTTTTACATTATTAGTGCATTATTAGGTGATTTTACAAAATGTGATTTTTTACAGTTAATTTGATACCAAACTTGCTATTATTGCTGATATTTATTCTCTCAGCTGCCGGCTTGCTTTTTTTGTAGTAGAGCAGAACAGAGATTAGAAGTGTGGTTTGATGTAATATTCAAAACATCAGGTATGATACTGTCTAGAACCTATTAATAGAATATAAATAGAATTCTGCGACTTCGCGGAATTCCACTGCAGGTGTGTGTGTGTGTGAACATGCCTCATGTTAGTCGCGCGCTGCTACCACAGGTGTATAAGACGACATACCCAGTAGAATGAAAGAGATGTTACGTCGATTACAGGTAACTGGAGACGCCTTCAAGTACTAAATGTAATTGACGGGGAAAGCACCACGAGTATCTGCAAAAACCTGAACTGCAGGCGGTGACGTCATCCAAATTGAAGTGACCCACTTGCTGGAGCATTGACCCGTGCATCAACTCCTGGAGCTCTGTCTATGGATGTCTCGAGCTCCATCGGGACCGTCTGGGTTTGTCCCTGCAATACCTACTCGTTTTCATGCAAGAAAAGTAACATGATCGGAATATCGCCACATTTCAAGGCACAAATGATCTTTACGGCTTACTTTTTGTATAGAATCCACCCGTAATAAATAATAATGAGGAAATGATAAACCCAGAAATACTTAAAGATTATAAAGACATTTTAGAGCTGACAAATGCTACTCATAAAAACTATAATAAAAATCAAGAATTAACAGAGACACGATGGCCAAAATATGCGCGTATAATAAAACCGTTAATAACAGGAACTAAATTGGGATCTGCTATTCGAAAAAATACAGGTAACAAATTACCTGCAAAGCAACGTGTCACTTCCTGTACCAACTATGTTTACTGGAACAAACCAAAGGAATTAGTAGATAGACTAAAATTATTATGGAGTTCTAAGATAGCCTGTACCGGACACGGTAATGAAATTATATCCATTATAGAAGAACTTCGAGAGGAAGTGTCGTTTATTAAGTAATACAATCGTATCTTTTGAGCAGTGTTCGCTGAGATATGGAGCCTAGCAATGAAAAGCTAAAAATCGTTAAAGAACTTCATAAGAACGCAAAAAAAAATTTCCTAGGAGATGTACCATAATTAAAGGATACAGAGATTTGTGGCAAATAGATTTGGCAGAAATGCAACAATATAATATAATGAAAACGGTGAATTTCGTTATATTCTTGAATGCATAAATTGTTATTTAAAATACGTGCACACTAGACCAATTAGAAACAAGACAGGGGTAGATGTTAGTAATGCGATGGATGATATTATTAAAGAAGCAGCTTACACAGCAAAAAATTTGCAAAGTGGTCAAGGAAAGGAATTTCATAATAAACATTTTCAAAGCCTTATGAAACAACACAACATTAATCATTATTCCACAAATAGCACCTAAAAGGCGGCTATTGTTGAGCGAGTTATAAGAATACTTAAACATTTTTATATAAACAGTTTTCGGCCAGAGGGACCTACAAATGGTAACAACTTCTACAATCAATAACTAAAATTTAATATAACACCAAACATCGCACTACTGGAAAGAAACCAATAGATGTTAAACCATACACCAATATTGAAGCACATAATCATATTAAAGTCGTACCCAAGCAAACCCAAGAAAGATTAATTTTCGTTTGGGTGACGTGGTACGTATAAGCAAATATAAGCGAATATTTGATAAGGGCTACCCCATCATGGTCGACAGAACTGTTTAAAATAGTAAAAGTTAATTTTACAAATCCACCTACCAATCTGTTAGAATCTATGGATGGTCAACCAATTAAGGGGTTAAGGAGCGGGTTATGAAGCGGAATAACAAAAGACCAGGTATTTATTTGGTAAAAAAGGTTCTTCTACAACGCAAAAAGGATAATAACGCACAATTATATGTAAAATGGTTAGGATTTCCAAATCAGTTTAATTCTTGAATAGATAAGTCAAATATTGTTTAAATAATATATTTATATTTGTATTATATTATAAGGTATGTCATAAAAGCAAATGCATATAAAGATACAAATGTTTTATTTATTGACTATGTAAAACTTAGGGACCATATCCAAATTGTTTTAATTCATTTGTTCGTATGCATATGGCCCGGAACTCCTTATTCTTCATCATCACCGGCGTCGTTAGTTTTCCTTAGATATTCTTCATCAGAAGAATCAAGTGGTGCTAGACAAGCCACCCGATAATGCTGGCGAATTTAAAGTCAAGTGACGTCTTGATTAAATATCGGGGACGGGCTTCTTCTATTGCTTAAATATCCGGCGTGCAGCGATGGTGATAAGGGTATAACTGGATCAGAAAGATCATGTGGCTCATCTGAAGTTGTTGTACGGCAAGTCCAACCTTGTCCCTCTTGACTAAATATCTGAGACGGGCTTCTTATATTTCCTAAAAGTTTGACATGCAGTGATGGTGATAATGATGGGACTCGAGACGAACTTCTTGAATGTCTGACCAACTGTGACTGTTGTTGTGAAGTGCTAGATGGACTCTTCTTCTTCTTACAGGTAGCTGGTCTGTTAATGGCTACCTTGGGCTATCCTGTAAGGCAGCTACATTGGAAGGATTAAGTCACTCATCTGGAGTTGTACGGCTAGGCGAAGTGAAAGTACAACCTTGTTCTTCTTGACTAAATATCGGAGACGGGTTGCTCATGTTACCTAAATGTATGACATGCAGTGATGATGATAATGATGGGACTGGAGACGGACTTCTGATTAACTGTGACTGTTGTTGTGAATCGTTAGATGACACTCTTCTTCTTCTTCTTCTTCTTCTTCTTCTTCTTACAGGTGACTGGTCTGGTGATGGCGACCTCGGGCTATCCTGTAAGACAACTACATTGGAGAATGTTTTAGAGGCTCTTGTTCGTCGCTCTTTATTAACATTTTTTTCACACAAATCACAGAAACCCATGCTCTTGTTTGTTATTATTTTATAATTATCACAGTTATTATACATATATCGTCCATAAATAGAAAATGGTCGAACATATATGATTGGACGTTCTGCATCAGACTGTATTGTATTTGAAAAGTTTAAAATAATATAATAAGTACCGAAAATGTTAAGACTTATAATATAATGATTCCAACACTAGGACGCATCATTTATATACTCTGTAGGAAAAGGTAATGGGAAGGGAGGGTAAATTGAAAGTCAAACGGTAAAGGGAAGGCGGAAAAATTTGAAGGTTACATATCTCAAGGTTATGTGTTTAAATACTCCTGATTATTTGAGCACAGTGTATTAGTGTAGGGGAAAGGAAAAAATTGTCACAATACAAACGCGGAGAAAGGCGAAAAGGAAAAGAGGAACTGAAAGGCCAAATTTGTCGAAAAGGGAGGTTCGACGAATTTAACCAGCAAATTTCGCAAGATAATGTGTAATGGTTCTTGCTTAAAATTTTGTATAAAACAGGTGGTTTATGCAAAAGCAATTTAGATCAATTTAGTCGTGTTAACACTATTGATAAATTTGGGCGTCAAAAAATGTTAGAAAATAAATGGTTAATACGTGGCCCACCAGGAATAGGCTTTGAACCTACATCTAATCTAATCTTTAATTAATTTGAAAGAACCAACAATAATGATGCCGCTGCGCTAAAATGCGTTAAAACAGAAATTCATAGGTTTGCTGTGGAAATTTCTTTTGTATTTAATGAAGATTTGTTGCCATTAATATTCAAAAATGATAGGGACATAAAAGAAAAATGTTTTTTCAGAAAATACTGCATTATCAGCCTTTATTTGAATCGTTAAGCACCATCGATGCACCATCTGGCTCTACCATAAATAAAGCCAAAAAAGCAAGAACACAGTAAAATAACTTAATCAAAAATATGTTTTTTTACACCACTTGATTCCGCTAACGAAGAAGATTTAGAGGGAATAAGTTGTGCTAACCATGATGAAGAATAATGGCCCTGGACTACATATATGAGAAAACGTAAATTATACCATTTTGAACTTAGTTCCAAGTTTTATATACGCTCAAAAAATAAAACTTTTACTTAAGATTTAATGCGTTGTTATTATTATATGTTATACCATAGACAATATTACGAACACAAAAATGAAAAATATTTATTTAAAAATACATATTAATTTGTTGCGTACAATGTTATAAAATGTTGCGGTCTTCCTATTTTTCTGTATCCATCATAGCACCACCAGCATTAACGTCGTCTAAGTCGGCTTCATGAACCAACTGATATTTCGTTATTAATTCCTTTGGTAAATTTGGTCGTCAACAAGGCATGCTCTCAGATCTTCACCAACCATTACAGCACAAAAATTTTCTAGACTAATGGAACCATACAAGTATTTTTCACGCAGATGTGTTCCTGCTGTGAAATTGATAAAATCCTTCATATATCTTCTGCACTGACTTTGGGCTGACTCGGGATCTAATGCAGCATGTGTTAAAAAAGTAATATATGTTGTGCCATTCTTTTTAATGCGCGCAAGAAGCAGTTCAGATATAAATTTCTTTTTTCATTGCAAAATGCATAATCAGACATTTATTATTGAAATAAAGGAACGTGTATGTGATGTGAGGTAATTATTTGTTTTAAAAGAGGATAAAATTTTTGAAACATATTCTGCTATTTACATATACCACTAAATGCGAGAAAGGGGATGCATGCCGTTTGCTACGAGTTCGAAGAGAAAGAACATCTCTATGCCGTTTGACAATCAGCTGCTTTTGAAAGTCTAACCATCGAGGTTAGGTTAATTTCGTGACGATTTTGTATTCAGAGTTTAATTTAATTTATCTGCATTTATCTTTAAAAATCTTTAAAAATCCACAGACTTGACGTATTGTACGAGTTAAGAAGAACATGTAATAAGCATAATGTGTGATTATGAAGTGAAATTATGAACAATGTAAAAAAAGGTGCCTGACTTTCGTTACCAGTTTGCTATGCTATAGTGTGATATTGCAATCCGTATTTTCTGTATTTCAATAATTATTACGCGTGCCCAGAGTCATTGCATAAAGAGTAACACCAAGTAGCCACGTTAAATAATAGGTTAGAATAAGAAGGCACGATTTATATAAGACTACACTTAGCCGAGGGTGTTTATCAACATAGTATGGCCTGCAGCCGATATTTTGGTGAGCTAAGAGAATTTTTATCCTACAAGAGGTACAGGTTTATCAAACCTGAGCCCAATGGGGCTCGCCTAAAGTCCAATGAAGTCTGCCTTACTCCAAGGAGTCGACGGAGTCCAACATGGTGAGTCTGGAGATATGTGAGCCTACCCAAGACTAAGGTTCAAATTATGGAGCTGGATGGACATGGTCCCATAAAAATCAGCCAGGAATGGAACCTTGGATGTCCAGGTCATAAAAAAGGCCTACAAGAAAACCGACTTTCAGATTTATGAAATTCGGGACTTGAACAAGGTATGTATACATTAAAACACGAATATAAATTAGAAATAGAATGATTCTGTATTTAGGAATAGGAATAAAATCTTACCTGAGTTGTTAGGTGACCTTTTTCATGTAGAATTTTATAGAATTTGTGGGGGGTTTCGCCCTTTATAACTCGAAAACTGAAACACCACTAAAAGATTGATGGTGCAAAAAATTTGGATTTTGCCACCAAATTCGAGTTAGGGAACCCACAAAAAAATCAGCAAAAATGCCAAGACTTGCCTCAGTGCACCACGGCAGGAGGTTTTTGTCCAACTGAACCACGTTTTTCTGCGAAAAAGGCGGTAAATTCTACTGTCAAAACCTTAGGGATTTTATTTCTAATCTTTGACTTGACATCTGACAATTGTTTAAATAAAAAAATCAAAACAAACCCGATTAAAGGCAGAAAATAAATCAAATAACTCTTTAATTACACAATCGTTAGTTTTAAACGAACTTGTATAGTTAACTTGTCCCAAAACAGTCCTCAGTTAGTTATATTTTTGGAAGTAGCCAGCGATAATAAACTGAATTTTTGATAGCCTAAGCAGTTCTACGACAAACTTTCAGTCGATGAAACTAATGCATTTTTTCCATTTTTAGGTGAACCAAGAAGGGCTGAAAGTCCAGGCAGAAATTCAGGTGTTTATTGGAAGAAGCTGTGTAATCTTTTACTGAATTATATGAGCAATATCCGTTAAAATAAAGAGCAAAAATTAAAAAGTAAGAAATTGGTACTTTTGGTTTCATTAAAATAATAGCGGTAAGTGTTGATCATTATTTTCTAGATTATCCAAGAGTAGGAAAATTCGAGCCGTAACAGGGTATTTACCACCAAAGTTACTCATAATTTCCACAATATCATGTAATATGGTCTCGGCAATACGTTTGGGCAAAAATACCTGAAATGTAATATCATGAGTATTATCATACAACGTTACGAGAATAGTTTTTTCCGAAACGTGTAACAATTGAAACCATTGCTTGAATTATATAATTTTTTTCCCACAGTTAACTGAGTAATTCTTTTACGTTTCAAAAATACATCATCTTTTCTAAGCAAATCATTAATTTTATCTGAAACCTCCTTTGAAATAGCCATCTTTAAAAAATATAATATATTTTTTTAAATACCTTGTAAATACACTTTCAGAGCATCACACGAACACAAAATTTCTATGTTGATGTAACTGATACTCGTTTAATTCTAATGCCGTTTCCGTTGTGAATAGCATTTATAATACATCTTTCCTAGGTCAAATGATGTCGCAGTAAACTAGTAGGGGGAAGTGCAAATGAACAAGACCAAACTTCAAAGTCAACCTTGCGAGGTCATACAAACTTTCAAAGTCATGTGAACACCATTCAAAATCATTACATCACCAGACTAATGTCATGGTCAAAAATCTCCCCCGAAGTCAACCTCCCACCTTAAATTCAAGGTCATAGAAACACCGCTTAAGGTCATCATCAGACCAAGGTTAAGGTCACAAACTCACTCAAGGTCAACCTTGATTAATTAAGGTCAACAACTAGTACATTGAACCTTTTCAGGTCATTACACAAGGCCAAGGTCAAGGCCAGGAGTGGGGGATAGTGAGAATTTCCATTTGCAAACTACTTATATCTATTATTTAGGTATGCTGTATGTTAATTTTATGGGCGAAACTAAAAGATGGAGAGACAAGTCCAGACAACTTATTCTAATTTAACGATACTGTGTCACTTGAACGTTCATTTACTTTTGGAGACTTTATTGAATTGTTTTCTTCAAATCAATATGCATAATATTTCTGACCATGATTTGTTTTTGGAACATCTGATAGGTAAGGTGTTAAGTGGTTCAAATATAATTGTCAAATCCTAATATTCATGCAAGAAATTAGAAGGTACATACAATTTAATAAAAACTCTAGAAAACATCGTAACAAAGTAACATATTGACAGAGAAAAGTGGTAAATAAATAATACCTTTCATAAAGTTTCTAGGGAGAATTAGTTGAGTTTTTCCTTTGTTTTTTTGCTGCGGTTGTTAGCTTTGGTGAGGTAGGCCGGGGGCACCCTTAAGATTTTTCTTACCATCTCGCTATCCATTTCGGCACTGAGTGATCATTTTTTATCTTATACCCTACTTAAACAGCTGCTACGTAAACTGAAGCTTACGTCTCTGGAAATATTAAATGATCTTTTTATCTCGATTGGAAAGGTAGTTATTCCGGGATATATAATATACAATATAATAATATAATATATATAATATACAATCCGGGATGAAAGCTGCACCAAATATCATAAAAGTGGGCCTCGGATTTATTATACAGACACAGGATAAGCAAAAGACGAAATTACCAAATTCTTTCATATTGTGTCAAATTTGTCTTAAGACTAGCCATTAATGTATGCGATTGGAGCGTAAAACATTTTGTTTTGTAATAATTGTTTGTTGTATGAAAATAGTAACAATTTTCACTGCTTTTGCGTATTTTATACGTATATATAGGGTGTGCCTGGGCAATATGCTGTACGATGGATCCTAGAAATTATTAAATCGATTTAATGTTTTTTACAAAAAGAAATCTCATAACTTCAGGAGTAATCTAAGCTAAATTTTTATGTCATATGCAAGGTACACCACAAGTATCAGAGTCAAATTTTTACCTATCTTGTACATATAAGTATATTACTATAAATTTGAAAATATTCGTTGTTACTCCATCACGCCTCAACGGAGTAACGGATCGTGATGAAACCTTGCATAGAGGAAGCTTGCGTCATGGAGTAACATATAGGCTATTTTTATCCCAATAAGTGGTATTCAGGATGTGCCATGAAATTGGTCCTTGGATTATTATGGCTATATGTTGTACGACGGTCCGAAAAATCATTAAACCGATTTAATTTTGTTTTTACAATTTAGGCAAATTTTTCGTGAAAAGTCATATATGGAGTACTCCACAAATTTCTGTGGTAAATAAAGGGTCTAACTTATACACGAGCGAAGCCGCCGGTAATTGCTAGTCTTCTAAAATAAGCGCTTAGGTATCTGCGGGTGCATATGTATTTATGTTGCATGCGAAATGCGAATGCGTGCCCACATGCATGCGTTGTTCTATATTTGTCTGTCCGCAATTATGTTAGTTTTATTTTATTACGCGTAATATGTATGTAGTATTTATAATTATTTTGAACAAATTGAGAAAGAATGCCCTTTTTTCTACACTACACCCATTTTAAATATGGCATATTAATGATAATCTTAGTAACAATTTAACGAAGGTATGAAAATATAATTTTTTGTGCTTTACTAATAGTCGTAGTGAGTCAGTGACGGAACGTACCCTAATAACACAAAAATATACTTGAAACGGTCAAAGAATGTTTTATAGAGACCAGCGGATGTACCAGAAATGTTTTCAAAATACCTTGGACCTACCTCGAACGTTCGTAGGACGTAGTTTATCCCCAAAAAGAATGTACCAGAAACGAAAGTGAGAAACGTCCTTAAAACGTTGTTTTACGTCCAATAAACGTACTGCAGCCTTTAGTTATAAGTACATCTAATACGTTTCAGGAACGTTTCATTAAGACCCATGGGAGGACCAAAAATTTTCTCAAAGAACCTACCCTGAATGTTTAAAGGACGTATTTTGTCCCTCAAAACGACTAGGACGGGATTTTACTTCCATAGCTTAAATTGCAAATGAAATATTTTTAACTTTTGGAATAGAATTCAGTTATGAACACATAGGATTTCGCAAATACTTTTTACAAACCTAAGCATCATCACTACATTACAAGCTGGTCATTGGGGGCTTTGGGTACTAAATGTAAACACTAATTCGTGTGAATATGTCTTGTCAGTAGACATGCGTACCACAGTCTCCTGAAATACCTTTAAAGTTGAGTGGTATTTTCTTTGAAAAGAATATAATTTTCCTAATAGCAGTGTTTGTGTGTCTAGTGCGCATATGTTGTTATAGTTTTCTAATTGTAAATGTGCATTGCTTTTGTTCTATGGTCAAAAATTAATTAGGTGATCTTTGCGCACAGCTTGTCGACCAGAGGTTCCCAAAATGACCCGTTCTAAATCAGACTCCGAGGACGTTGAGAAGCTTATTACCAAAGTATGTTCCAGTTTTGCTGCCAAGCTTGAAGCAAAAATTGACGCAAAATTTAGTAAATTGGACAATAACTTGTCTTCATTGATTGTGTCATTAAAAGATCTGGAACAGTTGGTTAACAAAAACAATGATTCTATAATGGCTACACGGGTTCGTGTTGTTAAACTGGAACAAATCAGTAAACAAAATAATTTGCGAATTTGTGGGTTAGATACTGTCAACAGCGACGACATATCTGACAGTGTTGCTTCCTTTTTGAGCGATAAGCTAAAAATACCTTGTTCGATTAATGACTTTGACTTTGTGTATCTTGTTAATAATGAGGGAAATGATAAAGCCAAAAAGCGCCCAATGTTATTGGTGCGCTTCTTATCTAATATAAAGAAAAGTAAAGTTTTTGCGGCAAAGAAATTGCTTAAAGATTCTGGTGTAGTCATCTATGAAGACCTCACTCGCGATGGATATGACTTGTTGGTGGCAGCAAAGCGCAAATATGGTAAAAATGCTTGGTCTGCAGGAGGAAAAATTTATTGCTTCGATCCTGCCAATAACTCTAAGGTGTTAATTTCCAATATAAAAGACATTTAATTAATACTTATTTATAGTTGTAAATAACTTCTGCACGGCTGTTTGGGTACCTCTGATTTTGAATAATCTCTAAAATGGTTTTTATTGTACCATGTTTACTGCCTAAAATTGCTTAAAATTGGTTTTTTTGTTTTCTTATCTCCGAATACATTTTAAGGTTCTTTTATTAAAAATAGTAAATATTATTGTAGTGATGAATTTTGGTTTAAAAATAAATTTCGTATATTGGAAGATACAAATTATGGGTTATGATTAATTATTTATGTTTATCGATAGATGAATGAACAAATTTATATGTTAGGGCAATTTATTTTTGTAGTATGTTAGCGTAACTTGTTATGTTATTGGATTTGTAACAAATCAGGTGATAATAACATGGTTGTGCGCAATTTAATTTAGATTAATTTAATTTGATTTAATTTAATTTAATTTACTTATTAGTATGCATCTGCTGCATCTGATCATTACTGGTTTTTCATGCTATAGTTTGTGTTGCTGCTATAACTGTAACAAGGAGTATGTTTTATGTTTATTGATGTATGGAAAAGGAAAAGAAGAAAGAAAAAAAAAGAAAAAAAAAGAATATATCACTATTTTGTTTGTTCCTATTACGTATATAAGATATAAAGGGGTTCGTTGGGTGGGTGTGATTTGACTTTTCTGTGAGAATAAGTATTATTTATTATTTTTGATTATCTCTCAGCTTTTGATCTTAGCTTGTTATGGCTGAAGCCAAATGAGCGGTTTAAATTTTAAAGTTGCTCAGTTTAATATACATTCAATCTTTACAGGTTTTTACGAATTTAAAACGTTAATTGGAAATTATGACTTTGATATTATTTTTCTGACAGATACATGGCTCTCTGATGTTGATGACATTTCTGCTTTTGTTATTTCAGGTTATCGCATAATTAGAAAGGATAGACAGGGTAGAGGTGGGGGTGTGGCGGTTTATGTGAGGGATAGTTTAGTTCCTGAGGTTATGCACTTTGATTTTTTGGTCACGAATTTTCTTGAATTTTTACCCCTTAAAATTAAAATCAAAAATAAATATTATGCATTCTTCGTCTTTTATCGCCCCCCAAACACTAATTTTAACAATGTCATTAATGATTTTGATAACATATTTTCTGCCATTTATCCAACAGTGGATGAAATAATTTGTGTGGGTGATTTTAATATAAATGTTTTAAAGGTAGATAACCCCCTTTCGTCACTTTTTGAAAATTATAATCTTAAACAAATTTTGAACCAACCTACCAGGATGGCGAGAACATCCAGCACACTTTTAGATCCTATTTTTATTACCAATGATTCTTTGGTCAGTGATTTTGGAGTTGTTCCCGCGCCAGGTGTTTCTGATCATTGTTTAGTCTACTGCTGTTTGAAAATTGAAAATGTTCATATGCACCTAAAATTATTAAATACAGAAATTTCAACAATTTTAAGCTTAATTCATTTCTCTTGGATCTTCAATCACTTCAATGGGATGGCATTCTCTATGAACAGAACATAGATGTCAAGATTATATTATTTAATAACTTGCTCTTTTCACTTTTTGACAAGCATGCCCCTCTCAGGGAGTCCAGAATTACTAAACCTAGAGCACCATGGCTTACCCCAGATTTAAAAATTTTCATGAAACAAAGGGATCGTGCACTACAAAAATTTAAGAGGTCGAGGGCATTGAATGATTGGGAAGATTATAAGCGTTTAAGAAATTTTACCGTTGCTATGGTCAGGAGAGAAAAAAGAAGATATCTGGACTCTGTTTGCGCAGAGAATAATTCTGGAAAAACCTGGAAGTCCTTAAAATCCTTTAACATAGGCTCTAATAAAAACTTTACCATACCTGATAGCTTATCTGATCCAAATGAAATAAGTAAATTCTTTGGTGTCTATTTGCAAAGAATTTCAGATTGTAGTCGTAGGGTTGATTTTTACAATAACAATACTTTTAATAATTACCTAACTTTTTCTTTTAGAATGGCAGAAATACCAGATATCCACAAATTAATTCACTCTATTAGCTCTCACGCCTCTGGTGTTGATGGTATTTCTTCATCAATGTTAAAGTATTGCAGTCCCTTTGTGGACCCATATGTCACTCATATTATCAACTGCTGTTTAGAGGTTAATTATTTTCCAGATCAGTGGAAGGTTTCTATTGGTAAACCTTTGCCCAAAACTAATAACCCTTTAACTTATAATGATCTCAGAATAATAAGCATTTTGCCAATTTTATCTAAAATATTTGAAAAAGTGTTATACACACAATTGTTTCAATATTGTGTAAACAATGACATACTACCGGAGAGCCAATGTGGCTTTAGGAGGGACTTCAGTACATCTGTCGCGTTGGTCAAGATTACCGATGACATAATGACAGCTATTGATAAAAAATTAAATAGTGTGTTGGTACTTTTAGATTTCTCGAAGGCCTTTGACACCCTTAATCATTCACTTCTGTTGGCAAAGTTAAAATACTATGGCCTTCTTAAACCATCATTGGATCTAATTAATTCATACTTTTTAAACAGATTTCAAACAATCCTTTATAATGGTAATTTATCAGAACAAGTTCAAATTTTATCGGGTGTGCCTCAGGGATCTATCCTTGGACCTCTTCTCTTTATTATTTATACTTCTGACATATTAAAGTCTCTGAAGCACTGTAAGGTTCAGGCGTATGCTGACGACACTCAAGTTTACCTTCATTTTAACTGTAAAGACTACATCAACGCGACAGATTTACTTAACGAAGATTTAAGTATATTAAGTCAACTTTTTTCAGATCATAATTTAAGGTTGAATCCTGTTAAATCAACTTTGATGGTTTTTGGAAACAAGAATAATAGAGCTTTTTTAAATGAAAATATTAACATAATTCTTGATGGGGTTCGGCTTCCTGTGATCGGGAGGGCTAAGAATTTGGGCATGATCTTGGACACTGAATTGAGATTTAGGGACTACATTAAGAGGTTAATTCAAAGGGCATATATGTCTCTAAGATTACTTTATAATAACCGTCGTATCCTTAGTTTTAAACTGCGCAAAATGCTTTGTGAGAGTCTTGTTTTGTCCAGTTTTAACTATTGTGACTTTATTTATGGGCCATGTTTGGATTTAATTGACATAAGCAGAATACAAAAGGTACAAAATACTTGCTCACGCCTAATTTTTGGACTTCGAAAATTTGACCATGCTTCACATACGTTTAAAGATCTTAACTGGCTTACAATAAGCAGTCGTAGGGCTTTGCATCTGGGTGTTTTTTTGCTTAAAATATTAAATAACCCTGCTTTACCGCTGTCCATAAGAGGTAAGTTTGTGTTTCGTGAGGATGTACACGCGCGCAATATTAGATTTTCTAATAGAATCACAATGCCTCATCATCAGAGTGCCATGTTTCAGCGATCATTTATTTACTTACAACGCTGTAAAATTATATAACTCTTTACCAAAGGAATTGGTTTCTCTTGATAGTAACAAATTTAAACTGCAATTTAAAAAATATTTACTTAATCGTCAAAATCAACAACATCTGTAAAAATTTTGCTTGTTTTCTCCTATGCTTTTTTTTTTATTTCATTATTTTTTTTGTTACTTCGATGTTAATGTGTTCCTTGTGTTCTCAAGGCTGGGCGGTTTTTTTTTTGGTTTTTCTTCGACTTTCTTTATGATAGAGTTTTTATGGAGTGGTGGCTGGGTTCCTTCTTTTCTTTCTTTTGATTAATATTTATTTCATTATAATTTTATCTTGTATTTTTTTTTAGTGATTTATTTTAATTCTTTTCTCTCTATTTTTAATCTCACAAGCGGTTTGGGGTTCAGTAGAGTAGCCCCTTTGGCTAGACTGCGCCCTATACTTGCTTGTATTTTTATTTTGTAAAGGTCAATTGTATTTCTTTTTTTTTTGTTAATAGAAAGGCATTTATTATTATTATTATTATTATTATTATTATTATTATTATTATTATTATTATTATTATTATTATTATTATTATTATTATTAATATTGCTTAAAAGACATTTATTTCTTCGGATTTTATCTACAGTTTTTCCTGGCTTCCAATCGAGATCTAGCCGTTTCCCTAAAAGTATTATTTTATTATCTTGAGAATCCATTGCAAAACAATAATCAAATAAAAAAAAATTGTTTAAAATATACATACATACAATCTGTTGATATTTTATCACAAATCAAAATTCACGCTTCTACACACAATATAATTTTTATTAAACGAATTACAAACACAGTTGCTATTATCAAAGATCACGTCATAAAAAAGTAAGGTTAAGTTACGGATGCATACACGTATTACTGCTATATAGGGAACAACGAAAAAATGTCGAAGCAAAGACGTAGCCTTTGGAAACAATTGCTAACCAGTCACATGCCGTACTGAACATCCCTCATAAACAACCACGTGATTTGCCCAGCCAGTGAACTCAATACTACGTACCGCCCAGCTAATCAAAACACGAAATATGACAACATCGCCGCTCGCGCCTGTCATTCAAAAGTTCAAATTTGAATCTAGCAAGTCTTCGATTTCGCCGTAGAGTTATTTTGTGAATAATTTAATAATCTTTAATTTAATTTATAATAAAATATCAGAAAAACCAGTAAGTATAAATTATTATATACTTTAAAATGCAATATTGAAACAGAGTTAATAATATTTTAGATAGAAAATGAGATCTTGTTTCGCATGTCGACGGTCAGTTGAGAAAGATATAAGTAGGTAATTAATTATTTAAGATCTGCAATTTAGTTATAATGTATTATATAAAAATTAGTAATTACAATAAATTATACTTACCTATTTTGAGTTTTAATTCGAGCTTAAGTAGTGTGTTTTTTTAGATTTCCAAACGATACCTTGCTTTATTTATATATTGTTCTTACCCTTTTTGCTCCAAAATCTCAAATTGTTATCAAAAATGATGTCTTCACTATTCAGTCTACATTCTTGTGAAGACTATCCACCGCTGAAACAACAAGTAATTTTTTCACTTCTTGCTGTTTAAAACTGGCATTATCAGTACATTAGCTATGTCATTATCGTAAATATGATAATAATTCCCAGCCAGCACAGAAACATTCTATAGATGTTTACAACACTCTCGCGCAGGACATTAAACCTCGCAGGTGATGTACTTTTAAGGTTATCTCTACGTGTATGTTACCGCCAAATGTCCGCAACGCGTGTACTTTTGCAGTACCTCTCAGTTACATTGACATGAGGCTGTTCATGTGATTCTGAAAGATAAATGTATGCTGTCTAACGGAAGTTTCATAGCCATCACATTGAGATGTGCATTCAATGTACGTACGTTATGTAAGAGTATTTTACTGCTGAATAGGCCCAGTAATATTACACTGAGCGTACTTTTAGCGTTACTTTTGAATGTCTGAGTGATATTTTTATTAATACATTCAAGTTCATTAATTTATATACAGGGTAAACAAAAGTCTGCAGAAAATTGAATTTTTTTATTTCTTCAACATTCACATTCACATTTTATTCGTTCACTTTCTTCTTTTCCTCACGTTCGCGGCGCTGTTTGGCGTGTCTCAACCACTCCGCCAAAGTGGCTTCAAACTGTTTTCGGGAGCACCGAGTTTTGTGGTGAACTACTCCTAAAAAATACTTTTCATTTAAAATATGAAACTAAATAAAGCATAAATAAACTAAATAAGCATTTGATATTAAAATAATTATTCCAAAAAATAAAAAAAAATTAAATAAAATGATTGTTCTGGCTCCTTTGATAAACAAAGTTAATACTAATTCTCCGTTTATAAGACAGACATTAAGATAATGTGTGTTAAAAACTGTATCTTTCTGTAATAAATCAAAAAACATACCATACATAAGGCCAGTAAACTCCAAGTTGTTTATTCCAAAGTTGTTTTTGCGCCCTGTTAATGAGCAAGCTTCTGCTAGCGCATTTGTAAAAATAGTCCTGCAAATTCTTGTAATAAAGTCCTTGTGATCGTTTCCCCCGATGTCTTTTAAATATTTTGCCTAAAAAATATAAAACTTATAACAGGGTGGTCTTGAAGTATATTTTGGGGTATTGTGTTAGTTTTTTAAAAAAAGTTTCAATCACGTGTCCTAAAATGCCCCGACATTAAGATACAGGTTTAAATTGTTTAAAATATTTTATGATTTCAGAAAACTTTTAAGGTTTTTTTTTAACTTAGTATCCTTTATTAACTCTTAAAGGGTAATATTTTGCGACTAATTATAATTTTTACTACTAAATTACGTTTGTCGTCTTTCGACTTGCCTGAAACCCTACTCAAGTAACTGTCTTCCATATAGGGGACCGAGTTGAATTATAATGGGTCACTTGGATAGCTATGCAAATATATACACCTGAAACCTTTCTTTTTTTAACATTCTACTCTGTATCTCGAGATTGAGGTATTTTAGAACATTTTTTTTATTTACAGGAATTTTTTCTTACAATATGGCTTAAACAATAAAAAAAGCAGTTGTAGGAACTTACAATAGCAATTTTGGCTGTTTTTTCTGACGTTATATACGTTTCAAAATTTTCCAGTTTTGTCAAAGTTTTTAGAGGTAGTTGTACAGGTAATTTTTCAACTTCCCCTGTTCCAATTTTAGGAGAAATCTCTTCTAATCTTTGTTTTATGTCTTGAATATCGACTGTCAGTTCAGTAAGAAGGGTGCATAGGGTGTCCAATTTCTTGGACATTTTGGAAATGTCATCTGAAAAAGTAAACAATATCAATTTGTGGTGAGATTATTTTGATATACAAGGCAAAAGTTAAGGGTTTTCACTTGCTTCAAAACTTATGTGTCACTCAACTAACAGTTATACATTGTAAAAGTAACAAACCATACCTAATATAAAACCGAGTTTAAGAAAAATTCAAATTCAAACTGAATTGGAATCTGAATCATAATCAATTAAAACTCAATGCAAGAAAAAGCATATTTATCAACGAAAAAGTAACAACAATAAAGTATGTTTATGCTATGACAAAATCTTCATCTTAGAGACATTGTAAACAAGTCAAAAAAATTAAGCCAAAATACCGCTCAGTATAAAATACAAGCTTACCTGTAGCAGGTGAGGCTAGGGTAGGAACTAAAAAACAAAACAAAAATAATTATTTCAAGCTGAAAAGACTATAAGGTGTAGTTTATAGGATGACCAACATGTCGCTTGCTCAATATTACATAAACGTTCCATGTACTTTCAACAGAACCATGTAATATATTGGGCGACCGATGCATGTCGTGCAATAATTAGAGTTCCAAAACTATATAAGCACAATATTCTGAAATAATAGAATGGCTAAAATTTGAGGTTAACGAGGCGTTTAATGGTAAAAATAAATCATTGACACAGTCATTGATTTGAACAGCAATTAGCAATTTCATTAAATTCGGAATGACAAATACGGAAATATTGGCTAATTTTAGGAAATCTACATGTTCTATTTGGGTTTGGCTGCCTACATTATTTTCTGATAATAATACTAATTTAATCATTCCACAAAGTGAAATAGTGCGCTTGTCAACCAAGTTCTAAAGTTTCTTTCTTGATCTGAGGGACTCAGCCATTTTATTCATTGGATCTGCAAATACTTACTGAAGTGCCCAGCAAGCTTTAACTAATCAAGTTTATATTAGATGAAAATCTAATCTCTAATCTACAGTTTTTGACCGCTTAACAGAGGTGTCTTGACAAGGAGAATTTGTCCGTTAGGTACTACAGATTTATGTGAGGGTCTGTTTAATGGAAATAAAAAATCAAGACAACGCATTTTCTTTTATAAAGGAATCTATATCAACTACATGTACTACAGACTAGCAAAAAACTTATTAAATACTTAAGTTTTTGATACTAAAAAAAAACTAATCATTTTGTGTGATGCATTCGGTTAACTTTGGTCATCAACATAGTATTTTGAAAATGCGTTTCTAAGTCTTTTGCTATATAATATGCTTTAAAATTGATACTTTTCTTTGCAAACTCTTTTAAATTTGTGATGACATGACTGTAAGGGGAATAATCGGCTCCCACCCCACTATTTTTTTTTTAATATTGTTGTTGATCAGTTGACAAACCTCAGAAAATAAACTATATTGCAATTATACAAATGCACTATATAAAAAATATAAACCTAGGCCGATATCTCAAAACCTTGTGATACATTCTGTAATGGTATATGGTCATACAGGTTCTGCATGATGTCTTCAATCACCCCCTTAAAACTTTTTATCAATATGTCAAACACCCTATATAAATAAGTTCACTTCAAAAGTTAGTACTAAAAATAACTATACTAAATTTAATAACATGCTAAAAGCTATAACAAAATAAAAAGCCAAAAATATTAATAAAACATCACCGAAATTACAATACACCTGGACAACTGCTAGAACCCTCATCCATAATCTAGAAAATAAGTTTAAATTATTTAATATCAATAAATCAGTTACTTAAGAACCATGCATCCGCTGGCTTAATTAAAAAGTTTTCAAAAACTGTATTAAATATATTACACTTGCAGTGCAAGTGTTCAGAAGCATCATTTTAACATAAAATCTAATCTTTGCAGCCCAATTAAAAATTTCATTATTTTATACAGTATTTTATTTAATTTTTCCCCACTTAAAACAACACCAATAAATTATTAAAGGTTTAGACTAGTTTAGAGTATACAGTATCTATAAAAAATCACTTCTTTTTCTTACCTGTGTTTTCCTAAAAACGTTAGCTTCTGGAACAAAAAGAAGTTTATTTGGTGGAACTATTATTTTATACCTATAACGACTGAAGCCAATGGCATAAAAAATTAAATCCGACTGTGGAAATAGTAAATAAAAAATTGCATATTTAAAAAAATGAAAACAATTGTTTTTATTACTTCTTTGATTTAATTTACCATATGAAGCTAAGAATTGGTGTTTTTGTTTTTGAATTTTTTAGAAATTTGACAATAAATTACATTTCTTTTAATCTTATAAATAATGCTACCACAAAGTAATATGGGCATTTATCAATTTTTGAAAAATAATATATCTGTTAGCAACGACTGATTGTAAGATAATAAATAGCTAAAATAAAAAAAACTGGTATTTACCTTTTTAAATACATAATTTTCACACTTACCGTTTTCCCCAGTCACCCTAATTTTTTTATTTTTTTGTTTCAAAAATTTTTTGTTGCTATTTTTAAAATTTCAATAATTTTAAAACTACTGACTTTAGATCCATAATGTTTTAGAAAAAATATGTTTGGAAATCTTTAATTTCGAAAATGTAATAACACAAGGTATTCTGTTTAAAAAAATTTACTTTGACAAAAATTTTTGAGCACCCATTATATCTCAAAAACTTTCTTAAACTGTACTTTCAGTTACAATTCAGGTGTAAAATTAATTCCTTTCCGGAGTTATTTAAGACCGACGCGCTGCCGTAGACACCCTATAAGGAAAAAAGCGTTCTTAATATGTAGGTACATACATATTACTTATAGGAACTTTATTTCCCTGTTCATTTTCTTCAGTTTAATTCCACACTACTTAGGTTTGGAAAACGTTTGATTTTTCAACTTGGACAATGTGGCGTCTGCCATTTTGTATATTTAAACTTAATATAGCCCATAACTCAGGTAAGACGAACCTTTCAACGCTTCATTTGTCCAATAACTTTTTTTTGGCTTTGCCATAGTCAGGTTATTATAAGAAAACGACAATAGATACGACAGAACGAAGGTAAGTAAATTTTTACTAACCTTGAACTGTCACATTATGTTCCTCTTCTATAGGACAGTTACTTCTACCATCAGAGTTCTCACCTAAACAGACCTTTGATGGGATATCAGTGATATCACTACATGAAATACTTCCATTGCCTAAAATGAAAAAAAACATATATATAAAGATCATAAAGGTATTAATAGAAAGCCATATTATTACAGATTACACATCCACTTTATGGAAAAATTCTTTTTAGCGATTTGCAATTATGCGCGGTATCGCTTGCGCATAATTAAAATTAATTATATTCTTTATAGTACTAAACACCCAATGTATTCGTTTTTTTTTAGAAATTTATAAAGATGACAATTTTAGCAATAAATTCCAAGATGAAAATGATTGAGAAACCAAGAAAATCGCAGAAATACTAGAAAAACTCATAGGGCCAGATTGTCCAATGCTAGACCAGTCTACGTTGACAGTTTTAAACTGACAAGTGTAAGAATAAGACAACTAAGTTTTATACTGTCAATTTGTTCCTGAGTTTTTTTCACAATTTAGTAAAAAAAGGGCAATTTTAATATGTACTTTCCACAATAAAACTAAATTCATTTTAGCAACACATTTCAAGATAAAAATCATTCGGAAACCAAGTAAATTGCTGAAATGTTAGAATAACTTATAAGTTTTTAATGAAGACTTATTAACAGTGACAGAACGAAAACCTGTCAGAACCTAACTGACCAACTAGATCTTAATTTAAACCAGTAAATCTTAAACCTTTTTAGTGAATCTGAGCAATAGTTTTTTATTGATGACAAATAAACAATGAGAGGGCAAAACTTGTCAAAACCTAAATGATCAACTAGATCTTAATTTATGTTTTTTTATCTGGAACAGCCCACATAGACTTCAAGCCTAAGTACTAACGTACCGTAGGCGTCTGAAGAGAAGGGACATGTTATCTATTGACACGGGATTTAATGGATTGGAGGTTGGGAGGGGAAGGGAAAACATTTGCAATTTGTTCCATAACCTGGAGACCCTAGGTATGAATGAGCGAGAAAAGTGGAATGTTCTAGGCTTTTGTAGCTGGACAGTAAAGGAACGCAGACGTTACGCGCCTCTTGTTGTTCTGGTAGGAACAGTCAAGGGGGGAATGATAGCGGCTAGTTGTTCAGAGCAAAATCCGTGGAAATCAATAGAGAAGGAACAGATCCCAACAGCGCGGCGATGAACGAGAAAAGGGACCTTTCTTGTGAGGACTGGGTCATTGATGAGTTGACTGGCTCTTTTTTGGATAAAATCAAGGATGTTAAGTGTCGAAGGTGATGCCGCTCCCCAGATGTGGGAACAGTACTCTAGGTGAGGTCTTATTTGGGAGACATAGAGTGTGTAAGTTGGAAGGGGAGAAGAATTTTCTGGATCGAAAGAGAAAAACAAGCTTTTTAGCTGCTAATGTGGCTATTGAAGTAATGTGTTTGTGCGAGCTGAGATCATGTTCGAAAGCGATGTCAACAAGATCGAACGTTTGTCTGTTCTGTAGAGCTTGGCCATTCATGTGGATGGGACCAGTACTAAATCTTATGTGAATTGGACCAGTACTAAATCTTAAACCTTTTAACTGAATCCAGGTGTAAAATTTTAAGAAGTTCACAAAAGTAGGGTAGGTACATATGGGAAATTAATGTCAAAAAAATTCCATTAAGCTTTTTTACGAGTCATTTTTGTGGAGCAGTAAAAGAAACTAGCATTAAAAGAAAAGTATGATATACAAAGTTTGTTTTTACTTACTCTCGTCTCGATCGTCTCGTTCAGAGTTAAGATAAGTAATAAAGCTTGCGTGGTAGTCCTCTTTATCTAAAATAAAATAATTTGTTTTCCTATAAACCAATAAGAGCAGCTGTTCCTGATTGGATTTTTTTTCATAACAATTAAAAACAGGGATAACTGACTGAATATTATCTTTACATTTTGTTAGTTTTTGTAGGACCTGTGTAATGTCATAAATCTAACAGTTCCTTTTAATATGGGGGAGCAGCAAATTTTTTTATAAGCACATATTTTATAACAAATACCTTTCTTTAAAAAGTTGTCCCTCTTCATAGTATTTTCCCTTTCCTCTTCCTCCGCAGGGCTAAAATAATCTGTCGGTTTTATGTTGCGACAACCTCGTCCGGCTTTTTCATCTAAAGTATGTCTGGTTTTTTGTTTTGCCTCAGCTAGGGTCTCTGAAAACCAAAACCTTTTTAATTATGCGTTAAAGATGTTTTTAACAATAATGTATGTAGAAATGAAGACAAAAACCTGTTAAACACACATACATTAAAACTGATACGAATATCATAATTTAAAACTTACCACAAAAACATTATATTTCTATAGGATACTCCTTCCAATCCTCCTGAGAAGGAAATTTTTTTGTGATGTATATACTGGCATATTTGTCTGGTGGCCACCAACAGCATGTGTTGTTTTTTGTTAGCCAACAAGCTGGCACTTCACTCACCACTTCATCCGTTGCGGACTCGTCCACGAATTTCACAACGGCGTAATTATTCATCTAAAAAGTATCACAAGCAGCTTGAAATGAATAAACACAAAGATGTAACATAAGAAGAATGTCTTTTTCTCTGTTTGTCTGAACTGAAAATTTTTGCTTAAACTGGAAGTCCATATTTTTTAACAGAATATAAAATATTAAGATGAGATTATGAAAGTCGTTTTATTTCAAGACAATACATTAAGATGGAGGAGTCAACGCCTACCTGAAAATGTGTATACCTAGATATTTTATAATTGCTCCATAATGCAGAAGTACTGCGGGTCCTGCAAGTCTTGCAGAGGTACTGCAGATATTTACAACATTTATGTGTTTTTTCTAATAATAGACTAATTACGTTTATACTGAATTAAACCTGCTGGAACTAGAGGAATATTGCAAAAAAAAGATACACTATTTTTTGCAGTGTACGCAGCTTCAAATTGAACATATTGTAGAATAATATTTAGATTATATGTTAATGTAAAAAATAGTAAAGCAAACGTTTATTAAGTTTAATGTATTTTTTTTAAATTGTTCTAATTCCTTAAAATGCGAATAGATTCTATGACTGCTTCCGACTGGGAAGTACAAAAATAGCAAAAGAGTAGTGCCACTTACCACAAAATCTTTCTCTAAAACCAAACTCAATTTAATTCCATCTAAAAATACTTAATTTTTCTGTTAAGGACAAAATAATTTTTTTTAAAGGTAGCTTTCCAAAAGGATGACGACAAAATGGGAAACAGCAGTTCTTGGGTTCCCAAATCAAATTTCCATTAAAAAGTTTAAAATCTAATATAGAAGTTACGACAAAAATAATAAAAAAAAACTTTCCAAACCCTAGGTAAATATTTCATGTGGCTTCAAACTGTTTTCGGGAGCACCGAGTTTTGTGGTGAACTACTCCTAAAAAATACTTTTCATTTAAAATATGAAACTAAATAAAGCATAAATAAACTAAATAAGCATTTGATATTAAAATAATTATTCCAAAAAATAAAAAAAAATTAAATAAAATGATTGTTCTGGCTCCTTTGATAAACAAAGTTAATACTAATTCTCCGTTTATAAGACAGACATTAAGATAATGTGTGTTAAAAACTGTATCTTTCTGTAATAAATCAAAAAACATACCATACATAAGGCCAGTAAACTCCAAGTTGTTTATTCCAAAGTTGTTTTTGCGCCCTGTTAATGAGCAAGCTTCTGCTAGCGCATTTGTAAAAATAGTCCTGCAAATTCTTGTAATAAAGTCCTTGTGATCGTTTCCCCCGATGTCTTTTAAATATTTTGCCTAAAAAATATAAAACTTATAACAGGGTGGTCTTGAAGTATATTTTGGGGTATTGTGTTAGTTTTTTAAAAAAAGTTTCAATCACGTGTCCTAAAATGCCCCGACATTAAGATACAGGTTTCAATTGTTTAAAATATTTTATGATTTCAGAAAACTTTTAAGGTTTTTTTTAACTTAGTATCCTTAATTAACTCTTAAAGGGTAATATTTTGCGACTAATTATAATTTTTACTACTAAATTACGTTTGTCGTCTTTCGACTTGCCTGAAACCCTACTCAAGTAACTGTCTTCCATAGGGGACCGAGTTGAATTATAATGGGTCACTTGGATAGCTATGCAAATATATACACCTGAAACCTTTCTTTTTTTAACATTCTACTCTGTATCTCGAGATTGAGGTATTTTAGAACATTTTTTTTATTTACAGGAATTTTTTCTTACAATATGGCTTAAACATAAAAAAAGCAGTTGTAGGAACTTACAATAGCAATTTTGGCTGTTTTTTCTGACGTTATACACGTTTCAAAATTTTCCAGTTCTGTCAAAGTTTTTAGAGGTAGTTGTACAGGTAATTTTTCAACTTCCCCTGTTCCAATTTTAGGAGAAATCTCTTCTAATCTTTGTTTTATGTCTTGAATATCGACTGTCAGTTCGGTAAGAAGGGTGCATAGGGTGTCCAATTTCTTGGACATTTTGGAAATGTCATCTGAAAAAGTAAACAATATCAATTTGTGGTGAAATTATTTTGATATACAAGGCAAAAGTTAAGGGTTTTCACTTGCTTCAAAACTTATGTGTCACTCAACTAACAGTTATATATTGTAAAAGTAACAAACCATACCTAATATAAAACCGAGTTTAAGAAAAATTCAAATTCAAACTGAATTGGAATCTGAATCATAATCAATTAAAACTCAATGCAAGAAAAAGCAAATTTATCAACGAAAAAGTAACAACAATAAAGTATGTTTATGCTATGACAAAATCTTCATCTTAGAGACATTGTAAACAAGTCAAAAAAATTAAGCCAAAATACCGCTCATTATAAAATACAAGCTTACCTGTAGCAGGTGAGGCTAGGGTAGGAACTAAAAAACAAAACAAAAATAATTATTTCAAGCTGAAAAGACTATAAGGTGTAGTTTATAGGATGACCAACATGTCGCTTGCTCAATATTACATAAACGTTCCATGTACTTTCAACAGAACCATGTAATATAGTGGGCGACCGATGCATGTCGTGCAATAATTAGAGTTCCAAAACTATATAAGCACAATATTCTGAAATAATAGAATTGCTAAAATTTGAGGTTAACGAGGCGTTTAATAGTAAAAATAAATCATGGACACAGATTAGGACCAGATGCGAATCTTACGCTTTCGACGGTGGCTGAATTTAGAGAAATTATAAGGCGGCGATGCTCCTTATTATTTAGTCTGTCGCCGAACGGTGAATTCCTCTTAGCTGCTAATGTGGCTATTGAAGTAATGTGTTTGTGCGAGCTGAGATCATGTTCGAAAGCGATGTCAACAAGATCGAACGTTTGTCTGTTCTGTAGAGCTTGGCCATTCATGTGGATGGGACCAGTACTAAATATTATGTGAATTGGACCAGTACTAAATCTTAAACCTTTTTAACTGAATCCAGGTGTAAAATTTTAAGAAGTTCACAAAAGTAGGGTAGGTACATATGGGAAATTAATGTCAAAAAAATTCCATTAAGCTTTTTTACGAGTCATTTTTGTGGAGCAGTAAAAGAAACTAGCATTAAAAGAAAAGTATGATATACAAAGTTTGTTTTTACTTACTTTCGTCTCGATCGTCTCGTTCAGAGTTAAGATAAGTAATAAAGCTTGCGTTGTAGTCCTCTTTATCTAAAATAAAATAATTTGTTTTCCTATAAACCAATAAGAGCTGCTGTTCCTGATTGGATTTTTTTTCATAACAATTAAAAACAGGGATAACTGACTGAATATTATCTTTACATTTTGTTAGTTTTTGTAGGACCTGTGTAATGTCATAAATCTAACAGTTCCTTTTAATATGGGGGAGCAGCAAATTTTTTTATAAGCACATATTTTATAACAAATACCTTTCTTTAAAAAGTTGTCCCTCTTCATAGTTTTTTCCCTTTCCTCTTCCTCCGCAGGGCTAAAATAATCTGTCGGTTTTATGTTGCGACAACCTCGTCCGGCTTTTTCATCTAAAGTATGTCTGGTTTTTTGTTTTGCCTCAGCTAGGGTCTCTGAAAACCAAAACCCTTTTAATTATGCGTTAAAGATGTTTTTAACAATAATGTATGTAGAAATGAAGACAAAACCCTCTTACACACACATATATTAAAACTGATACGAATATCATAATTTAAAACTTACCACAAAAACATTATATTTCTATAGGATACTCCTTCCAATCCTCCTGAGAAGGAAATTTTTTTGTGATGTATATACTGGCATATTTGTCTGGTGGCCACCAACAGCATGTGTTGTTTTTTGTTAGCCAACAAGCTGGCACTTCACTCACCACTTCATCCGTTGCGGACTCGTCCACGAATTTCACAACGGCGTAATTATTCATCTAAAAAGTATCACAAGCAGCTTGAAATGAATAAACACAAAGATGTAACATAAGAAGAATGTCTTTTTCTCTGTTTGTCTGAACTGAAAATTTTTGCTTAAACTGGAAGTCCATATTTTTTAACAGAATATAAAATATTAAGATGAGATTATGAAAGTCGTTTTATTTCAAGACAATACATTAAGATGGAGGAGTCAACGCCTACCTGAAAATGTGTATACCTAGATATTTTATAATTGCTCCATAATGCAGAAGTACTGCGGGTCCTGCAAGTCTTGCAGAGGTACTGCAGATATTTACAACATTTATGTGTTTTTTCTAATAATAGACTAATTACGTTTATACTGAATTAAACCTGCTGGAACTAGAGGAATATTGCAAAAAAAAGATACACTATTTTTTGCAGTGTACGCAGCTTCAAATTGAACATATTGTAGAATAATATTTAGATTATATGTTAATGTAAAAAATAGTAAAGCAAACGTTTATTAAGTTTAATGTATTTTTTTTAAATTGTTCTAATTCCTTAAAATGCGACTAGATTCTATGACTGCTTCCGACTGGGAAGTACAAAAACAGCAAAAGAGTAGTGCCACTTACCACAAAATCTTTCTCTAAAACCAAACTCAATTTAATTCCATCTAAAAATATTTAATTTTTCTGTTAAGGACAAAATAATTTTTTTAAAGGTAGCTTTCCAAAAGGATGACGACAAAATGGGAAACAGCAGTTCTTGGGTTCCCAAATCAAATTTCCATTAAAAAGTTTAAAATCTAATATAGAAGTTACGACAAAAATAATAAAAAAAAACTTTCCAAACCCTAGGTAAATATTTCATCTGACTGGAAATATCAATATATTCTATATATTCTACTAGTACTGCAGAAGTATTGCAAAGGGGCCAAATATAAAATACGTTACGCAAAATTCCCGCATTTTTGAACCCTCCCTCCCCCTTTGTCATGCTACATCACATTTTTTTCAACCCCCTACCTAATAATAGATAACAAAACCTAGACCCCCCCTCCCCCAAATAAATAACTATTTTAAGATTATTAGTAACATGCAAAAAGTAGTGTCTAATATATATATATATATATATATATATATATATATATATATATATAATTACTTTCGACTTTTACGGGTTTAGAAACGAAGAAAATTGTCAAAGTTGATCAACAACGTCCTTTATATGGCGACTGAAAAATAAAATCTATAGTTTTCAAAAAAATAGGAATAAAATTGATGTATGTCAGTATTTTAAACGTCACACGTAACACGTCACGTTTGTTCGGACCCCCTCTCCCTCCTCGTCCTTACTGCCAGGACAACTCAGAAACAAAAAATTTCAATACATAAAAAAACAACTAAATGAATCGATTGAGAGAAATACCCAAAGAATTAAGAGCATTATCGGGTTCTTATAGCATGGCGTTGGAACATGATGGCGTTATTGCTTAATACAATTCTAGGATTAGGGACTGAAATCTGTTATGATATGCCATTTTTGGTGCACACTAGATTTAATATTGTAATTGGAGGTAGGTAATAGTGAGCACACACAGACTTGTAGTCCATAGTGCTCACATTACTTTTTAATTATAAATTATAACATTATAAATAAATTATAAATAAAATATCAGACAAAAACACTTAAATATCAAACACTTAAATATAAATCAATCATATTATTATCCACTTTAAAACTTTTCGCTAGTATGAACCAAGGGTAATATCACATAATCATTTTTATAAGGAAGAATCATCGCTTTACAAAGGATGTTTTTAATACTACTTTCAATGATTGAATCATCACTAAAATTACATAAGTTTATCCCCAGTATTTTAGAATCAATCGGTGTTGTAAAAAAGCTACCTTTAAGTAAAATTGTTTTCCCAGTAATAAAATTATCCCCGTTTTTTGACTTACATCATTGACTGCTATATAAGTGCCATTTTTTAATAAACAATAATTATTAGGATGCTTATTAGACAAAACATAATTATTAAGCTTTATTTCAATACATTCTTTGTTAGTTCTGCACTGAACATCAGAGTTATAGTCATATTCCCGAGTTTCTTCACTAAGCCTTTTAATAATTTGCTGAAGAGGTTTGCCTGACTGAAGGCATAGCTTCTTTTTCAAGGTAAACATATAAGCTTCAGCAGGGAAGGCACTAAAATTATCAATGCAACCAAAACGTAATACATCATTACATAAATGGGATAAATTATGAACATTGTAGCTGATATATTCTCGCCCGTAAATTTCACTATAGAGTGTTATAAAATTTTCTAGTAAATTCTGTGCAAGGTTGCTTAGTTTGATACACAAATTAGGTGTTGTAAGAATACGTATTGAACAGGAAAGATAAAGAAAATGAATATACATATTTTCAGGTAACAAATCTTTAAATCCAACAACCCCAGTGTACAATAAAATTTGACGAAACTCGGTTGCTTTAAATCTGTCCACATCCTGAAGGCTTCGAGGTTTCCTACAAAAATCTTTTGTAATAAATCCCTTATAAGATATTATTAGCTGTGCTAATATTTCATATGATGCAGAAGGTATCCTAATGTTTTGTTTTCCCCTATGCCAAAACTGCAAAAGTCTTTTCATAACTCCTAAACAAACTAGGTGCATGTAATCTAACGGTACTTGAGAAACTAAACCAATATCCAGATTTGCTAAGATTGATACTCCTGTGTGATGGTCTTCGTCAATTCGATTTATAAATGATTCATCTGTTCTGAGTGGACTTCCTAATTCAGAAAAACTCATACGGTTATTTATAAAATCCCCTTCCTGAATGCATTTACCACAACTGTGGTAACCTGTATGACCCTTTATGCATTTAACAAAAGCTGTGGCTGGAGCATCACATATCAAAGCATTTATTTCTAAACTAATTTTTCTCCCATCCCAAGTTATTCCATTCTTTTTTAGTTTAAGAAATTCTTCTACAAAAAGTCTTAAAAATTCACTTGATAAATTTGGCTTACTATGACCGTGGTACATACCAATTACAAAGGGTTTAGTTATTAAATTTAAAAAAGTATTGTGTTCGAACCATCCTAAAATAGGCCAAAATTGGCTCCCCGAACTTTTACTCAAAGGAAGTCAAAGGAAAATTGATTTTTCAATGCCAATGTGGCTATACCTGCCGGGTGCGACTATTGTAGTATCGACAGTTCTGGGTGTGTTAAGTAGTGTTCGAACATCACCAGGTACATTAATCTTGTGTTTATTTAATATCTGTAATAATTTTGAAGTATGGCTTAGGGGAATATTACATGTAATTGCCCAGTTTTTTAAATCATCAGTCAGCTCTGCACTGTTATAACTGTCTGAGTTTTTACATTCTAAACAAGAGCATTGAGAACTTGTCTCTGAATCAGAATCAACGCTATCACTATAAGAAGAAATTTCATCAAAATCGCAAGGCAATAAGGAGTCCGCATGGCAAGAGCTTGGAAAGGCTTCTGAATGAAGATTTAAAAACGTGGTGGAACTATGGGTGGATTCAACGTTTTCGTTTAGAGAGACATGCAGTGATGACCCCACAATGGTACAATGATTTTGAGCTCCATGCAAAATCTGTTGCCGCAGCCTCCTCCTTTGCCTTTCCGACAAAGATTTAATGGCGTTATACATTCTACTTACCTTTAATAATCAAAAACCAAATCGCAAAGAAAAGACGTGTAATCGTTACAACGACAATACATAAAATGGCGCTGAAATGAAAAGTGAGGTTATAGCCGATAGCGGTATTCTTTTTATGTTTGGAAATATCTTTTGAGGTACGTTCGGTAAATATGTTCCGGCAAAGAATCGGGCGAATATTGCACTGTGGTAACGTAAACACATTACGTTAACATTAAATTCAGTCACTTTGTGATAAACTATAAAAAGTTACTCGAATGACATTAAAAGTACTTATCTTTAACGTAAATGAGCCACTTCCAAGAAGTGTTAACAAGTTACATTCAGGACACATTTAACTGTGCTATTCACCAGATGTTAACATTCCTATTTTTCATAAATGTACCAAATACCTCGCAAAATAATGTGTCAATAAGACGATAGTGGTACAGTGTATGTTCCAATATTACATACACTGGCCGTTTGCAATATGTCACATTTGAATGTTACTACGTTGACTAAAAGAAAACATCTCCAAACCGCCGAGTTATGTTATGTGCTAGCTGGGTTAACTTTTAATCCCCTTTACACAAATAAAAACACATTTTTCTTTACTTTTGAAAGGTAAAAAGACGAAAAGGAATCCGACAAGCTCACATTTTAAACTGCTGTCAGAACTGACAGTGGCAGTTCCGTCAAAAATGCTGGTAGATACATCACGTAGTACAACACCAAACATCTTTGCTTCAAATTTTAACAAGGGGTAGATTGGATTCTAACAATATAGTAGTATCACCAAAGAAAATTATAGCTACGCATTAGAAGTATCATGAGAGACTATTCGATATACCGCGAGAGGCGCTGGCCAAATATGTACACCGACAGCGTTGTCGGATTCTTTAATTTTACTTTTGTATAAGAAATACAACAGGTTCACATCGCGTTAATAAACTACGCTAATAGATAAAGAAAGGGGTAAGTATATCTGTTGATCTGTTAGCTTTAGGTAACTAGAAATTAATTGAAATGCTCTAATTTATTCCACGAAAATTTTGACAACTCCATTTAGTCGTGTTTTTACAGGGTGTCTTCAATTTCTGCTGAAACAACTGGCCTCATGGGAAACAAATGTTTTAAAGCTTTGAAGAATCTTTACACATATGGTAAAATTTAAATCATTTGCGACTGTCTGGTGGTTCCTCTTTAAGTGTAGCTGAAATTAATATTAAAAACTAACTAATTTTTTGTATTGCAATCGAAGAAAACATAATCTAAATTACAAATAATTTACATAAAATGTATTTATATCCTATTGGTAAAAATTTTTGTTGATATATAAAAAAATAAATTTTGCATACAAGTTTTACAGCGTACCAGCATAAAATCTAATTGTTAATATAATCTTCTTAAATAACATTGCTTGTTTTATAAAACCACGATGTTAGGTATACATTCAGCTGTTTCCATTATAAAGTTTTTTAATAAAAAAGTGTAATTCCTAATTAGGATTTTAAAAAAGGAACCGATTATTACTTATACAACTTTTATAACATTACAGAAAACCTTCAGGGTGCAACATTTTTTTTATTAAATTTTAATTTTCAGTAGTAACGATCTTTAAACCTCATATCAGTAAAATGAATGAACTGATTTTAGTAGCTACAACTTTTCTAAAATTAAATTTTAAATTAATATTATACACTTTTTTCATCTAATAATTTTGGAAATATAAGGGGACAAGATTCTCAAAAAATTATTTTTAGTTTTTATCCGGTTTGTTTGTTACACTAACTAAATTTTGTAATTATAATAACAGAACTGACACTGACTAATTATAATAACACACACGGACAACTTAATTTAAATATTTTAATTTTATGGGCTTGTACTTATACCTAGTAAATAGTATATACATACATCAAAATTTGGACTAATCAGTTTATCAGTTTTCGAAATATGCTGATGACGGATGGACACAAGTGCTGAGATTTTACTTCCAGATTCATTAAAAAGGTTTAAGATTTAGTACTGGTTTAAATTAGGATCTTCTAGCTGATCAGTTAGATTTTGACAGGTTTTTTCAAGTCATTGTCAATTAGTCGCCATTAAAAACTTACGGCCAGATTCTCCAACGCTAGTCCGGTCTAATTCGACCACCAAAAGTTTTAAACTGACAAGTGTAAGAATAAGACAACAAGGTTTTATACTATGAAGTTGTTTCTGAGGTTTTTCGCAAATTTATAAAAAACCTGCTTTCGACAATAATAGAACCAAATTCATTCTAGTAATCCGTTCCATGATGAAAATCATTTGGAAATCAAGCAAATCGCTAAAATATCAGAATAATTCCTAAGTTGACGACTTATTTACAATGACAGGAGAAAAACCTGTCAACACATAACTGATCAACTAGAAGATCCTAATTTAAACCAGTACTAAATCTTAAACATTTTTAGTAAATCTGGACGTTATATTTCCGCGATTTGCTTGGTTTCCAAATGATATTTATCTTGGAGTGTGTTGTTAAAACGGTTTCAGGTCTGTAATTCTAAAAAGTACGTACTGAAATTGCCTTTTCTTTACAAATTTGTGAAGAAAGTCGGAAACAAATCTATAGTATAAAATTCAGTTGTCTTATTTTTACACTTGTCAGTTTAAAACTTTTGGTTATTGAGATCGCCCGTTCCGGGACGGTCTCTATACCCCCTGCTTGGTCAGAAAAATGTGTGTATGTATGTTGTCCGTTTCGACATTTTCACATTTTCAATTTTTTTTTTTCGAAAACAGTTTGAGGGGGCGCAACCAAATTTTCTGGGTTAATAGAGGGATAGTGTGGCTAGCTTCGGTAAAAAATTCAGTTATACAGGGTGTTCCGTTTCGGAGTTATTAAACGTCAAAGTCGAAATTTCCGCGATTTCCGTTGAAATCGGGTACAGGTCGCAAAACTTAATTAAATCGTTTTAAATTTTCGGAGGTTGTGGAGGACCGGGAGCTTCAGAACCCTATTGAAACTGGCGGTATTCGGAAAATGGGAAGTAATTCTTTTGAATTTTTTTTATGTCGAAAAATGCCCTTTGCAGAGCCATTTTTGGCGCTTAATAAGTCGAAGCCGGAACATCGGACAGAAAAACGTATTTGAACATAAAACTAAAGAATCTCAAATACTTTCTTTTTGCAATACATTTACCTATACCTAAAACGACTGGAAATTGGAAAAATTTGGGAAAAACTGGAAATTACGATTTTTCATGCAAATGTTTGACGGTTTTTAATTTTTTTGGGGATCAAAATGGATTCAAATCGAAATCTCCTGTGCCTTATCGAAAAGAGCTCGCCGAAATACGTAGTTCTCACATTTTTTGGTTCCTTCATTCGTAATAGGAAAGGAGCAATCGACGATTAAATTTCGATTTTTTACGATTTTTTTTTCATGACATCTCTACATTCGAATCACTCTGTATCTTTTCCTATCTAATTTCTTCCAACTTTTTCAACGCTATCCCTTGGGGATATAATCAGGCTTTAAAACAAATGCCGAACGGGTGATCCAGGGCCGGATTTAGGAGATAAAAACTCATTTTTTTTCTATATTTTTCAACCAAAATTCATCTTTAAAGGGCATTATTATATATTATTTCTGATATTCAACAGTTCTTTTTTGGTTTATTTTCTTCCCTTATCATCTGAGAACACTCTACACTAAGTAAAATTGCATATTTTTTCGTTAAAGTTATAAATAAAGAGCTTTGTTTGCATCGGTGCAGGAAAAATTTTAAAAGTACATATTTTAAATGGCTTGCCTTGGAGAAACAAATGAAACGGACTCTCTTTACATCGAAATTAAAATATGACCTGTCAAAATGTCATGAAAATACCAGTTTTTGTAGCGATATTGGAAGCTTCCTGAACCGATTTCGGCTTGAAATTTACCGGGCAAGGGAATTAGGGACCTTATACTTTCGGTAGAAAGACATTTCATTTGGTAAATTTGACTTTAATTACCAATTTTATCGATTTTCCGATGACGCTACGAGACATCATTGAAGATTCTAATATTGCGCTCAGTGGGATCGAAATATTTGTTATAAAGTTATAATATCCAAAAATATGCATTTCAATTCCTAAGCATGAGCGTGTATACCTTTGGGCCAACATTATTGTACTAATTATTATTATATCATTTTAATTTAGTTTTAGGGAAATGAATTGATTCGGATCGTTTTAAAGTAAACAGAACGACTCGAAAATACATTTTGTACCCTTCGGCAAGTGGGTGATTGTATATATGTCTACAGGGTGTCCGAAAAGTCTTTGTATGCGCAAATATCTTTGTCATTAGCACGCTGATAAACTTAATTGGGTCTTATTTAAAGGAAATCGTAAATTGTTTATTCCTTTGCGTGACTGTTTATATGTGTGTATGTATAAAGAATGTCCAAAAAGTCTTTGTTTGCTCTGTATCTTTGCCATTAGTACGAAGATAAACTTAATTGAGTTTTCAAGAAAATCGAAAATATTTAAATTACTATGTGTCGTGTGGTGTTGTGTTGGTATGTATGTATACAGGGTGTCCGAAAAGCCTTTGTATGGGCAAATACCTTTGCTATTTGTACAAATATAAACTTAATTGTCGGATTTAAAACAAATCGTATATATTTGCATTTCTATGTGTACGGAGATATATGTCTGTATACAGGCTGTCCAAAAAGTCTTGGTTGGAGCAAATACTCCTAGTAGTACCAGGATAAATGTAATTAAACCGAATTTCAGGCAAATCGATTATATTTGTTTTTATTTGTTTTGTATATACGTATACAGGGTGTCCGAAAAGTCTTAGTATTGGCACTTCTACTAGTAGGTGCCAAGATAAATTTAATTAAGTGGGATTTTACGTAAATCGACTATATTCCTATTTAAACGCGTGGGTCTTAGTGTGAATGTATAAAGGCTGTCCAAAAATCTAGGTATGGGCAAATACTCGTATTAGTACTTAGATAAACTTTATTAGGTCGGATTTCACGCAAATCGAATATATTTATATTAATATGTGTTTATGTTTGTATGTATGTATACAGGGTGTCCGAAAAGACTTGGTATGGGCAAATACTTCTACTAGTACCGAGATAAACCTACTTAATTAGGATTTTAAGTAAATCGACTATATTCCTATTTAAACGTGTGGGTGTTAGTTTGAATGTATACAGGGTGTCCAAAAAGTCTTGGTATTTGGCAAATACTCCTATTATTACTTAGATAAACTTTATTAGGTCGGATTTCACGCAAATCGAATATATTTGTATTAATATATGTTTCTCTTTGTATGTATGTATACAGGGTGTCCGAAAAGTCTTTGTATGGGCAAATCCTTCTAGTAGTACCAAGATAAACCTACTTAATTAGGATTTTAAGTAAATCGACTATATTCCTATTTAAACGTGTGGGTGTTAGTTTTAATGTATACAGGGTGTCCAAAAAGTCTTGTTATGGGCAAATACTCCTATTATTACTTAGATAAACTTTATTAGGTCGAATTTCAATCAAATCTAATGTATTTGTATTAATATGTGTTTATGTTTGTATGTATGTATACAGGGTGTCCGAAAAGGTTTTGGTTGGCCAAAAATAGTTTCTACGTGTGGTGTTTGTATGTGTGTAGCTACACGGTTACGAAGGGCGGTCTATTCTACATCATCAGTCCGAAGGAGTGTGATATCTTCCTTAATACATGCTCTAGAAACACGAAACTTTCAGGGCACGACAATGATGATATTACCGACATTATGGAGCCCCCTTTCAGTGCATGACAATGATGATATTACCGACATTATAGAGCCCCTCGGGGGGCGATTAGGCGGTCTATCCGTACTAGTTATAGAGCGCCAACAGCGCTCTATATAACGCCCCGTCAGTGAGAAAAATGTTCGTTTGTTGATTAATCGTGTTTTTCGACAATCTCGATTTTTTTTCTCCGAGATGGTTGCGCCTGAAACATTCAAATTTTCTGGGTTGATAGAGGGATAGTGCGACTAGCTTCGGTAAACAATTCAGTTATACAGGGTGTTCCGTTTCGGAGTTATCAAACGTTAAAGTCGAAATTTCCGCGATTTCCTATGATATCAATTACAGGTCGCAAAAGTTAATTAAATCTATTAACTATTAAATTTTTATAGGTTGTAGAGGACCGGGAGCTTCAGAACCATATTGAAATTGGCGGTATTCGGAAAATGGGAAGTAATTCTTTTGAATTTTTTTGTCGAAAAATGGCACTTGCAGACCCTTATTCAATTCTACATTGCTCGAAAACGCAGCGTCGGACAGAAAAACGGATTTGAACATAAAACTAAAGAATCTCAAATACTTTCTTTTTGCAATACATTTACCTATACCTAAAACGACTGGAAATTGGAAAAATTTGGGAAAAACTGGAAATTACGATTTTTCATACAAATTTTTGACGGTTGTCCATTTTTTTGGGGGTCAAAATGGATTCAAATCGAAATCCCATGTACAGGGTCTTCCAACGAGGACTGAACAGGGGCTCATTTTTGAGCTTCCTTGTATTTAAAGAAAAATCTAAAATAGCCAATCGATGTACTTTTTCCTGCAGAATTCAAAAATGAAACCAAAAATTTATTCGATCCAGAAACAAAAGAGTTACGCTATGGATAAGGTGTTTTTTAAATGGAACATAGCTTTTTTTATACGATTTTCGGAACGAGTGATTTTTTTATGTCCGCTCTGATTAAAATATTTAATATTGCGACAGCTATTTTTATTAAATTTTAATGTTTTATCCAGCATAATTTAACTTCAACCTGTTTGAAACATACACTAGGTAATAAAGGTAAAATCACCTTGAAATCCTTCAAAGTCAAAAAATTTGACAAATTTACTATAATATTGCCGAAATGAAATATTCATTAGATGAGAGATTGCAGATTGTTATCTTGTTCTACAAATCTATCTTCTCCTTGCTTCTCTTGCATTTTCTTGGCATTTGTAGAACAAGATAACAATCTGCAATCTCTCATCTAATGAATATTTCATTTCGGCAATATTATAGTAAATTTGTGAAATTTTTTGACTTTGAAGGATTTCAAGGTGATTTTACCTTTATTACCTAGTGTATGTTTCAAACAGGTTGAAGTTAAATTATACTGGATAAAACATTAAAATTTAATAAAAATAGCCGTCACAATATTAAATATTTTAATCAGAACGGACATAAAAAAAATCACTCGTTCCGAAAATCGTATAAAAAAAGCTATGTTCCATTTAAAAAACGCCTTATCCATAGCGTAACTCTTTTGCTTCTGGTTCAAATAAATTTTTGGTTTCATTTTTGAATTCTGCAGGAAAAAGTACATCGATTGGCTATTTTAGATTTTTCTTTAAATACAAGGAAGCTCAAAAATGAGCCCCTGTTCAGTCCTCGTTGGAAGACCCTGTTCCTTATCGGAAAGACCTTGCCGAACTACGTAATAAACATATTTTTTGGTTCCTTAATTCTTAATAGGAAAGGAGCAATCGATAATTAAATTTCGGTTTTTAACCATTTTCTTCATGACATCTCTACATTCGAATCACTCTGTATCTTTTCCTATCTAATTTCTTCCAACTTTTCAACGCTATCCCTTGGGGATATAATCAGGCTTTAAAATGAATCCCGAATGGGTGATCCTGGGCCGGATTTAGGGGGTAAAAACACATTTTTTCTGTTTTTTTTTCATCAAAATTTATCTTTAAATGACATTATTATGAATTATTTCTCTTATTTAACAGCTCTTTTTTGGTTTATTTTCATCCCTTATCATCTGAGAACACTTCTAACTAATTAAAATTCCATATTTTTTCGTTAAAGTTATAAATAAATACCTTTTTTCGCATCGCTGCAGGAAAAATTTTAAATAGTACATATATTAAAAGCCGTGCCTTGAAAAAACAATTGAACGGACCCTCTTTACATCGAAATTAAAATATGGCCTGTCAAAATGTCATGAAAATAACAGTTTTTGTAGCGATATTGGAAGCTTCCTGGACCGATTTCGGCTTGAAATATACATGGAAAAGGTAAAACGAACTTTATATTTTTAATTACAATACATTTCATTGGACGATTTAAGCATTAAAAACCAATGTTTTTTATCTTTCTGAGACGCTGCAAATGCATGTCAAAATCACTTTCATACGGAGAAATGTATTAAAATATGAAGGGTCGAAATGTCGCAAAAATGTCAGTTTCTCTTGCGAGATTTTATGGTTTCTGAACCGTTTCCGACTTGACAAATACCGGGCAATGCCTCTGTAGACCTTCCCGTGTGGATTCCGGAACAAATAATTTGAACAATTAGTCATTAAATACCAATTTTAACAATTTTTCGATGACGCGGCAAAGCATCATAGAAAGGCTTTATTCCATTAGGTAATATACGGGGTAAATCACAATGACGGGTCTGATTTAAAATTTGCGTAGATTTGTTATTAATTGGGAATGGCTTATTCGATTGAAAAGAGTGATGGGGCAATCGAAAGGGGAGGAAGTAAGCCATTGTATTTGAAAATAATTTCGACATTTCGTTGGCATGACGACAAAAAATTTGCTATTTCCGATATTTATTGAGTTAGAGAGTTGAAATTTGATATATGTTAAGAATTCGGTCAATCATTCAAAATTATATGTGTGAATTTTGATTGGCATGGTTTCTATAGCAACGATTAAGGATAAAGTTGACAATTTCTAACTCACGTACGGCTGATCTGATTGAAACGAGTGAGGTGGCAATCGAAAGGGAACGAAGTAAGCTACTTTTTATGTGAAAATAATTATGACATTTCGGTGACATGACGACGAACAGTTTGCTATTTCCATTATTTATTGAGTTGAAGAGTTGAAATTTGATATCTGGGTAGAATTCGGCCAATCATTCAAAAATATTTTTATAAATTTTGATTCCGATGATTACCATAGCAACGATTGAGTATAAAGTTGATCATTTTTAACTCGCGAACGGCTTATCTGATTGAAACGAGTAAAGTGACGATCGAAATGTTAGAAAGTACAGTACTTTTTTATGTGAAAATAATTTTGACTTTTCGTTGCCGAGACGATGAACAATTTGCTATTTTCGTTATTTATTGAGTTGGAAAGTTGAAAACTGATATCTCGGAAGAATTCGGTCAATCATTCAAAAATATATCTGGAAAAATCGATTCCCATGGTTGGCATAGATTAAGGATAAAGTTGACAATTTATAACTCGCTGACGCCTTCTGCGATTGGAATGAGTGAGGTGGCTATCGAAAGGGATGGAAGTAAACTACTTTTTTATTTGAAAATAATTTCGATTTTTGGTAGTCATGACGACGATCAATTTGATTTCTTCGTTATTTATTGAGTTGCAGAGTAGAAATTTCGCATCTAAGTAGAATTCGGTCAATCATTGAAAAATATTTTTGCAATTTTCAATTTTAATGATTGCCATAGCAACGATTAGGGGTAAAGTTAACAACTTACAACTCGCGAACGGCTTCTTAGATTGAAAGAAGCGACGTTCATAATATGTATGCACAATTTTTTTCCATTGAGACATCAGTGGCGTGCTCGAAGGGCTCGCCACCAATCTTCATCCAGCTCGACCATTTCAGGAAGATGATGTTATCTAATGTATGATTCCAAGCCGATCGAAAGGTGACAAGCTTAATTTAGTAGGGTTTCAGCGAAATCGTATATACTGTATTTATATGTAATAGGTGTTTGTATGTATATAGCGATACGGTTACGAAGGGCGCTCTATTCTGCATCATCAGTCCGTAGGAGTGTGATATCTTCCTTAATACATGGCCTAGAAACACGAAACTTTCAGGGCATGACAATGATGATATTACTGACCTTATAGAGCCCCCTCGGGGGGCGTATAATATCATATCAAATATCTTTGTCATTAGCAAGAAGAGAAGAATAATTGAGCCTTATTTGAAGGAAATCGTAAAGTTTTTATTCCTTTGTGTGGTTGTTTATGTTTGTATGTATACAGAATGTCCAAAAAGTCTTTGTATGCGCAAATATCTTTGCCATTAGAACGAAGAAAAATTTAAATGAGTTTTATTTCAAGGAAAACGTAAATTTTTTATTCCTTTGTGTGGCTGTTTATATGTTGGTATGTATACAGAATGTCCAAAATGTCTTTGTATGCGCAAACATCTTTGCAATTGGTACGAATATAAACGTAATTGAGCCGGTTTTCAATCGCAAAAATATAAAAATATAAAATATTTAAATTACTGTGTCGTGTTTGTTGTGTTTGTATGTATGTACAGTACAGGATGTCCGAAAAGTCTTTGTATGGACAAATTCCTTTGCTATTTGTACAACTATAAACTTAATTGTCGGATTTAAAGCAAATCGTATATATTTGCATTTCTATGTGTACGGAAATATATGTCTGTATACAGGCTGTCCAAAAAGTGTTGGTTTGAGCAAATACTCCTAGTAGTACCAGGATAAATGTAATTAAACCGGATTTCATGCAAAACGATTATATTTGTTTTTATATGTGTTGTATATACGTATACAGGGTGTCCGAAAAGTCTTGGTATGGGCAAATACTTCGACTACAACCGAGATAAACCTAATTAATTCGGATTTTAAGTAAATCGACTATATTCCTATTTAAACGTGTGGGTGTTAGTTTGAATGTATACAGGGTGTCCAAAAAGTCTTGTATGAGCAAATACTCCTATTATTATTTAGATAAACTTTATTAGGTCGAATTTCAAGCAAATCGAATATATTTGTATTAATATGTGTTTATGTTTGTATGTATGTATACAGGGTATCCGAAAAATCTTGGTATGGGCAAATACTTCTACTAGTACCGAGATAAACCTACTTAATTCAGATTTTAAGTAAATCGACTATATTCCTATTTAAACGTTTGGGTGTTAGTTTGAATGTATACAGGGTGTTCAAAAAGTCTTGGTATGGGCAAATACTCCTATTATTACTTAGATGAACTTTATTAGGTCGGATTTCACGCCAATCGAATATATTTGTATTAATATGTGTTTATGTTTGTATGTGTGTATACAGGATGTCCGAAAAGTCTTGGTATGGCAAATCCTTGTACTAGTACCGAGATAAACCTACTTAATCCGGATTTTAAGTAAATCGACTATATTCCTATTTAAACGTTTGGGTGTTAGTTCGAATTTATACAGGGTGTTCAAAAAGTCTTGGTATGGGCAAATACTCCTATTATTGCTTAGATAAACTTTATTAGGTCGGATTTCACGCAAATCGCATACATTTGTATTAATATGTGTTTATGTTTGTATGTATATATACAGGATGTCCGAAAAGTGTTTTGTTGGCAAAAATAGTTTCTACGTGTGGTGTTTGTATGTGTGTAGCGACACGGTTATGAAGGGCGGTCTATTCTGCATCATCAGTCCGAAGGAGTGTGATATCTTCCTTAAACATGCTCTAGAAACACGAAACTTTCAGGGCATGACAAGATGATATTGTCACAACGGGGGTTGTTGCGACTGAGACTAAGTAAAAGTCTCTGGGATCGTGTGGAGGGAATGAAGTTAAAACAGGTTATAAAAAATATAACATTTAATAATTAATCAACAATAATAGCAATAAAATATAGTTTGGCATTAAACAAATGAAATGAGGCACTTACTTATACACTTCCCTTACATCTTCTCTATAAGGGCGGCTCTTCTCCCGACCGACGGGCACATTTCTTATCTCGACATTTTAAGAACGACTGACTATCACTCCATTATGCAGTTATCGACGATCGGTGCATTGCTAAGTCAGCATACCTTGCCTTACTCAATAAAGTTAAACAAAACCAAGCTGACCTTCAATGTCGTCACCAAGTTCACCGAACAACAGAGTGTCTATTCATCGTTATTGTCAAAATAATCTTTATATAAATAAAGTGTGATTTTAAAAATAATTAATAAAATAATCCATGATAACATAACTATGACCTATGCCCCTCGTTCGCGAAAGCTGGACCCACAGCTTTACAAAATTTCCATCTTACTATGCAACACAAATATGTTGGTCAAGCCGCCAGAAGTTAATTAAATTTACAAAAAACTATAATTTTTAATAAAACTTATGAGTTGATGAGAAGTTGTAAAAATTTGTATCTAGGATTGATCAAAAAAAATCTTAAAGAGACGTATAGCATAATAATTAAAATTCGCGTAAAAGATTAATTTAATACTTATTAAAAGCTTAGAAACAAATTATTTCTTCTTTTTTATTTTACTTTATTTACTGACTTAAGTAAACTTTCTAACTATTAATTTTCTAAAATATTGAATTGATAGCCGCATTTAATGCCATATAGAAGGCTCAATCTTATCAACTTATAAAATATTACTTTTTTTTATACTAAAGAGACAATTGTAAAAGCGAAAAATATAAAATAAAATAAAACTTCTTGATACTCATAACGTTTCTTTTAAATATTTACATAATAAAATCTCAAAAAGTAGCACTCTTTGAAAAATGAGATCGTGACACTGGCATTTATGGCAACCTATAAGAAGTCTTTACTGAAGATTTGCTTAATTGTAATAACGCCGAACAATGGTAAACTATGCACAACTATGAGCCAGAAGTAGTTTAGTTATATTAAGGATAATATAAATTTCCTACGAACTTAACATTCACCACTTTTGGATTGATTTTCTCCATCCCCCATTCTTCATCGCCACAATTCTACAAGATGATGCAAGATGCATGCAGCTGGAAGCGGCTTGCTTTGATAAAGTCATCTCTACTGAGCCCTGGTACCTCGGGCATTTTCGAGACTTTACTGTTAGGTGTTAGGTTACCTAACGTGATGGTGTAACTGCCTTTTCTTTGCTTGCGTGCGTTGTGGTGACGTTGAGTAACAGCTTCTGTTTGCTCAGGTTTAGGTATGATGGATATATACTGGCTCTCCTTTATTGTAGGAAGTTGTTGTGCATGTTATTTGGCTCATCCCCAATCTCCACTGCAATTGTGCTATTGTGTCCAGGTACATGAAACATAAAGAGAGTGCGTATCAATACTTATACATATATATATATATATATATATATATATATATATATATATATATATATATATATATATATATATATATATATATATATACAGGGTGTTATGGAAATCATTTAATATATTGGAATGGGTGACTCCTGGGGTAGTCTACAGACATATCCAATACTTTTTTTTTCTTAAATCGAACATTTTTAAAATTTTCAAAAATACCCTAAAATCCGTCAATATTCGACGCACCTGGCTGAACGTACACAAGGCGCTTGACGGAAATTTGCGCGCGAAAAACTTTAAACAATTGAATTTTTTGAAACGTTGCCAGACATTTCTGTTTTTAAGCGTAATTTAAGACAAGTTAAAAAAAATTTGAACCTTTCCTAAGAAAAAACAAAAAAAAATAGTAAAAAGGCACTGTGAAATCAGTCCTTTTTGTCAGTAGCCTTAGTTTTAAGTAATATTTAAGACACCCTATATTACATTATTAATGATATAAGTTATTCCTACTAGCTTAAACTTTCTGCCAAGGAAAAGTTAAAAATCAAAACGAAAATACTAATTGGGCACAACTACATAGTACTTACTTCAAAAGTATAACCAGATCCGCTAAATTAGTTTTGCTCCGGCAAACGTTACCATAATACGTAAATATTATTAGTGTTTTAAATTAAATTTAGTTTTCAACCCTATTACGCTACTCACTCAAAGAAACTAGATAAAGCTGATCAAAATATTGGTTAACAACGGATCGACGAAGACCATTTTCTAGGTAGTGAAAAGAAATTACATTATTTAAAACTTTAAACGAAAAAAAAATTAAAACATTCATTGTGTGGCTTGTGTGCTGTTGAAAAACTTAAATAAATATGGCGCACGGGCACGGCTCTTTGATGACATTAAGAAATCCTTCTGTTTCGATCTCCCTTCCCTTCATCATGAAACATGGATCATGTCTCTTTGTCACTTCCAGTATTTGATAAAGTAGGTGGCCCTGATTTGGCGCGAAAATTTAAAATAGAACGCGTGTTTGTATTATTGCCTTTGAAACACTAGAGTTAAATGCTAAGCCCATATATCGAAAAAGAGGAAAAAGGCGTCATCGATTTTAAGAAAGGAAGAAGAATTAACCATTAACCATACTTTTTCGTTTGATTCCGATTGTCGTGTTTATTTTCTAAACAGTTATAGATTAATATAGATTATTACCATGATATACGAGGATTATTAGTATTATTACTAAAAATTATGCAGTGAATATCCAAAACAGAAGGTGTGTTAATTTCGTGGAAGGGGAAGTTGAGGCACTCGTGGAGTTTGTCGAAAAATACAAAGAAATTTTAGAGAACAAGAGAGCTGATGCTGTTACGGCCAAAGAAAAAGATAATATGTGGGAGTAGATAGCTGCCGAATGGGTAGCTGAGGGCTATGTGGAACGCACAAGTAAGCAGCTACGGGAAAAATGGAAAAACTACAAGAAGGAAGTTAAAAAAAAATTCTGAAGAAAAGCAAGAGACATATAGGACTTGCGGTGGATATTGACTTTCAGATATTTTTTTCCTACTCATTAGTGCCATTATAAGTCATTTTTATAGTGCGTTTATTATAAGAGTGGTCTTCATAAAAGTACACATCTGGTATAAAATAGTTACAATTTTACATTTAATTTTAGAAACACCTACACCTATCATTTCATGCTTCTTATTAAACTAGATCACCATACACTGGCTATGCTACATATGACGTCACTTCGAGGGAAAATCCTAAATTGACTAGACGCTTGCACCCCTTGTACCTACATAAGTACAGGTCAGTTTCTGGTCGGGTAGTGTATTGGGTTGACGTTTATTAAAATATTACAGGTCATTTTATTGTCGGGTAATATGTTGAGTTGACGTTTATTAAAATATTATTGTCATATTTCATTTGCCCAGGTAAGCCCTAGTCAATTTAAAATTTTCCCTCGAAGTGACGTCATAACGTAGCATACCGTTGTAAGTGTATTGTGAACTAGATATAATGGCTAGTAAAACCTAGGTCACGACCAGTGGCGTATGGTGAAATTTCAAAGTTGTATATCTCTGTTCCTAATTCCTAGAGGTTTTAATAGTGTGCCCACTGGGAAGGTTCTGGTAAACTCAAGCAAAAATTCAACTTTTTTTTCGCAAATTCAAAACGTTTTTTTTTTCTTTACAAAAACATTCCCAGTGGGCTCACTATTAAAACCAATAAAAATTGGGACCGGTCCTGAACGTAGGAAGAGAGATATACAACTTTGAAATTTCACCATATGCCACTGGTCACTACCATCACTATAGTTGTGCCCTTAAACAAATTTATATACGGGGTGCCCATTTTAAGTTTTAACCACTAGTGTATAGTTGGAAGCTCTCCACTTTTCATTTTGCCCCCCCCCCTCTTTGATGGCGCCCCTTGTTTGCATTATTTTATATATTTTGAGCATTTTTGCAACAATTCTTCCAAAATTTTCGTCTGCGGCGCATATTTCTGTAATCTTATTTTTCTGCTTTCAATTTATAATTTTTTTTATCAATACGATCACTTTTTGCTGCCCCCATTATAGCCTGCCCCCCCCCCTAGAAGCTGGCCACGCTACTGAAAAATATACCTACTCAATAATGATATCAGTTGAAATAAACACCTTGGCCCGGTATATATGTATCTTATTTTATATAGGTACCTACTATTATTTTTTAATTTGTTTACTTTCCTTAATAATAATCTACTTATACATATAATAAAAACTGTCTTATGTAAATAAATACTGTATATTTTTTTCTGTGTACCTGCCTGTAGCTTCAGTCTTAGGAAAGTAAATTCAAATTGGATATACTGCGTACGTGGTAATATGTACAGGGATATCCAAATAAAAGTGAACAGGCCTTATAACTTTTTTATTTTTAAAAATGAGAAAAAATGTTAAATATGAAAGCTTTGGGGATTTTTATGAATCATTCATATATCTTATCAGCAAAACAATTGAGTATCGAATAAAAGAAATATAGTATAAAACATTGATTTTCTCACTTATTTTAAATTGGATGGTATGATTTTTATCATATTTTTGGATTTTTTTTATCCGATGCTCGATTATTTTGCTGATAAGATATATGCATGATCTATAAAAATCCCCAGAGCTTTCATATTTAACATTTTTTTCCATCTTTAAAAATAAAAAAGTTATATGCCTGTTCACTTTTATTTGGATATCCCTATACAATGGTGGTTTAAAACAGTTTAATTTTCTATTCAAATTCATTTATTCATGCTATTACAAATAAATTGTTTACACACGTCAATTACAGATAAAATAATTTTCATATTTAGACAATAATAAAAGCATTCCTGACAATACAATGCATTAAAATTTATAAATCGAAATGAACACATTAAAAAATCTAAATAAAAATATTAAAATATATTACAACTATAATCTAAGTACTGTTTTGTGATGTAAAAAGCATGTTTTATTAGGAACTGTTTCACCTTCATTTTAAACTGCTGAGTAGAGAGCTCTTTAACATTTTGGGGTAACTTAGTAAACAGTTTTATTGCATAATATTCTGGTCGAGCCTGACATTTACCCAACCTGCAGTGTTGTGGAACGTAGTTGGTCTTATTCCTAGTGTCATGGTCATGTATGTCTTGGTAAGACAGTAGGTCATCCTTTTCTTTGATGTAGAGGAAACTTTGCAGGATGTAAGCCGAAGGAAGGGTAAGAACTCCCAACTGAACAAAGGCATTCCCACAATCCTCCCTGTACCCTAAGCCTGCCATGATTCTGACTGCCTTTTTGCTGGAGACCAAAGACACTTGTGCATGAGGTGACCGTCCCCATGCGATAATGTCATATGTCATAACACTATGGAAAATTCCATGATATGCTGTTCTCAGGGTATTTATTGAAACACATTCACTCAAATTTTGTAAAACAAATACACACTACTTCCAAGTCTTTTACAAACATTAGCTACATGAACATCCCATTTCAGCTTCCTATCTAGGTATAGCCCTAGAAACTTGACAGATGCAGCTGTTCCACCACCACGTGACTGACTTCGTGATGTAGATGCGCTGACAACATAATCCAGCAGGCTCAGCGGATCTATTTCTTCCTGTTCCAGCCAATGTTCTGTTAAACATAAGACTCCCAGGTCACAATCAGCAATGGCAGCCTCGAGCTCGTGAAGCTTGTTTTTCACAGAGCGGACATTGTAATGTAGCAGTTTTATACATGACGATTTGCTACCAACAGGCTTCGCCCCTGTTGAGGTTCTAACCTTGTTAGGTTTAAAAAACTGTTTAACTGGCTAAACATTTTTGTCAAGAATGACAGATTTTTTATCCGTGGGCACACCAATTTTAAAAGAACTATATTTCTGCTTCCACTTTGTTTTTATCCGTTCGCATTCACAGTCGATGTTATAATTTAATTTTAGGTATTTTCCAATATCCTCAGGTTTTGTGTCATTAGACAATCCTGATACAAATTACCAAGAATAGCTACCTGATGAAGCGGCTTTCAAGGTGGTTGCATCCTCTGTTTGCCTTCGATTGAGTTTGGTCTCAGTTTTGGGTCCACTTGTTTCTTTTATTTTTTACTGTAAGCTTCTGTTTGTTTTTGTTCAACTTCGTTGAAAGCATAGAAAAATCAAAGAAAATAAAAGGGTTTGATTGAAGGGGTTGAAAGTAGGGTTAATGCCACTGTCATTTTCTTCTTTTTTCTTGGGATGGCTTGCAGTCACGCTAGACTGTTGTTGTGGTCCTTATGGCAAGTCGTTTTGTTCGATGCCAATTTCTGCTTCTTTTGTTTCTTTCGCAGCTAATTTCACGGAATTTTTGGTTTTACGGCTTTTTTATTAGGTTAGAATTTTCGAAATTTTCTATATTCTTTTCCAAGTAAGCATTTTTTTCTTTAAGAAGTTTATTGTTTTCTTGAAGAATTTCATTTTTACTCTTTAGTTCGTCCACTAAAGTCTTTAAATACATAATTTCGATATACTTCTCTGGTTTGGGAATGTCATCACTTTGTTTACATTCCTTACACATTAATCCAGTTTTGTAACTTATTATTATAAGTATATTAAGTATATTAACTTTATTATTTAGTGAAAAAGAATGTTTCCAGTGCTATTAGGATAACACTGGACATTTGTGGCTATTAGTTAGTGAAGAAGAAAGTTTCCACTTCCAGTGCTAATAAGTACGTTTAGTTGAAGATTATTATTTTACACTTCACTTGAAGAGCAGTTCTCTGTATTGTTTTGTGTTGTAATATTTTAGCTCTTTGAAATTAGTGTTACTAGGAGTTCTTTCTTTAAAGGTAACAAAAATATTAGGTTTTCAAACTTGATTCATAGAAATATGGTAAAAAAATTTGGCAACGCCTGACTTCGAAACAAAACATTTTTTTTCTGTAACTGACATTTCTTGCTGTTTTTTATATGGCCATGTATTTATGACAGTGGCGCGCAGGTACTAAAAAATTTTTTTTCGAGGGCCGATATTTACCTTTTTTAATAGTGAAACACCATTTATGAATATTTTTATTCAATCTGAATTCATATCAGGAGTTACCCATTCCAATATATTAAATGATTTCCATAACACCCTATATATATATATATATATATATATATATATATATATATATATATATATATATATATATATATATATATACATATATATATATATATATATATATATATATATATATATATATAAACATATATATATATATATATATATATATATATATATATATATATATATATATATATATATATATATATATATAGTCCTAATTTTACATGCTTTAATTATTTACAAAATTAAAATGAGAAAATACATTTCTCTTTACACGTACGTATATCTAATATTAAAAATCCCTAATATTTAAACTAGTCTATAAACTAAACTCAATTCGCATATCAATAAAAATTACAATTTCCTGGAAATTCAAATAATGCATGCATGTTTAAAATAATAACATAACACTCGTATAACAGAAAAACTATCCCTGTTTACTTTCAGTTTGCTCTTTTACTACCTCCAAGTATACTGAGTTATAACGTTCGTCTAATTTTTAAAATGAATCTTTAGTGTACGGCTTAGAGTGCACCTTAATATTTAACTTCTAGTATACCTAGGATTTTTAATACTAGAATAAATAAAAAAGCAACTCTTTAGTACAAAGTTGAAAGTCTAGGTTAGTACTTGCTAATAAAATTTAAAATGTTTTAGTATTATTTAAAAACTTAAATTAGATCAATTTACTGAGAGGTAGTAGGCAGTTTCGTGACAAAAGAAATTTACTTTGTGCTATTGTTTTGTCAAAAATATGTCTGACGATATTTTACATGCTGTCAACAATAAGTAATATCCGTACAATATAATATAACATTTGAGCAGTTTTAGCTCACGCAGTATTTACAAACACCAGAAACCTTACTGGTCAGTAAAGTTTAACCTGCAAATGACTTTTTTGCAGTAGGGCTATAGCATGATGTTGCTGATCGCTAATTCTCTAGCTGCCCTTTTCGTACCACTTTTTTTGTGTGTACCTTATTATTTCCTAAAATATGTACCTATAACTTCTTTGAGAAAAATGAGTCGTTCTGTAGGTACTCTAGAATAATAAATACATACTCGTGTATTTAACTTAAGAACTCAGGCACGATGCTTTAATACTGCATCGAATTAAAAAAAATCTCTATATATTTTCATTTGTAACACTCTTACTTTCTTACGTAAGTTTATTATAAGTTTCAATCATCTCATGCCTATAAAAATTGTTTTATGCCTCGATTAACTAGATAATAATTCTGGATAAAAACTACTCTGGTTTTGCACGCATAAACCCTTTTTCTTTTTCCCTTTAGTTTTTCATAATTCCTTTGATTATGCATAAAAAAAAAACATAATATGAATGAGTACTTGCAGCATGCGAAAATGAGGCGCGTGCTTGATCGGTAACCTTATGCCATTATTGTATAATAATATAAAATTCTTGGTACCTGCCATCTCTGGGTCAGCAGTGTTTATTATAATTTATTATGAACTTGAAATAAAGCCAAATTATGTAAGCTTTTGATAACAAAACATATTTTTTATACCTTGGACGTATAACAATTACGTCTAATAATATTTAGTATTTCTATAAACGTAAGCAATAATAATAAAATGTTGATATGTTTACTAGTTAGTTATTTAAGAAATATTTAATTTTAAAACAAACTTCTGAAATTGAAAAGAAAATTGTCGCTGGCTATTATATTAAAAATACAACACATTAATGCCCTTATTTACCAGGGGTCTTCGCAATTGCGTGAAACTTGATGTATTCTTTTTTCGCATAATAAAACATATTTTAAAACTTGTAACTAGTACTAAAATGAAATTAGTACCTACTAAATTAAAAATAAAAATCTAATCAAATTTTTCTGTTATTTTTCTTGCATATCGCCTATGTGCATAATGTTTAATTGCAAATAAATTACACATCAGAAATAGATTTTTTTACGGCACAAAAATTAAAAGTATAAACAAGTAGTATAATTTGGATTTTGTCTTCCAACGCAACGTAAACAAAAAAACATAGAAAATGTATCAAGAGGAGACTGACGAAATGTATTGTGGACATTAAAAAAATTACAATTTCTGCGTAAAAATATTGACTTGGAACTAAAATATTATGCAATGTTAGATAAATAAAAAAAAATCAATTTTACACTAAATTTTGAACCAAAGAAAAATCAGTGCAAATTAAAACGAGCAATATCTCAGGTGTTAGATAGGTACTTGTACTCATAATACTTTGATACTCATACTTGCTAAAATCTTACATTCAACTGGAAAAATTATTTATAAAAGAAGCATTTTCCGGTATAACTAAGCACCTTTTTTGCTAACGTATTTTATATTCTGAAATAAAAGTTTAGTAGAGAAACAAATGTGAAGAAACGTAGATACATACATACGTACGTACATATGTATATATGTATATGCACACTTTAACAAATGCTTTGACTTAGTTCTTTGTTACTGTAATACAAAAAAAAATATTTTTACTTCTTGTAAACGTCAGGATACAATAAATAGCATTTACTTAAAACAAAATTTTCGAAAAAAAAATCTTTGTGGATATTATTTTATGTAAAACAAAGGTATGTAAAAGAATAATTATTAGGTTTTTCTTTATTTATTTTTCCCTTTGACCTATTTCTTTTTAAACAAATAGACTTTGTGCCGTTAAAGTGTTTGGCGGTAATAAAAAGCGTCCTAGAGTTCTGTTTTTAGATATAGTAACTGGTTGGTTCGAGTTTGTTGTGAGGTCAATTTTGATTTTATTTCTGTCAATATAAGGCCATTTATATAGTATAATATCCAATTTCTTAAAAAGATTTGTATTTACCGCAAAATTATCTTGTAATTGCTCCAAATATCTAATATCGTATTCTTTAGTTTTCAAATCAATTGATTTAATTTTGTTGTTAGTTAGTTGATGTTCTTTAGTAGTTTTAGCCGATTTTAAGAATGCTGATTTAGAAGTTGTCTCTTGTTTTAAGCAGTGGTGTAAATTTTCATTTGTTTGGTCCATTATAGTTTCTTTTTCATTTGTATTGTAAGGCTGAGTAGGGTGTAAAAATAAAACGTTTTGATTAGATTGTACATTGGTGCTGGTTGGGTATTGTAAATTACATTTTTCATTGATAATAATAACACGGCGGTTAACCGTTAGTTCCCATATGTTGTGCAGTTTGAGAATAAGCTGATTAAAATCATTTTTTGAAAGATCTGGGTCGTACAAAAATTTATAATTTGCTTTAAAGGAAGGGTGTAGACCTCTTTCAAAGTATCCTTTAATTTTATCTAACGGCATTTTAGGATCAATAATGTCGCATAACATGATTGTATCGTAATAATAATCTTTAATACTTTCATTTTGCTGCTGTTGCCTGTTCATCTGTTTGATTTCAAATTTTGAAACTTCGTATTTCCCTCCAAATTCAAATAAAAAATCTCGGGAAACTTCCTCCCAATTTTTCTTTAAGATTTCCGATTGTTTAATATAATTACTATACCAAATGTAGGCAACACCCTCTAATGATGATAAAAAATAGTAAATTTTGTCTTTGCCAGACCAGCGGTTTCTTTCAGAAATTTTATTAAATTCTCTGAGAAATAAAACACAATTATTACTCTTAGGACAAAAAATAGGTGCCTGAAAATATGGAGGTAGCACTGGTGTAATACGGGTATTTAAAGCTTCTTCCAAACTCATTTTTTTTACTTCTCTTTAAGGGACAAACTTGTATATTATATTTAAAATAAACACTCAACGTGAAAAAATGTATCGTAATATAGTTTTATTTTGAATAAAACCAAAAATTGTACCTATATAAATTACCATTAAAATTTCAGAATACTTTTTGAAGTGGCCGAAAAAATTCAAATTAACTTGCACCACTTATTCTGTTATAGACGTAAAGTAAAAAATTGCCAACTCTTATTTTATACAATTTAATTAAAATATACTTCATTCCCTCAGATTCTAATCAAAATGTCTATCTATACTTAAAGAAAATGTATGCCTACTCTCACACAATGGACAGAATTTATTAAAGAATATTTAATTTTTGCACCAAAAAAGTTATAATTTATTGTGTATGGAGAGTAAAAACGGCGCCTCCACCAAATGTCACAACGGGGGTTGTTGCGACTGAGACTAAGTAATAGTCTCTGGGATCGTGTGGAGGGCATGAAGTTAAAACAGGTTATAAAAAATATAACATTTAATAATTAATCAACAATCATGGCAATAAAATAAAGTTTGGCATTAAACAAATGAAATGAGGCACTTACTTATACACTTCCCTTACATCTTCTCTATAAGGGCGGCTCTTCTCCCGACCAACGGGCACATGTCTTATCTCGACATCTTAAGGACGACTGCCTATCACTCCATTATGCAGTTATCGACGATCGGTGCATTGCTAAGCCAGCATACCTTGCCTTACTCAATAAAGTTAAACAAAACCAAGCTGACCTTCAATGTCGTCACCAAGTTCACCGAACAACAGAGTGTCTATTCATCGTTATTGTCAAAATAATCTTTATATAAATAAAGTGTGATTATAAAAATAATTAATAAAATAATCCATGATAACATAACTATGACAATATTACCGACATTATGGAGCTCCCTTTCAGTGCATGACAATGATGATATTACCGACTTTATAGAGCCCCCTCGGGGGGCGATTAGGCGGTCTACGCAATCTAGTTATAGACCGCGAAAGCGGTCTATATACCGAGCCGTTGGTCAGGAAAATGTCCGTCGGTTGGGGAATCGTGTCTTTCGACAATCTCATTTTTTTTTCTCCGAGATGGTTGCAAGTGAGACGTTCAAATTCTTTGGGTTAATAGAGGGATAGTGTGACTAGCTTCGGTAAAAAATTCAGTTATACAGGGTGTTCCGTTTCGGAGTTATTAAACGTTAAAGTCGAAATTTCCGCGAATTACTATGAAATCGATTACAGGTCGCAAAACTTAATTAAATCGATTTAAATTTTCGGAGGTTGTAGAGGACCGGGAGCTTCAGAACCCTATTGAAACTGGCGATATTCGGAAAATGGGAAGTAATTCTTTTGAATTTTTTTATGTCGAAAAATGCAGTTTGCAGACTCCTTTTGGCACCAAATAACTCGGTCACCGGAACCTCGGACAGAAAAACGTATTTGAACTTAAAACTAAAGAATCTCAAATACTTTCTTTTTGCAATACATTTACCTATACCTAAAACGACTGCAAATTGGAAAAATTTGGGAAAAAGTGGAAATTACGATTTTTCATGCAAATTTTTGACGGTTGTCAATTTTTTTGGGAGTCAAAATGGATTCTAATCGAAATCCCATGTGCCTTATCGGAAAGAGCTCGCCGAAATACGTTACAAGCGTATTTTTTGGTTCCTTCATTCTTAATAGGAAAGGAGCAATCGATAATTAAATTTAGATTTTTTACGATTTTTTTTCATCTACATTTGAATCACTCTGTATCTTTTCCTATCTAATTTCTTCCAACTTTTTCAACGCTATCCCTTGGGGATATAATCAGGCTTTAAAATGAATCCCGAATGGGTAATCCAGGGCCTGATTTAGGGGGTAAAAACTCATTTTTTCTGATTTTTTCCATCAAAATTCATCTTTAAATGGCATTATTATGTATTATTTCTCTTATTTAACAGCTCTTTTTTGGTTTATTTTCTTCCTACATCATCTGAGAATACTCCACACTAATTAAAATTACATATTTTTTCGTTAAGGTTATAAATAAATACCTTTTTTTGCATCGGTGCAGGAAAAATTGTAAAAAGTGCATATATTAAAAGCCGTGCCTTGACAAAACAAATGAAACTGACCCTCTTTACATCGAAATTAAAATATGACCTGTCAAAATGTCATGAAAATAACAGTTTTTGTAGCGATATTGGAAGCTTCCTGGACCGATTTCGGCTTGAAATATACATGGCAAAGGTAAAACGGAATTTATATTTTTATTTACAATACATTTCATTGGACGATTTAAGCATTAAATACGAATTTTTTTAATTTTTCTCAGACCATGCAAATGCATGTCAAAATCAGTTTTATACGGAAGAACGTATTAAAATATGTGTCTAAATGTCGCAAAAATGCCAGTTTTTCTTGGGAGATTGGAAACAGTCTCGACCAACTTCGGCTTGAAATTGTCCGGGCAAGGGAATTAGGGACCTTATACTTTCAGTAGAAAGACATTTCATTTCATAATATACCGATTAAATACCATTTTAATCGATTTTCCTATGACGCTACAAAGCATCATTGAAGATTCTAATATGGAGCTCAGTGGCTTCGAAAAATTCCAGAAATATGCATTTTTATTTTCTAACCATGAGCGTGTATACCTTTGGGACAATATATTAATTATTATTGAATCATTTTAATTTAATTTTAGGGAAATGACTTGATTCGGATCGTTTTAAAGTGTACATATATCTACAGGGTGTCCGAAAAGTATTTGTATGCGCAAATATCTTTGTCATTAGCAAGAAGAGAAGAACAATTGAGCCTTATTTCAAGGAAATCGTAAATTTTTTATTCCTTTGTGTGGTTGTTTATGTTTGTATGTATACAGAATGTCCAAAAAGTCTTTGTATGCGCAAATATCTTTGTCATTATAACGAAGAAAAACTTAAATGAGTCTTATTTCAAGGAAAACGTAAATTTTTTATTCCTTTGTGTGGCTGTTTATATGTTGGTATGTATACAGAATGTCCAAAATGTCTTTGTATGCGCAAACATCTTTGCAATTAGTACGAATATAAACGTAATTGAGCCGGTTGTCAATCGCAAAAATATAAAAATATAAAATATTTCAATTACAGTGTCGTGTTTGTTGTGTTTGTATGTATGTACAGTACAGGATGTCCGAAAAGTCTTTGTATGGACAAATTCCTTTGCTATTTGTACAACTATAAACTTAATTGTCGGATTTAAAGCAAATCGTATATATTTGCATTTCTATGTGTACGCAAATATATGTCTGTATACAGGCTGTCCAATAAGTGTTGGTTTGAGCAAATACTCCTAGTAGTACCTGTATAAATGTAATTAAACCGGATTTCATGCAAATCGGTTATATTTGTTTTTATATGTGTTGTATATACGTATACAGGGTGTCCGAAAAGTCTTGGTATGGGCAAGTACTTCTACTACAACCGAGATAAACCTAATTAATTCGGATTTTAAGTAAATCGACTATATTACTATTTAAACGTGTGGGTGTTAGTTTGAATGTATACAGGGTGTCCAAAAAGTCTTGTATGAGCAAATACTCCTATTATTATTTAGATAAACTTTATTAGGTCGAATTTCAAACAAATCGAATATATTTGTATTAATATGTGTTTATGTTTGTATGTATGTATACAGGGTATCCGAAAAGTCTTGGTATGGGCAAATACTTCTACTAGTACCGAGATAAACCTACTTAATTCAGATTTTACGTAAATCAACTATATTCCTATTCAAACGTTTGGGTGTTAGTTTGAATGTATACAGGGTGTCCAAAAAGTCTTGGTATGGGCAAATACTCCTATTATTACTTAGATGAACTTTATTAGGTCGGATTTCACGCCAATCGAATATATTTGTATTAATATGTGTTTATGTTTGTATGTGTGTATACAGGGTGTCCGAAAAGTCTTGGTATGGGCAAAACCTTGTACTAGTACCGAGATAAACCTACTTAATCCGGATTTTCAGTAAATCGACTATATTCCTATTTAAACGTGTGGGTGTTAGTGTGAATGTATACAGGGTGTTCAAAAAGTCTTGGTATGGGCAAATACTCCTATTATTGCTTAGATAAACTTTATTAGGTCGGATTTCACGCAAATCGAATACATTTGTATTAATATGTGTTTATGTTTGTATGTATGTATACAGGGTGTCCGAAAAGTTTTTTGTTGGCAACAATAGTTTTTACGTGTGGTGTTTGTATGTGTGTAGCGACACGGTTACGAAGGGCGGTCTATTCTGCATCATCAGTCCGAAGGAGTGTGATATCTTCCTTAATACATGCTCTAGCAACACGAAATTTTCAGGGCGTGACAATGATGATATTACCGATCTTATAGAGCCCCCTCGGGGGGCGATTAGGCGGTCTATCCGTACTAGTTATAGACCGCGAAAGCGGTCTATATACCGAGCCGTTGGTCAGAAAAATGTGTGTATGTATGTATGTGCGGCCGTATGTTGTCGTCCGTTTCGACATTTTCACTTTTTAATTTTTTTTCTCGAAAACGGTTAGAGGGGGGGCAACCAAATTTTCTGGGTTAATAGAGGGATAGTGCGACTAGCTTCGGTAAAAAATTCAGTTTTACAGGGTGTTCCGTTTCGGAGTTATTAAACGTTAAAGTCGAAATTTCAGCGATTTCCTATGGGATCGATTACAGGTCGCAAAACTTAATTAAATCGATTTAAATTTTCGGAGGTTGTGGAGGACCGGGAGCTTCAGAAACCTATTGAAACTGGCGTTATTCGGAAAATGGGAAGTAATTCTTTTGAATTTTTTTATGTCGAAAAATGCCGTTTGCAGACCCCTTTTTGGCACCAAATAACTCGGTCGCCGGAACCTCGGACAGAAAAACGTATTTGAACTTAAAACTAAAGAATCTCAAATACTTTCTTTTTGCAATACATTTACCTATACCTAAAACGACGGGAAATTGGAAAAATTTGGGAAAAAGTGGAAATTACGATTTTTCATGCAAATTTTTGACGGTTGTCAATTTTTTTGGGGGTCAAAATGGATCCAAATCGAAATCCCATGTGCCTTATCGGAAAGAGCTCGCCGAAATACGTTACAAACGTATTTTTTAATTCCTTTATTCCTAATAGGAAAGGAGCAATTGATAATTAAATTTCGGTTTTTGACAATTTTTTTTTCCTGACATCTCTACATTCGAATCACTCTGTATCTTTTCCTATCTAATTTCTTCCAACTTTTTCAACGATATCCCTTGGGAATATAATCAGGCTTTAAAATGAATCCCGAATGGGTGATCTAGGGCCGGATTTAGGGGGTAAAAACTCATTTTTTCGGTTTTTTTCCATCAAAATTCATCTTTAAAAGGCATTATTATATATTATTTCTCTTATTTAACGATTCTTTTTTGGTTTATTTTCATACCTTATCATCTCAGAACACTTCTAACTAATTAAAATTCCATATTTTTTCGTTAAAGTTATAAATAAATACCTTTTTTCCCATCGCTGCAGGAAAAATTTTAAAACGTACATATATTACAAGCCTTGCCTTGAAAAAACAATTGAACGGACCCTCTTTACATCGAAATTAAAATATGACCTGTCAAAATGTCATGAAAATAACAGTTTTTGTAGCGATATTGGAAGCTTCCTGGACCGATTTCGGCTTGAAATATACATGGCAAAGGTAAAACGGACTTTATATTTTTAGTTACAATACATTTCATTGGACGATTTAAGCATTAAATACGAATTTTTTAAATTTTTCTCAGACCATGCAAATGCATGTCAAAATCAGTTTTATACGGAAAAACGTATTAAAATATGTGTCTAAATGTCGCAAAAATGCCAGTTTTTCTTGGGAGATTGGAATCCGTCTGGACCAACTTCGGCTTGAAATTTACCGGGCAAGTGAATTATAACCTTATACTTTCAGTAGAAAGACATTTCATTTCATAATATACCGATTAAATACCATTTTAATCGATTTTCCTATGACGCTACAAAGCATCATTGAAGATTCTAATATGGAGCTCAGTGGCTTCGAAAAAATCCAGAAATATGCATTTTATTTTCTAACCATGAGCGTGTATACCTTTGGGACAATATATTAATTATTATTGAATCATTTTAATTTAATTTTAGGGAAATGACTTCATTCGGATCGTTTTAAAGTAACCAGAACGATTCGAAAACACATTTTATACCTTTCGGGCATGTGAATGGTTGTACATATGTCTACAGGGTGTCCGAAAAGTATTTGTATGCGCAAATATCTTTGTCATTAGCAAGAAGAGAACAATAATTGGGCCTTATTTCAAGGAAATCGTAAATTTTTTATTCCTTTGTGTGGTTGTTTATGTTTGTATGTATACAGAATGTCCAAAAAGTCTTTGTTAGCGCAAATATCTTTGTCATTAGAACGAAGAAAAACTTAAATGAGTCTTATTTCAAGGAAATCGTAAATTTTTTATTCCTTTGTGTGGCTGTTTATATGTTGGTATGTATACAGAATGTCCAAAATGTCTTTGTATGCGCAAACATCTTTGCAATTAGTACGAATATAAACGTAATTGAGCCGGTTTTCAATCGCAAAAATATGAAAATATAAAATATTTAAATTACTGTGTCGTGTTTGTTGTGTTTGTATGTATGTACAGTACAGGATGTCCGAAAAGTCTTTGTATGGACAAATTCCTTTGCTACTTGTACAACTATAAACTTAATTGTCGGATTTAAAGAAAATCGTATATATTTGCATTTCTATGTGTACGGAAATATATGTCTGTATACAGGCTGTCCAATAAGTGTTGGTTTGAGCAAATACTCCTAGTAGTACCAGGATAAATGTAATTAAACCGGATTTCATGCAAATCGATTATATTTGTTTTTATATGTGTTGTATATACGTGTACAGGGTGTCCGAAAAGTCTTGGCATGGGCAAATACTTCTACTACAACCGAGATAAACCTAATTAATTCGTATTTTAAGTAAATCGACTATATTCATATTTAAACGTGTGGGTGTTAGTTTGAATGTATACAGGGTGTCCAAAAAGTCTTGTATGAGCAAATACTCCTATTATTATTTAGATAAACTTTATTAGGTTGAATTTCAAACAAATCGAATATATTTGTATTAATATGTGTTTATGTTTGTATGTATGTATACAGGGTATCCGAAAAGTCTTGGTATGGGCAAATACTTCTACTAGTACCGAGATAAACCTACTTAATTCAGAATTTAAGTAAATCGACTATATTCCTATTTACACGTTTGGGTGTTAGTTTGAATGTATACAGAGTGTCCAAAAAGTCTTGGTATGGGCAAATACTCCTAGTATTACTTAGATAAACTTTATTAGGTCGAATTTCAAACAAATCGAATATATTTGTATTAATATGTGTTTATGTTTGTATGTATGTATACAGGGTATCCGAAAAGTCTTGGTATGGGCAAATACTTCTACTAGTACCGAGATAAACCTACTTAATTCAGATTTTAAGTAAATCGACTATATTCCTATTTAAACGTTTGGGTGTTAGTTTGAATGTATATACGGTGTTCAAAAAGTCTTGGTATGGGCAAATATTCCTATTATTACTTAGATGAACTTTATTAGGTCGGATTTCACGCCAATCGAATATATTTGTATTAATATGTGTTTATGTTTGTATGTGTGTCCGAAAAGTCTTGGTATGGGCAAATCCTTGTACTAGTACCGAGATAAACCTACTTAATCCGGATTTTAAGTAAATCGACTATATTCCTATTTAAACGTGTGAGTGTTAGTTTGAATGTATACAGGGTGTCCAAAAAGTCTTGGTATGGGCAAATACTCCTATTATTACTTAGATAAACTTTATTAGGTTGGATTTCACGGAAATCGAATACATGTGTATTAATATGTGTTTATATTTGTATGTATGTATACAGGGTGTCCGAAAAGTTTTTTGGCAAAAGTAGATTCTATGTGTGGTGTTTGTATGTGTGTAGCGACATGGTTACGAAGGGCGGTCTATTCTGCATCATCGGTCCGTAGGAGTGTGATATCTTCCTTAATACATGGCCTAGAAACACGAAATTTTCAGGGCATGACAATGATGATATTACCGACCTTATAGAGCCCCCTCAGGGGGCGATTAGGCGGTCTACCCGTACTAGTTAGAGACCGCATTTCAGGCTCGGTCTCTATACCGAGCCGTTGGTAAGAAAATGTGTGTATGGCCGTATGTCTGTTGTCCGATTCGACATTATCACTTTTAAATTTTTTTTTCGCGAAAACGGTTAGAGGGGGGCAACCAAATTTTCTGTGTTAATAGAGGGATAGTGCGGCTAGCTTTGGTAAAAAATTCAGTTATACAGGGTGTCCGTTTCGGAGATATAAAAAGTCAGTCGAAATTTCAGCCATTTCCGTTGAAATGGGATACAGGTCGCAAAACTTAATTAAATCGATTTAAATTTTCGGAGGTTGTGGAGGACCGGGAGCTTCAGAACCCTATTGAAACTGGCGGTATTCGGAAAATGGGAAATAATTCTTTTGAATTTTTTTATGTCGAAAAATGCCCTTTGTAGACCCCACTTTGGCACTGAATAAGTCGAAACCGGAACATCGGACAGAAAAACGTATTTGAACATAAAACTAAAGAATCTCAAATACTTTCTTTTTGCAATACATTTACCTATAAATAAAATGACTGGAAATTGGAAAAATTTGGGAAAAACTGGAAATTACGTTTTTTCATGAAATTTTTTGACGGAATTTAATTTTTGGGGGGTCAAAATGGATTCAAATCGAAATTCCATGTGCCCTATCGGAGAGAGCTCGCCGAAATACGTTACTAACGTACTTTTTGGTTAATTTATTCCTAATAGGAAAGGAGCAATTGATAATTAAATTTCGGTTTTTGACAATTTTTTTTCATGACATCTCTACATTCGAATCACTCTGTATCTTTTCCTATTTAATTTCTTCCAACTTTTTCAACGCTATCCCTTGGGAATATAATCAGGCTTTAAAATGAATCCCGAATGGGTGATCTAGGGCCGGATTTAGGGGGTAAAAACTCATTTTTTCGGTTTTTTTTTCCATCGAAATTCATCTTTAAAAGGCATTATTATATATTATTTCTCTTATTTAACGATTCTTTTTTGGTTTATTTTCATACCTTATCTTCTCAGAACACTTCTAACTAATTAAAATTCCATATTTTTTCGTTAAAGTTATAAATAAATACCTTTTTTCGCATCGCTGCAGGAAAAATTTTAAAACGTACATATATTACAAGCCTTGCCTTGAAAAAACAATTGAACGGACCTCTTTACATCGAAATTAAAATATGACCTGTCAAAATGTCATGAAAATAACAGTTTCTGTAGCGATATTGGAAGCTTCCTGGACCGATTTCGGCTTGAAATATACATGGCAAAGGTAAAACGGACTTTATATTTTTAGTTACAATACATTTCATTGGACGATTTGAGCATTAAATACGAATTTTTTTAATTTTTCTCAGACCATGCAAATGCATGTCAAAATCAGTTTTATACGGAAAAACGTATTAAAATATGTGTCTAAATGTCGCAAAAATGCCAGTTTTTCTTGGGAGATTGGAATCAGTCTGGACCAACTTCGGCTTGAAATTTACCGGGCAAGTGAATTAGGGACTTTATACTTTCAGTAGAAAGACATTTCATTTCATAATATACCGATTAAATACCATTTTAATCGATTTTCCTATGACGCTACAAAGCATCATTAAAGATTCTAATATGGAGCTCAGAGGCTTCGAAAAAATCCAGAAATATGCAATTTATTTTCTAACCATGAGCGTGTATACCGTTGGGACAATATATTAATTATTATTGAATCATTTTAATTTAATTTTAGGGAAATGACTTGATTCGGATCGTTTTAAAGTAACCAGAACGATTCGAAAACACATTTTATACCTCTCGGGCATGTGAATGGTTGTACATATGTCTACAGGGTGTCCGAAAAGTATTTGTAAGCGCAAATATCTTTGTCATTAGCAAGAAGAGAACAATAATTGAGCCTTATTTCAAGGAAATCGTAAATTTTTTATTCCTTTGTGTGGTTGTTTATGTTTGTATGTATACAGAATGTCCAAAAAGTCTTTGTTAGCGCAAATATCTTTGTCATTAGAAGAAGAAAAATTTAAATGAGTCTTATTTCAAGGAAAACGTAAATTTTTTATTCCTTTGTGTGGCTGTTTATATGTTGGTATGTATACAGAATGTCCAAAATGTCTTTGTATGCGCAAACATCTTTGCAATTAGTACGAATATAAACGTAATTGAGCCGGTTTACAATCGCAAAAATATGAAAATATAAAATATTTAAATTACTGTGTCGTGTTTGTTGTGTTTGTATGTATGTACAGTACAGGATGTCCGAAAAGACTTTGTATGGACAAATTCCTTTGCTATTTGTACAACTATAAACTTAATTGTCGGATTTAAAGAAAATCGTATATATTTGCATTTCTATGTGTACGGAAATATATGTCTGTATACAGGCTGTCCAATAAGTGTTGGTTTGAGCAAATACTCCTAGTAGTACCAGGATAAATGTAATTAAACCGGATTTCATGCAAATCGATTATATTTGTTTTTATATGTGTTGTATATACGTATACAGGGTGTCCGAAAAGTCTTGGCATGGGCAAATACTTCTACTACAACCGAGATAAACCTAATTAATTCGGATTTTAAGTAAATCGACTATATTCATATTTAAACGTGTGGGTGTTAGTTTGAATGTATACAGGGTGTCCAAAAAGTCTTGTATGAGCAAATACTCCTATTATTATTTAGATAAACTTTATTAGGTCGAATTTCAAACAAATCGAATATATTTGTATTAATATGTGTTTATGTTTGTATGTATGTATACAGGGTATCCGAAAAGTCTTGGTATGGGCAAATACTTCTACTAGTACCGAGATAAACCTACTTAATTCATATTTTAAGTAAATCGACTATATTCCTATTTAAACGTTTGGGTGTTAGTTCGAATGTATACACGGTGTCCAAAAAGTCTTGCTATGGGCAAATACTCCTATTATTACTAAGATGAACTTTATTAGGTCGGATTTCACGCCAATCGAATATATTTGTATTAATATGTGTTTATGTTTGTATGTGTGTATACAGGGTGTCCGAAAAGTCTTGATATGGGCAAATCCTTGTACTAGTACCGAGATAAACCTACTTAATCTGGATTTTAAGTAAATCGACTATATTCCTATTTAAACGTGTGGGTGTTAGTTTGAATGTATACAGGGTGTCCAAAAAGTCTTGGTATGTGCAAATACTCCTATTATTGCTTAGATAAACTTTATTAGGTCGGATTTCACGCAAATCGAATACATTTGTATTAATATGTGTTTATGCTTGTATGTATGTATACAGGGTGTCCGAAAAGTTTTTTTTGGCAAAAGTAGATTCTATGTGTGGTGTTTGTATGTGTGTAGCGACATGGTTACGAAGGGCGGTCTATTCTGCATCATCAGTGCGTAGGAGTGTGATATCTTCCTTAATACATGGCCTAGAAACACGAAATTTTCAGGGCATGACAATGATGATATTACCGACCTTATAGAGCCCCATCAGGGGGCGATTAGGCGGTCTACCCGTACTAGTTATAGACGTACTATATACCGACTGCTTGGTCAGGAAAATGTGTGTGCGTATGTGCGTATGTATGTGCGTATGTTGTCCGTTTCGACATTATCAGTTTTCAATTTTTTTTCTCGAAAACGGTTAGAGAGAGACCAACCAAATTTTCTGGGTTAATAGAGGGATAGTGCGACTAGCTTCGGTAAAAAATTCAGTTATACAGGGTGTTCCGTTTCGGAGATATAAAACGTCAAAGTCGAAATTTCAGCGATTTCCGTTGAAGTCGGATACAGGTCGCAAAACTTAATTAAATCGATTTAAATTTTCAGAGGTTGTAGAGGACTGGGAGCTTCAGAACCCTATTGAAACTGGCGGTATTCGGAAAATGGGAAGTAATTCTTTTGAATTTTTTATGTCGAAAAATGCCCTTTGTAGACCCCTCTTTGGGGCTTAATAAGTCGAAGCGGGAACATCGGACAGAAAAACGTATTTGAACATAAAACTTAAGAATCTCAAATACTTTCTTTTTGCAATACATTTGCCTATACCTACAACGACTGGAAATTGGAAAAATTTGGGAAAAACTGGAAATTCCGTTTTTCCATGAAATTTTTTGACGGAATTTAATTTTTTGGGGGTCAAAATGGATTCAAGTCGAAATTCCATGTACCCTATCGGAAAGAGCTCGGCGAAATACGTTAGAAACGGATTTTTTAGTTCCTTTATTCCTAATAGGAAAGGAGCAATCGATAATTAAATTCCGATTTTTTTACGATTTTTTTTCATGACATCTCTACATTCGAATCACTCTGTATCTTTTCCTATCTAATTTCTTCCAACTTTTTCAACGCTATCCCTTGGGGATATAATCAGGCTTTAAAATGAATCCCGAATGGGTGATCTAGGGCCGGATTTAGGGGATAAAAACTCATTTTTTCTGTTTTTTTTTCATCAAAATTCATCTTTAAAAGGCATTATTATATATTATTTCTCCTATTTAACGATTCTTTTTTGGTTTATTTTCATCAATTATCATCTCAGAACACTTCTAACTAATTAAAATTCCATATTTTTTCGTTAAAGTTATAAATAAATACCCTTTTTCGCATCGCTGCAGGAAAAATTTTAAAAAGTGCATATATGCATGTAATCCAAAAAACCCTGAAATATTTTTTTTTGTATTCTCTACATGAATAAAATGTCCATGGCAGTTGTTGTTTTCCATTTATTTTGGATTTTATTAACAAAAAAAAGGATTTAAAACTGCAAATTTTCGTGCGAATTTCGAAACTTGAAAAACGCACTTCTTTTGTTTGTGACGTCACTTTTTTGTTTGTGACGTCACTTTTTGTATTAAGTAAACGTGCTAGTGTAATATAAATTTCAGTGTAAATCCATTTTCTTGAGTGTTTCCCAAAGACTGAGAGATTTAGTCCATAGAAAACCTTTTATTTTATTAAACAGACTGGTTATAAATGACCAAAACGGCATTTGTGCAAAGAAAATCGGAAAATTGGCTGGAAGTTAGTGCTGTTGGATTTGCCTTTACAATTTAGTTATAAACACTTATTGTTTATTATACTATAAAAATAAATGTACAGCAACATATGATTACTTGAATTTAGCAATACCAACATTTATAGATTCCTCTTCATGTAAAATTTTTGATTAAATTTGCAGTAGGTACTTTCTTCGACATCGGTTTTTTGGGCACATGAAAAAGGAGGTTTTCAATGCACTCACAGTGATAGTTTTGCACATTGGCATAGTACAATATTTGTAGTTTATATTTGTAATAGATTTTAACGTTTAATAAAAAGAATTATACACAATTACCACTGTAATAAAAACACAACCGCTACCATCACAAGCAACAAAATCACAACAAAATCAGCTGGGAAACTAATGCCGATCTCCATACATAGCTGTCAGCTGTCACAGGTAGCTGTATCGGATAATAATCGCTTTAGTCCGAGAGTCGGTAAAAATCTTGTATTTCCTCTAACAGAAAAAATGTTCTATATTATTGTAAAAAAATCACCTTTTTGACTTTAGGTCTTGTCGACTGACATTTTTCTATTCCTAAGCATATAACATTACAATATTAACAATCAGTTTGGTAAATCAATTGATAGAGGTACAATCATTCGAGAAAATACTGACTTGCTTTCGGACTATCACAGAAATTCTTGATTTTCTAGACGTTTGTAGGTAGGCAGCCCTCGGTTCAGCTTTACGTTAACATGGAGATTGCCACTTATCCTCGTGACGTAACTTTTTTAAGCAGGCAAATGGCTGCGTTTGCAGTTGTAATAAATTATACCGAAAATTAAAAAATTTTTGTAGCTAAACTAACCCAGTAATTTTCTTCAAAATAGCAGTTTTGGGGTTGTAATGACTTCCTTAAACGATTTATGCAATAAAAAAAAATGTGCATATTCCTTATTGTCGGATTTAAAGCAAATCGTATATATTTCCATTTCCATGTGTACGGTTTTACATATGTATGTCTGTATACAGGATGTCCAAAAAGTCTTGGTTGGAGCAAATACTCCTAGTAGCACCAGGATAAATGTAATTAAACCGAATTTCAGGCAAATCGATTATATTTGTTTTTATTTGTGTTGTATATACGTATACAGGGTGTCCGAAAAGTCTTAGTATGGGCAAATACTTCTACTAGTAGGTACCAAGATAAATTTAATTAGGTGGGATTTTACGTAAATCGACTATATTCCTATTTAAACCTGTGGGTCTTAGTGTGAATGTATACAGGGTGTCCAAAAATCTTGGTATGGCCAAATACTCCTATTAGTAGTTAGAAAAACTTTATTAGGTCGGATTTCACGCAAATCGAATATATTTGTATTAATATGTGTTTATCTTTGTATGTATGTATACAGGGTGTCCGAAAAGTCTTGGTATGGGCAAATACTTCTAGTAGTACCGAGATAAACCTACTTAAATCGGATTTTAAGTAAATCGACTATATTCCTATTTAAACGTGTGGGTGTTAGTTTGAATGTATACAGGGTGTCCGAAAAGTCTTGGTATGGGCAAATACTCCTATTATTACTTAGATAAACTTTATTAGGTCGGATTTGACGCAAATCGAATATTATGTTTGTATTAATATGTGTTTATGTTTGTATGTATGTATACAGGGTGTCCGAAAAGACTTGGTATGGGCAAATACTTCTACTAGTACCGAGATAAACCTACTTAATTCGGATTTTAAGTAAATCGACTATATTCCTATTTAAACGTGTGGGTGTTAGTTTGAATGTATACAGGGTGTCCAAAAAGTCTTGGTATTGACAAATACTCCTATTATTACTTAAATAAACTTTATTAGGTCGGATTTCACCCAAATCGAATATATTTGTATTAATGTGTTTATCTTTGTATGTATGTATACAGGGTGTCCGAAAAGTCTTGGTATGGGCAAATACTTCTAGTAGTACCGAGATAAACCTACTTAATTCGGATTTTAAGTAAATCGACTATATTCCTATTTAAACGTGTGGGTGTTAGTTTGAATGTATACAGGGTGTCCGAAAAGTCTTGGTATTGGCAAATTCTCCTATTATTACTTAGATAAACTTTATTAGGTCGGATTTCACACAAATCGAATACATTTGTATTAATATGTGTTTATGTTTGTATGTATGTATACAGGGTGTCCGAAAAGTTTTTTGTTTTCAAAAATAGTTTCTACGTGTGGTGTTTGTATGTGTGTAGGGACACGGTTACGAAGGGCGGTCTATTCTGCATCATCAGTCCGAAGGAGTGTGATATCTTCCTTAATACATGCTCTAGCAATACGAAATTTTCAGGGCGTGACAATGATGACATTACCGACCTTATAGAGCCCCCTCGGGGGGCGATTAGGCGGTCTATCCGTACTAGTTAGAGACCGCCTTTCAGGCTCGGTCTCTATACCGAGCCGTTGGTCAGAAAAATGTGTGTATGTATGGCCGTATGTATGTATGTTGTCGTCCGTTTCGACATTTTCACCTTTTCAATTTTTTTTCTCGAAAACGGTTAGAGGGGGGCAATCAAATTTTCTGGGTTAATAGAGGGATAGTGCGGCTAGCTTCGGTAAAAAATTCAGTTATACAGGGTGTTCCGTTTCGGAGTTATTAAGCGTTAAAGTCGAAATTTCAGCGATTTCCGTTGAAATCGATTACAGGTCGCAAAAGTGAATTAAATCGATTTAAACTTTCAGAGGTTGTAGAAGACCGGGGTGTTCCGAACCCTATTGAAATTGGCGGTATTCGGAAAATGGGAAGTAATTTTTTATGTCGAAAAATGCTGTTTGTAGACCCCACTTTGGCACTGAATAAGTCGAAGCCGGAGCCTCGGACAGAAAAACGTATTTGAACATAAAACTAAAGAATCTCAAATACTTTCTTTTTGCAATACATTTACCTATACCTAAAACGACTGGAAATTGGAAAAATTTGGGAAAAACTGGAAATTACGTTTTTTCATGAAATTTTTTGACGGAATTTAATTTTTTGGGGGTCAAAATGGATTCAAATCGAAATTCCATGTGCCCTATCGGAAAGAGCTCGCCGAAATACGTCAGAAACGAATTTTTTAGTTCCTTTATTCCTAATAGGAAAGGAGCAATCGATAATTAAATTTCGATTTTTGACGATTTTTTTTCATGACATCTCTACATTCGAATCACTCTGTATCTTTTCCTATCTAATTTCTTCCAACTTTTTCAACGCTATCCCTTGGGGATATAATCAGGCTTTAAAATGAATCCCGAATAGGTAATCTAGGGCCAGATTTAGGGGGTATAAACACATTTTTTCTGTTTTTTTCCATCAAAATTCATCTTTAAATGGCGTTATTATGTATTATTTCTCTTATTTAACAGCTCTTTTTTGGTTTATTTTCTTCCGTCATCATCTGAGAACACTGCTAACTAATTAAAACTCCATATTTTTGTGTTAAAGTTATAAATAAATAGGTTTTCTTCCTTCGGCGCAGGAAAAATTTTAAAAACCGCGAATGTTATTAAACCATGCCATGAAAAAAAACAATTGAACTGGTGACGCTTTAGATCGAAGTTAAATATGAGCTGTCAAAATATCCAGTTTTCCTAGCGATATTTTAAAGGTCCTGAGCCAGTTTCGGCTTGGAATATACATGGAATTGATAGAATGGACTTTTTTGTCTATTCCTGGCCATTTCGTAGCACGAGATGGGCATTAAATATCATTTTTTTGAAATTTTTGTTGACCCTACATTGCATTATAAAAATCAATTTCTATACGGGAAAATGTATTAATTTAATTATTATAATGTATGAAATGTCACAATTTGGCTAAAACGTCAGCATTTTGATGCGAAATAGGAACGACTCTGGACCAAATCCGGCTTCAAATTTACCGGGCAAGGGAATTAGGGACCTTATACTTTCGGTAGAAAGACATTTCATTTGATAAATTTGACTTTAAATACAAATTCTATCGATTTTCCGATGACGCTACAAGGCATCATTGAAGATTCTAATATGGAGCTCAGTGGCATCGAAATATTTGTTATAAAGTTATAATATCCAAAAATATGCATTTTAAGCATGAGCGTGTATACCTTAGGGCCAATATATTAATTATTATTAAATCATTTTAATTTAATTTTAGGGAAATGAATTGATTCGGATCGTTTTAAAGTAATCAGAACGATTCGAAAATCCATTTTATACCCTTGGTCAAGTCGGTGATTGTATACATGTCTACAGGGTGTCCGAAAAGTCTTTGTATGCGCAAATATCTTTGTCACTGGCACGCAGAAAAACTTACCTGGGTCTTATTTAAAGGAACTCGTAAATTTTTTATTCCTTTGCGTGATTGTTTAAATGTGTGTATGTATACAGAATGTCCAAAAAGTCTTTGTATGCTCTGTATCTTTGCCATTCGTACGAAGATAAACTCAACTGGGTTTTCAAGAAAATCGAAAATATTTAAATTACTATGTGTCGTGTTGTGTTGTGTTGGTATGTATGTATACAGGGTGTCCGAAAAGTCTTTGTATGGACAAATACCTTTGCTATTTGTACAAATATAAACTTAATTGTCGGATTTAAACAAATCGTATATATTTGCATTTCTATGTGTACGGAGATATATGTCTGTATACAGGCTGTCCAAAAAGCCTTGGTTGGAGCAAATACTCCTAGTAATACCAGGGTAAATGTAATTAAACCGGATTTCATGTAAATCGATTATATTTGTTTTTATATGTGTTGTATATACGTATACAGGGTGTCCGAAAAGTCTTAGTATGGGCAAATACTTCTACTAGTACCAAGATAAATTTAATTAATTCGGATATTAATTAAATCGACTATATTCCTATTTAAACGTGTGCGTGTTAGTTTGAATGTATACAGGGTGTCCGAAAAGTCTTGGTATGGGACTCCTATTATTACTTAGATAAACTTTATTAGGTCGGATTTCACGCAAATCAAATATATTTGTATTAATATGTGTTTATGTTTGCATGTATGTATACAGGGTGTCCGAAAAGTCTTGGTATGAGCAAATACGTCTACTAGTACCGAGATAAACCTACTTAATTTGGATTTTAAGTAAATCGACTATATTCCTATTTAAACGTGTCTGTGTTAGTTTGAATGTATACAGGGTGTCCAAAAAGTCTTGGTATGGGCAAATACTCCTATTATTACTTGGATAAACTTTATTAGGTCGGATTTCACGCAAATCGACTATTATATTTGTATTCATATGTGTTTATGTTTGTATGTATGTATACAGGTTGTCCGAAAAGTCTTGGTATGGGCAAATATTTCTACTAGTACCGAGATAAACCTACTTAATTCGGATTTTAAGTAAATCGACTCTATTCCTATGTAAGCGTGTGGGTGTTAGTGTGAATGTATACAGGGTGTGCAAAAAGTCTTGGTATGGGCCAATACTCCTATTATTACTTAGATGAACTTTATTAGGTCGGATTTCACGTCAATCGAATATATTTGTATTAATATGTGTTTATGTTTGTATGTGTGTATACAGGGTGTCCGAAAAGTCTTGGTATGGGCAAATCCTTGTACTAGTACCGAGATAAACCTACTTAATCCGGATTTTAAGTAAATCGACTATATTCCTATTTAAACGTTTGGGTGTTAGTTTGAATGTATACAGGGTGTCCAAAAAGTCTTGGTATGGGCAAATACTCCTATTATTACTTAGATGAACTTTATTAGGTCGGATTTCACGCCAATCGAATATATTTGTATTAATATGTGTTTATGTTTGTATGTGTGTATACAGGGTGTCCGAAAAGTCTTGGTATGGGCAAATCCTTGTACTAGTACCGACATAAACCTACTTAATCCGGATTTTAAGTAAATCGACTATATTCCTATTTAAACGTGTGGGTGTTAGTTTGAATGTATACAGGGTGTCCAAAAAGTCTTGGTATTGGCAAATACTCCTATTATTACTTAGATAAACTTTATTAGGTCGGATTTCACGGAAATCGAATACATTTGTATTAATATGTGTTTATGTTTGTATGTGTATACAGGGTGTCCGAAAAGTTTTTTTGGCAAAAGTAGATTCTATGTGTGATGGTTGTATGTGTGTAGCGACATGGTTACGAAGGGCGGTCTATTCTGCATCATCAGTCCATAGGAGTGTGATATCTTCCTTAATACATGCTCTAGCAACACGAAATTTTCAGGGCATTACAATGATGAAATTACCGACCTTATAGAGCCCCCTCGGGGGGGCGATTAGGCGGTCTACGCAATCTAGTTATAGACCGCGAAGCGGTCTATATACCGAGCCGTTGGTCAGAAAAATGTGTGTGTGTATGTGCGGACGTATGTATGTTGTCGTCCGTTTCGACATTTTCACCTTTTCAATTTTTTTTCTCGAAAACGGTTAGAGGGGGGGGCAATCAAATTTTCTGGGTTAATAGAGGGGTAGTGCGGCTCGCTTCGGTAAAAAATTCAGTTATACAGGGTGTTCCGTTTCGGAGATATAAAACGTCAAAGTCGAAATTTCAGCGATTTCCGTTGAAATCGGGTACAGGTCGCAAAAGTGAATTAAATCGATTTAAATTTTTGGAGGTTGTGGAGGACCGGGAGCTTCGGAACCCTATTGAAACTGGCGGTATTCGGAAAATGGGAAGTAATTTTTTTGAATTTTTTATGTCGAAAAGTGCTGTTTGTAGATCCCACTTTGGCACTGAATAAGTCGAAGCCGGAGCCTCGGACAGAAAAACGTATTTGAACATAAAACTAAAGAATCACAAATACTTTCTTTTTGCAATACATTTACCTATACCTAAAACGACTGGAAATTGGAAAAATTTGGGAAAAACTGGAAATTACGTTTTTTCATGAAATTTTTTGACGGAATTTAATTTTTTGGGGGACAAAATGGATTCAAATCGAAATTCCATGTGGCCTATTGGAAACAGCTCGCCGAAATACGTTAGAAACGTATTTTTTAGTTCCTTTATTCCTAATAGGAAAGGAGCAATCGATAATTAAATTTCGATTTTTTACGATTTTTTTTCATGAGATCTCTACATTCGAATCACTCTGTATCTTTTCCTATGTAATTTCTTCCAACTTTTTCAACGCTATCCCTTGGGGATATAATCAGGCTCTAAAATGAATCCCGAATGGGTGATCTAGGGCCGAATTTAGTGGGTAAAAACTCATTTTTTCTGTTTTTTTCCATCAAAATTCATCTTTAAAAGGCATTATTATATATTATTTCTCTTATTTAACGATTCTTTTTTGGTTTATTTTCATCCCTTATCATCTCAGAACACTTCTAACTAATTAAAATTCCATATTTTTTCGTTAAAGTTATAAATAAATACCCTTTTTCGCATCGCTGCAGGAAAAATTTTAAAGAGTGCATATATTAAAAGCCGTGCCTTGACAAAACAAATGAAACTGACCCTCTTTACATCGAAATTAAAATATGACCTGTCAAAATGTTATGCAAATAACAGTTTTTGTAGCGATATTGGAATCTTCCTGAACCGATTTCGGCTTCAAATATACACGGCAAAGGTAAAACGGACTTTATATTTTTATTTACAATACATTTCATTGGACGATTTAAGCATTAAATACGAATTTTTTTAATTTTTCTCAGACCATGCAAATGCATGTCAAAATCAGTTTTATACGGAAAAACGTATTAAAATATGTGTCTAAATGTCGCAAATATGCCAGTTTTTCTTGGGAGATTGGAAACAGTCTGGACCAACTTCGGCTTGAAATTTATCGGGCAAGGGAATTAGGGACCTTATACTTTCAGTAGAAAGACATTTCATTGGATAAATTTGGCTTTAAATACAAATTTTATCGATTTTCCGATGACGCTACAAGACACCGATTCTAATATTGCGCTCAGTGGCATCCAAATATTTGTTATAAAGTTATAATATATAAAATAATTCCTAAGCATGAGCGGGTATACCTTTGGGGCAATATATTAATTATTATTAAATCATTTTAATTTAATTTTAGGGAAATGAATTGATTCGGATCGTTTTCAAGTAACCAGAACAATTCGAAAATACATTTTATATCTTCCAGCATGTGCGTGATTATATATATATGTCTACAGGGTGTCCGAAAAGTACAAAAGTTTGTATGGGCAAATACCTTTGCTATTTGTGCAAATATAAACTTAATTGTCGGATTTAAAGCAAATCGTATATATTTCCATTTCCATGTGTACGGATTTACATATGTATATCTGTATACAGGATGTCCAAAAAGTCTTGGTTGGAGCAAATACTCCTAGTAGCACCAGGATAAATGTAATTAAACCGAATTTCAGGCAAATCGATTATATTTGTTTTTATTTGTGTTGTATATACATATACAGGGTGTCCGAAAAGTCTTAGTATGGGCAAATGCTTCTACTAGTAGGTACCAAGATAAATTTAATTAGGTGGGATTTTACGTAAATCGACTATATTCCTATTTAAACCTGTGGGTCTTAGTGTGAATGTATACAGGGTGTCCAAAAATCTTGGTATTGCCAAATACTCCTATTAGTACTTAGATAAACTTTACTAATAAAGCTTATCTAAGTACCTAAGTCGGATTTCACGGAAATAGAATATATTTGTATTAATATGTGTTTATGTTTGTATGTATGTATACAGGGTGTCCGAAAAGACTTGGTATGGGCAAATACTTCTACTAGTACCGAGATAAACCTACTTAATTCGGATTTTAAGTATATCGACTATATTCCTATTTAAACGTGTGGGTGTTAATTTGAATGTATACAGGGTGTCCAAAAAGTCTTGGTATGGGCAAATACTCCTATTATTACTTAGATAAATTTAATTAGGTCGGATTTCATGCAAATCGAATATATTTGTATTAATATGTGTTTATCTTTGTATGTATGTATACAGGGTGTCAGAAAAGTCTTGGTATGGGCAAATACTTCTACTACAACCGAGATAAACCTAATTAATTCGGATTTTAAGTAAATCGACTATATTCCTATTTAAACGTGTGGGTGTTAGTTTGAATGTATACAGGGTGTCCAAAAAGTCTTGGTATGGGCAAATACTCCTATTATTACTTAGATAAATTTAATTAGGTCGGATTTCACGCAAATCGAATATATTTGTATTAATATGTGTTTATCTTTGTATGTATGTATATAGGGTGTCAGAAAAGTCTTGGTATGGGCAAATACTTCTACTACAACCGAGGTAAACCTAATTAATTCGGATTTTAAGTAAATCGACTATATTCCTATTTAAACGTGTGGGTGTTAGTTTGAATGTATACAGGGTGTCCAAAAAGTCTTGGTATGGGCAAATACTCCTATTATTACTTAGATAAATTTAATTAGGTCGGATTTCACGCAAATCGAATATATTTGTATTAATATGTGTTTATCTTTGTATGTATGTATATAGGGTGTCAGAAAAGTCTTGGTATGGGCAAATACTTCTACTACAACCGAGATAAACCTACTTAATTCGGATTTTAAGTAAATCGACTATATTCCTATTTAAACGTGTGGGTGTTAGTTTGAATGTATGCAGGGTGTCCGAAAAGTCTTGGTATGGGCAAATTCTCATATTATTACTTAGATAAACTTTATTAGGTCGGATTTCACGCAAATCGAATACATTTGTATTAATATGTGTTTATGATTGTATGTATGTATACAGGATGTCCGAAAAGTGTTTTGTTGGCAAAAATAGTTTCTACGTGTGGTGTTTGTGTGACGAGACACGGTTATGAAGGGCGGTCTATTCTGCATCATCAGTCCGAAGGAGTGTGATATCTTCCTTAATACATGCTCTAGAAACACGAAACTTTCAGGGCATGACAATGATGATATTACCGACATTATGGAGCTCCCTTTCAGTGCATGACAATGATGATATTACCGACTTTATAGAGCCCCCTCGGGGGGCGATTAGGCGGTCTACGCATACTAGTTATAGAGCGCCAACAGCGCTCTATATAACGCCCCGTCACTCAGAGAAATGTCCGTGTGTTGTAGTAATCGTGTTTTTCGACAATCTCAATTTTGGTTGCAGGTGGAACGTTCAAATTTTCAGGGTTAATAGAGGGATAGTGCGACTAGCTTCGATAAAAAATTCAGTTATACAGGGTGTTGCGTTTCGGAGTTATAAAACGTCAAAGTCGAAATTTTCGCGATTTCCGTTGAAATCGGGTACAGGTCGCAAAACTTAATTAAATCGATTTAAATTTTCAGAGGTTGTGGAGGACCGGGAGCTTCAGAACCCTATTGAAACTGGCGGTATTCGGAAAATGGGAAGTAATTTTTTTGAATTTTTTTATGTCGAAAAATGCCGTTTGCAGACCCCTCTTTGGCACCAAATAACTCGGTCGCCGGAACATCGGACAGAAAAACGGATTTAAACATAAAACTTAAGAATCTCAAATACTTTCTTTTTGCAATACATTTACCTATACCTAAAACGACTGGAAATTGGAAAAATTTGGGAAAAACTGGAAATTACGAATTTTCATGCAAATCCTTGACGGTTGTCAATTTTTTTGGGGGTCAAATAGATTCAAATCGAAATCCCATATACCTTATCGGAAAGACCTCGCCGAACTACGTTATAAACGTATTTTTTGGTTCCTTCATTCTTAATAGGAAAGGAGCAAACGATAATTAAATTTAGATTTTTTACGATTTTTTTTCATAACATCTCTACATTCGAATCACTCTGTATCTTTTTCTATCTAATTTCTTCCAACTTTTTCAACGCTATCCCTTGGGGATATAATCAGGCTTTAAAATGAATCCCGAATGGGTGATCCAGGGCCTGATTTAGGGGGTACAAACTCATTTTTTCTGTTTTTTTTCCACCAAAATTCATCTTTAAAAGGAATTATTATATATTATTTCTCCGATTTAACAGTTCTTTTTGGTTCATTTTCATCCCTTATCATCTGAGAACACTTCTAACTAATTAAAATTCCATATTTTTTCGTTAAAGTTATAAATAAATACCTTTTTTTGCATCGGTGCGGGAAAAAATTTTAAAAGTGCATATAATAAAAGCCGTGCCTTGGAGAAACAAATGAAAGTGACCCTCTTTACATCGAAATTAAAATATGACCTGTCAAAATGTCATGAAAATAACAGTTTTTGTAGCGATATTGGAAGCTTCCTGGACCGATTTCGGCTTGAAATATACATGGCAAAGGTAAAACGGACTTTATATTTTTAGTTAAAATACATTTCATTGGACGATTTAAACATTAAATACGAATTTTTTAAATTTTTCTCAGACCATGCAAATGCATGTCAAAATCAGTTTCATACGGAGAAATGTATTAAAATATGAAGGGTCGAAATGTCGCAAAAATGCCAGTTTTCCTTGCGAGATTTTAGGGTTTCTGAACCGTTTTCGACTTGTATAATACCGGGCAACGCCTCTATAGACCTTCCCGTGTGGATTTCGGAACATATAATTTGAAGAATTAGTCATTAAATACCAATTTTAACAATTTTTCGATGACGCGGCGAAGCATCATAGAAAGGCTATTCCATGAGGTAGTATACGGGGTAAATCACAATGACGGGTCTGATTTAAATTTTGCTTAGATTTGTTATTAATTGAGAACGGATTATTCGATTGAAAAGAGTGATGTGGCAATCGAAAGGGGAGGAAGTAAGCTATTTTATTTGAAAATAATTTCGACATTTCGTTGGCATGGCGACGAAAAATTTGCTATTTCCGATATTTATTGAGTTAGAGAGCTGAAATTTGATATATGGGAAGAATTCGGTCAATCATTCAAAATTATATGTGTAAATTTTGATTCGCATGGTTTCTATAGCAACGATTAAGGATAAAGTTGACAATTCCTAACTCACGTACGGCTGATCTGATTGAAACGAGTGAGGTGGCAATCGAAAGGGAACGAAGTAAGCTACTTTTTTATGTGAAAATAATTTTGACATTTCGTTGCCATGACGACGAACAGTTTGCTATTTCCATTATTTATTGAGTTTTAGAGTTGAAATTTGATATCTGGGTAGAATTCGGTCAATCATTCAAAAATATTTTTATAAATTTTGATTCCGATGATTACCATAGCAACGATTGAGCATAAAGTTGATCATTTTTAACTCGCGAACGGCTTATCTGATTGAAACCAGTAAAGTGACGATCGAAATGTTAGAAAGTACACTACTTTTTTATGTGAAAATCATTTTGACATTTCGTTGCCGGGACGATGAACAATTTGCTATTTTCGTTATTTATTGAGTTGGAAAGTTGAAAACTGATATCTCGGAAGAATTCGGTCACTCATTCAAAAATATATTTGGAAAAATCGATTCCCATGGTTGGCATAGCAACGATTAAGGATAAAGTTGACAATTTATAACTCGCGGACGCCTTCTGCGATTGGAACGAGTGAGGTGGCTATCGAAAGGGATGGAAGTAAACTACTTTTTTATTTGAAAATAATTTCGATTTTTGGTAGTCATGACGACGATCAATTTGATTTCTCCGTTCTGTATTGAGTTGCAGAGTAGAAATTTCGCATCTAAGTAGAATTCGGTCAATCATTGAAAAATATTTTTGCAATTTTCAATTTTAATGATTGCCATAGCAACGATTAGGGGTAAAGTTAACAACTTACAACTCGCGAACGGCTTCTTAGATTGAAAGAAGCGACGTTCATAATATGTATGCACAATTTTTTTCCATAGAGACATCAGTGGCGTGCCCGAAGGGCTCGCCACCAATCTTCATCCAGCTCGACCATTTCAGGAAGATGATGTTATCTAATGTATGGTTCAAAGCCGATCGAAAGATGACAAGTTTAATTTAGTAGGGTTTCAGCGAAATCGTACATATTGTATTTATATGTAATATGTGTTTGTATGTATATAGCGATACGGTTACGAAGGGCACTATTCTGCATCATCAGTCCGTAGGAGTGTGATATCTTCCTTAATACATGGCCTAGAAACACGAAATTTTCAGGGCATGACAATGATGATATTACCGACCTTATAGAGCCCCTCGGGGGGCGATTAGGCGCTCTATGCAATCTAGTTAGAGACCGCCTTTCAGGCTCGGTCTCTATACCGAGCCGTTGGTCAGAAAAATGTGTGTGTGTGTGTGCGTATGTATGGCCGTATGTATGTTGTCGTCCGTTTCGACATTTTCACATTTTCAAATTTTTTTCTCGAAAACGGTTGGAGGTGGGGCAATCAAATTTTCTGGGTTAATAGAGGGATAGGGCGACTAGCTTCGGTAAAAAATTCAGTTATACAGGGTGTTCCGTTTCGTAGTTATAAAACGTCAAAATCGAAATTTCAGCGATTTCCGTTTAAATCGGGTACAGGTCGCAAAACTTAATTAAATCGATTTAAATTTTTACATTTTGTAGAGGTCAGGGAGCTTCAGAACCCTATTGAAACTGGCGGTATTCGGAAAATGGGAAGTAATTTTTTTGAATTTTTTTATGTCGAAAAATGCTGTTTGTAGACCCCACTTTGGCACTGAATAAGTCGAAGCCGGAGCTTCGGACAGAAAAACGGATTTAAACATAAAACTTAAGAATCTCAAATACTTTCTTTTTGCAATACATTTACCTATACCTAAAACGACTGGAAATTGGAAAAATTTGGGAAAAACTGGAAATTACGAATTTTCATGCAAATCCTTGACGGTTGTCAATTTTTTTGGGGGTCAAATAGATTCAAATCGAAATCCCATATACCTTATCGGAAAGACCTCGCCGAACTACGTTATAAATGTATTTTTTGGTTCCTTCATTCTTAATAGGAAAGGAGCAAACGATAATTAAATTTAGATTTTTTACGATTTTTTTTCATAACATCTCTACATTCGAATCACTCTGTATCTTTTTCTATCTAATTTCTTCCAACTTTTTCAACGCTATCCCTTGGGGATATAATCAGGCTTTAAAATGAATCCCGAATGGGTGATCCAGGGCCTGATTTAGGGGGTACAAACTCATTTTTTCTGTTTTTTTTTCCACCAAAATTCATCTTTAAAAGGAATTATTATATATTATTTCTCCGATTTAACAGTTCTTTTTGGTTCATTTTCATCCCTTATCATCTGAGAACACTTCTAACTAATTAAAATTCCATATTTTTTCGTTAAAGTTATAAATAAATACCTTTTTTTGCATCGGTGCGGGAAAAAATTTAAAAAGAGCATATAATAAAAGCCGTGCCTTGGAGAAACAAATGAAAGTGACCCTCTTTACATCGAAATTAAAATATGACCTGTCAAAATGTCATGAAAATAACAGTTTTTGTAGCGATATTGGAAGCTTCCTGGACCGATTTCGGCTTGAAATATACATGGCAAAGGTAAAACGGACTTTATATTTTTAGTTAAAATACATTTCATTGGACGATTTAAACATTAAATACGAATTTTTTAAATTTTTCTCAGACCATGCAAATGCATGTCAAAATCAGTTTCATACGGAGAAATGTATTAAAATATGAAGGGTCGAAATGTCGCAAAAATGCCAGTTTTCCTTGCGAGATTTTAGGGTTTCTGAACCGTTTTCGACTTGTATAATACCGGGCAACGCCTCTATAGACCTTCCCGTGTGGATTTCGGAACATATAATTTGAAGAATTAGTCATTAAATACCAATTTTAACAATTTTTCGATGACGCGGCGAAGCATCATAGAAAGGCTATTCCATGAGGTAGTATACGGGGTAAATCACAATGACGGGTCTGATTTAAATTTTGCTTAGATTTGTTATTAATTGAGAACGGATTATTCGATTGAAAAGAGTGATGTGGCAATCGAAAGGGGAGGAAGTAAGCTATTTTATTTGAAAATAATTTCGACATTTCGTTGGCATGACGACGAAAATTTTGCTATTTCCGATATTTATTGAGTTAGAGAGCTGAAATTTGATATATGGGAAGAATTCGGTCAATCATTCAAAATTATATGTGTAAATTTTGATTCGCATGGTTTCTATAGCAACGATTAAGGATAAAGTTGACAATTCCTAACTCACGTACGGCTGATCTGATTGAAACGAGTGAGGTGGCAATCGAAAGGGAACGAAGTAAGCTACTTTTTTATGTGAAAATAATTTTGACATTTCGTTGCCATGACGACGAACAGTTTGCTATTTCCATTATTTATTGAGTTTTAGAGTTGAAATTTGATATCTGGGTAGAATTCGGTCAATCATTCAAAAATATTTTTATAAATTTTGATTCCGATGATTACCATAGCAACGATTGAGCATAAAGTTGATCATTTTTAACTCGCGAACGGCTTATCTGATTGAAACCAGTAAAGTGACGATCGAAATGTTAGAAAGTACACTACTTTTTTATGTGAAAATCATTTTGACATTTCGTTGCCGGGACGATGAACAATTTGCTATTTTCGTTATTTATTGAGTTGGAAAGTTGAAAACTGATATCTCGGAAGAATTCGGTCACTCATTCAAAAATATATTTGGAAAAATCGATTCCCATGGTTGGCATAGCAACGATTAAGGATAAAGTTGACAATTTATAACTCGCGGACGCCTTCTGCGATTGGAACGAGTGAGGTGGCTATCGAAAGGGATGGAAGTAAACTACTTTTTTATTTGAAAATAATTTCGATTTTTGGTAGTCATGACGACGATCAATTTGATTTCTCCGTTCTGTATTGAGTTGCAGAGTAGAAATTTCGCATCTAAGTAGAATTCGGTCAATCATTGAAAAATATTTTTGCAATTTTCAATTTTAATGATTGCCATAGCAACGATTAGGGGTAAAGTTAACAACTTACAACTCGCGAACGGCTTCTTAGATTGAAAGAAGCGACGTTCATAATATGTATGCACAATTTTTTTCCATAGAGACATCAGTGGCGTGCCCGAAGGGCTCGCCACCAATCTTCATCCAGCTCGACCATTTCAGGAAGATGATGTTATCTAATGTATGGTTCAAAGCCGATCGAAAGATGACAAGTTTAATTTAGTAGGGTTTCAGCGAAATCGTACATATTGTATTTATATGTAATATGTGTTTGTATGTATATAGCGATACGGTTACGAAGGGCACTCTATTCTGCATCATCAGTCCGTAGGAGTGTGATATCTTCCTTAATACATGGCCTAGAAACACGAAATTTTCAGGGCATGACAATGATGATATTACCAACCTTATAGAGCCCCCTCGGGGGGCGATTAGGCGCTCTATGCAATCTAGTTAGAGACCGCCTTTCAGGCTCGGTCTCTATACCGAGCCGTTGGTCAGAAAAATGTGTGTGTGTGTGTGTGTGCGTATGTATGGCCGTATGTATGTTGTCGTCCGTTTCGACATTTTCACCTTTTCAAATTTTTTTCTCGAAAACTGTTGGAGGTGGGGCAATCAAATTTTCTGGGTTAATATAGGGATAGTGCGACTAGCTTCGGTAAAAAAATTCAGTTATACAGGGTGTTCCGTTTCGTAGTTATAAAACGTCAAAATCGAAATTTCAGCGATTTCCGTTTAAATCGGGTACAGGTCGCAAAACTTAATTAAATCGATTTAAATTTTTACATTTTGTAGAGGTCAGGGAGCTTCAGAACCCTATTGAATCTGGCGGTATTCGGAAAATGGGAAGTAATTTTTTTGAATTTTTTTATGTCGAAAAATGCTGTTTGTAGACCCCACTTTGGCACTGAATAAGTCGAAGCCGGAGCTTCGGACAGAAAAACGTATTTGAACATAAAACTAAAGAATCTCAAATACTTTCTTTTTGCAATACATTTACCTATACCTAAAACGACTGGAAATTGGAAAAATTTGGGAAAAAGTGGAAATTACGATTTTTCATGCAAATTTTTGACGGTTGTCAATTTTTTTGGGGGTCAAAATGGATTCAAATCGAAATCCCATGTACCTTATCGGAAAGACCTCGCCGAACTACGTTATAAACGTATTTTTTGGTTCCTTCATTCTTAATAGGAAAGGAGCAATCGATAATTAAATTTAGATTTTGTACGATTTTTTTTCATGACATCTCTACATTTGAATCACTCTGTATCGTTTCCTATCTAATTTCGTCCAACTTTTTCAACGCTATCCCTTGGGATATAATCAGGCTTTAAAATGAATCCCGAATGGGTGATCCAGGGCCTGATATAGGGGGTAAAAACTCATTTTTTCTGTTTTTATCCATCAAAATTCATCTTTAAATGGCATTATTATATATTATTTTTCCGATTTAACAGTTCTTTTTTGGTTTATTTTCTTCCCTTATCATCTGAGAACACTCTACACTAAGTAAAATTGCATATTTTTTTGTTAAAGTTATAAATAAATACCTTTTTTTGCATCGGTGCAGGAAAAATTTTAAAAAGTGCATATAATAAAAGCCGTGCCTTGAAAAAACAATTGAATGGGCCCTCTTTACATCGAAATTAAAATATGACCTGTCAAAATGTCATGAAAATAACAGTTTTTGTAGCGATATTGGAAGCTTCCTGGACCGATTTCGGCTTGAAATATACATGGCAAAGGTAAAACGGACTTTATATTTTCAATTACAATACATTTCATTGGACGATTTAAGCATTAAATACGAATTTTTTTAATTTTTCTGAGACCATGCAAAATGCATGTCAAAATCAGTTTCATACGGAGAAATGTATTAAAATATGAAGGGTTGAAATGTCGCAAAAATGCCAGTTTTTCTTGGGAGATTTTATGGTTTCTGAACCGTTTCCGACTTGACAAATACCGGGCAACGCCCCTATAGACCTTCCCGTGTGGATTCCGGAACAAATAATTTGAAGAATTAGTCATTAAATACCAATTTTAACAATTTTTCGATGACGCGGCAAAGCATCATAGAAAGATATTATTCCATTAGGTTATATACGGGGTAAATCACAATGACTGATGATTTAAATTTTGCTTAGATTTGTTATTAATTGAGAACGGCTTATTCGATTGAAAAGAGTGATGTGGCAATTGAAAGGGGAAGAAGTAAGCTATTTTCTTATTCGAAAATAATTTCGACATTTCATTGGCATGACGACGAAAAATTTGCTATTTCCGATAGAGTGTGATTTAAACGGGCAGCGAAATTTTACAATTTTGACACATCGTAATATACGGTTGGCCGGCGAAATGATGGATTGGGCGGTGAAGCTTGATCCTTATAAAAAGTTTTGCATCGTGAAAAAATAGCATTTCAATTCAAAAATTTAATCTAGTACACAGAAGGTGGCTCAAAAATGTAAAAGTCCAGATCCACGTGAAGCTAAAAAGACATAGAATCGTTATTTAAAGGTAAACTGTCACTGCAAATGTACGAGAGTTAATTTTTTTATGTTAGTGAATTAAGTTTGGAACATACAGGAGGTCCCAAAAATAATATTAATTTTTTATCTTCGTCTTTACAAAAAAAGTATATCTTAGATTGTTACTTATTTTTCCTCATCCCCTGACGTTACTCTACACTGAGAGCAAATGCTGCTTTTGAGATAGTAAAAGATTATACCGAAAAGGAAAAAGAAATTTTGTTTGTTATCCTAATATTATTTGTTATCCTAATATGTATATGCGTATACAGGGTGTCCGAAAAGTCTTGGTATGGCCAAGTACCCAATCAAACCTAATTAATTCGGATTTTAAGTAAATCGACTATATTCCTATTTAAACGTGTGAGTGTTAGTTTGAATGTATACAGGGTGTCCAAAAAGTCTTGGTATGGGCAAATACTCCTATTATTACTTAGATGAAATTTATTAGGTCGGATTTCACGCAAATCGAATATATTTGTATTAATATGTGTTTATGTTTGTATGCATGTATACAGGGTGTCCGAAAAGTCTTTTTGTTGGCAAAAATAGTTTCTACATGTAGGTGTTTGTATGTATGTAGCGATGCGGTTACGAAGGGCGGTCTATTCTCCATCATCAGTCCGAAGGAGTGTGATATCTTCCTTAATACATGCCCTAGCAACACGAAATTTTCAGGGCATGACAATGATGATATTACCGACCTTATAGAGCCCCCTCGGGGGGCGATTAGGCGCTCTATGCAATCTAGTTATAGACCGCCTTTCAGGCCGGTCTATATACCGAGCCGTCCGTGAGGAAAATGTTCGTGGGTTGGGGAATCGGGTTTTTCCACAATCTCAATTTTTTTTCTCCGAGATGGTTGCAGGTGCAACATTCAAATTTTCTGGGTTAATAGAGGCATAGTGCGTCTAGCTTCGATAAAAAATTCAGCTATACGGGGTGTTCCGTTTCGGAGTTATAAAACGCCAAAATCGAAATTTCCGCGAATTCCTATGAAATCGATTACAGGTCGCAAAACTTAATTACATCGATTTAAATTTTCAGAGGTTGTAGAGGACCGGGAGCTTCAGAACCCTATTGAAACTGGCGGTATTCGGAAAATGGGAAGTAATTTTTTTGAATTTTTTTATGTCGAAAAATGCCTTTTGCAAACCCCTTTTTGGCACCAAATAACTCGGTCGCCGGAACCTCGGACAGCAAAACGTATTTGAACTTAAAACTAAAGAATCTCAAATACTTTCTTTTTGCAATACATTTACCTATACCTAAAACGACTGGAAATTGGAAAAATTTGGGAAAAAGTGGAAATTACGATTTTTCATGCAAATTTTTGACGGTTGTCAATTTTTTTGGGGGTCAAAATGGATTCAAATTGAAATCTCATGTACCTTATCGGAAATACCCCGCCGAACTACGTTATAAACGTATTTTTTGGTTCCTTAATTCTTAATAGGAAAGGAGCAATCGATAATTAAATTTAGATTTTTTACGATTTTTTTTCATGACATCTCTACATTTGAATCACTCTGTATCTTTTCCTATCTAATTTCTTCCAACTTTTTCAACGCTATCCCGTGGGGATATAATCAGGCTTTAAAACAAATCCCGAATGGGTGATCCTGGACCGAATTTAGGGGGTAAAAACTCATTTTTTCTGTTTTTTTCCATCAAAATTCATCTTTAAAAGGCATTATTATATATTATTTCTCCGATTTAACAGTTCTTTTTTGGTTTATTTTCATCCCTTATCATCTGAGAACACTTCTAACTAATTAAAATTCCATATTTTTTCGTTAAAGTTATAAATAAATACCTTGTTTTGCATCGGTGCAGGAAAAATTGTAAAAAGTGCATATATTAAAAGCCGTGCCTTGACAAAACAAATGAAACTGACCCTCTTTACATCGAAATTAAAATATGACCTGTCAAAATGTCATGAAAATAACAGTTTTTGAAGCGATATTGGAAGCTTCCTGGACCGATTTCGGCTTGAAATATACATGGAAAAGGTAAAACGGACTTTATATTTTTATTTATAATACATTTCATTGGACTATTTAAGCATTAAATACGAATTTTTTTAATTTTTCTCAGACCATGCAAATGCATATCAAAATCAGTTTCATACGGAGAAATGTATTAAAAAATTAAGGGTCGAAATGTCGCAAAAATGTCAGTTTTCCTTGCGAGATTTTAGGGTTTCTGAACCGTTTTCAACTTGAAAAATACTGGGCAAGGCCTCTATAGACCTTCCCGTGTGGATTTCGGAACATATAATTTGAAGAATTAGTCATTAAATACCAATTTTAACAATTTTTCGATGACGCGGCGAAGCATCATAGAAAGGCTATTCCATGAGGTAGTATACGGGGTAAATCACAATGACGGGTCTGATTTAAATTTTGCTTAGATTTGTTATTAATTGAGAACGGATTATTCGATTGAAAAGAGTGATGTGGCAATCGAAAGGGGAGGAAGTAAGCTATTTTATTTGAAAATAATTTCGACATTTCGTTGGCATGACGACGAAAAATTTGCTATTTCCGATATTTATTGAGTTAGAGAGCTGACATTTGATATATGGGAAGAATTCGGTCAATCATTCAAAATTATGTGTAAATTTTGATTCGCATGGTTTCTATAGCAACGATTAAGGATAAAGTTGACAATTTCTAACTCACGTACGGCTGATCTGATTGAAACGAGTGAGGTGGCAATCGAAAGGGAACGAAGTAAGCTACTTTTTTATGTGAAAATAATTTTGACATTTCGTTGCCATGACGACGAACAGTTTGCTATTTCCATTATTTATTGAGTTTTAGAGTTGAAATTTGATATCTGGGTAGAATTCGGTCAATCATTCAAAAATATTTTTATAAATTTTGATTCCGATGATTACCATAGCAACGATTGAGCGTAAAATTGATCATTTTTAACTCGCGAACGGCTTATCTGATTGAAACCAGTAAAGTGACTATCGAAATGTTAGAAAGTACACTACTTTTTTATGTGAAATTAATTTTGACATTTCGTTGCCGGGACGATGAATAATTTGCTATTTTCGTTATTTATTGAGTTGGAAAGTTGAAAACTAATATCTCGGAAGAATTCGGTCACTCATTCAAAAATATATCTGGAAAAATCCATTCCCATGGTTGGCATAGCAACGATTTAGGATAAAGTTGACAATTTATAACTCGAGGACGCCTTCTGCGATTGGAACGAGTGAGGTGGCTATCGAAAGGGATGGAAGTAAACTACTTTTTTATTTGAAAATAATTTCGATTTTTGGTAGTCATGACGACGATCAATTTGATTTCTCCGTTATTTATTGAGTTGCAGAGTAGAAATTTCGCATCTAAGTAGAATTCGGTCAATCATTGAAAAATATTTTTGCAATTTTCAATTTTAATGATTGCCATAGCAACGATTAGGGGTAAAGTTAACAACTTACAACTCGCGAACGGCTTCTTAGATTGAATGAAGCGACGTTCATAATATGTATGCACAATTTTTTTCCATAGAGACATCAGTGGCGTGCCCGAAGGGCTCGCCACCAATCTTCATCCAGCTCGACCATTTCAGGAAGATGATGTTATCTAATGTATGGTTCAAAGCCGATCGAAAGATGACAAGTTTAATTTAGTAGGGTTTCAGCGAAATCGTACATATTGTATTTATATGTAATATGTGTTTGTATGTATATAGCGATACGGTTACGAAGGGCGGTCTATTCTGCATCATCAGTCCGTAGGAGTGTGATATCTTCCTTAATACATGCTCTAGCAACACGAAATTGTCAGGGCATGACAATGATGATATTACCGACCTTATAGAGCCCCCTCGGGGGGCGATTAGGCGGTCTACGCAATCTAGTTATAGACCGCCTTTCAGGCTCGGTCTATATACCGAGCCGTTGGTCAGAAAATGTGTGTATGTATGTTGTCGTCCGTTTCGACATTTTCACATTTTCAATTTTTTTTCTCGAAAACGGTTAGAGGGAGGGCAACCAAATTTTCTGGGTTAATAGAGGGATAGTGCGACTAGCTTCGGTAAAAAATTCAGTTATACCGGGTGTTCCGTTTCGGAGTTATTAAACGCCAAAGTCGAAATTTCAGCGATTTCCGTTGACATCGATTACAGGTCGCAAAAGTGAATTAAATCGATTTAAATTTTTGGAGGTTGTGGAGGACCGGGGTGTTCCGAACCCTATTGAAACTGGCGGTATTCGGAAAATGGGAAGTAATTTTTTTGAATTTTTTTATGTCGATAAATGCCCTTTGTAGACCCCAATTTGGCACCGCATAAGTCGAAACCGGAACATCGGACAGAGAAACGTATTTGAACTTAAAACTAAAGAATCTCAAATACTTTCTTTTTGCAATACATTTACCTATACCTAAAACGACTGGAAATTGGAAAAATTTGGGAAAAAGTGGAAATTACGAATTTTCATGCAAATTTTTGACGGTTTTGAATTTTTTGGGGGGTCAAAATGGATCCAAATCGAAATTCCATGTGCCCTATCGGAAAGAGCTCGCCGAAATACGTTAGAAACGTATTTTTTAATTCTTCTATTTCTAATAGGAAAGGAGAAATCGATAATTAAATTTAGATTTTTTACGATTTTTTTTCATGACATCTCTACATTTGAATCACTCTGTATCTTTTCCTATCTAATTTCTTCTAACTTTTTCAACGCTATCCGTTGGGGATATAATCAGGCTTTAAAATGAATCCCGAATGGGTGATCCAGGGCCTGATTTAGGGGGTAAAAACTCATTTTTTCTGTTTTTTTTCCATCAAAATTCATCTTTAAATGGCATTATTATGTATTACTTCTCTTATTTAACAGCTCTTTTTTGGTTTATTTTCTTCCTACATCATCTGAGAACACTCCACACTAATTAAAATTACATATTTTTTCGTTAAAGTTATAAATAAAAAGCTCTTTTAGCATCGGTGCAGGAAAAATTTTAAAAAATGCATATATTAATAGTCTGCCTTGGAAAATCAGTTGAAGCAGCCTATCTTTACGTCGAAATTAAAAAAAATATGACCTGTCAGAATTATGCAAAAATGTCAGTATTTTTTAGTGATTTTGGAGAGATCCTGGGCCCATTTCGGCTTGGAATATACATGGAAAAGACAGAATGGACTTTATATTTTTAATTATGGTGCATTTCATTGGGCGATTTAAGCACTAAATACCAATTTTTTTTATCTTTCTGAGACCCTGCAAATGGGTTTAAAAATCAGTTTATACGGAGAAATGTATTATAATACGAAAGGTCGAAATGTCGCAAAAATGCCAGTATTTCTTGTGAGATTTTAGGGTTTCTGGACCGTTTTGGGCTTGAAAAGTACCGGGCAACGCGTCTATAGACCTTCCCGTGTGGATTACGGAACATATAACTTGAAGAATTGGGCATTCAGAACCATTTTTAACTATTTTTCGATGACGGTGCAAAGCTGCATAGAATGGTTTTATTCCATTAGTTAGTGTACGGGGTAAATCACAATGACTGGTCTGATTTAAAATTTGCTTAGGTTTGTTATAATTTGAGAACGGCTTATCTGATTAAATCGAGTGAGGTGGCAATCGAAAGGGAAGGAATTAAGCAATTTTCTTATTTCAAAATAATTTCGACATTTCGTTGGCATGACGACGAACAACTAGCTATTTTCGTTAATTTTTGAGTTGGACAGTTCAAAGTTGATATATGGGAAGAATTCGGTCAATTATTCAAAATTCTATATGTAAAATTTTGATTCGCGTGGTTTCTATAGCAACGATTAAGGAAAAAGTTGCCAATTTCTAACTCACGCACGGCTGATCTGATTGAAACGAGTGAGGTGGCAATCGATTGGCAAGGACGTAAGCTACTTTTTTATGTGAAAATAATTTTGACATTTCGTTGCCGTGACGACGAACAATTTGCTATTCCCGGTATTTATTGAGTTGGAGATTGGAAATTTGATATATGGGAAGAATTCGGTCAATCATTTAAAATTATATGTGTAAATTTTGATTCGCGTGGTTTCCATAGCAACAATTAATGGTAAAGTTGACAATTTTTAACTCACGCACGGCTTATCTGATTGAAACGAGTGAGGTGGCAATCGAAAGGGAAGGGAGTAAGCTACTTTGTTATGTGAAAATAATTTTGATTTTCCGTTGCCATGACGACGAATAATTTGCGATTTCCGTAATGTATTGAGTTGGATAGTTGAAATTTGATGTCTGGGAAGAATTCGGGCACTCATTCAAAAATATATCTGTAAAAATCGATTCCCATGGTTGGCATAGCAACGATTAAGGATAAAGTTGACGATTTCTAACTCACGCACGGCTTATCTGATTGAAACGACTGAAGTGGCAATCGAAAGGGAAGGAAGTAAGCTACTTTTTTATGTGAAAATAATTTTGATTTTCCGTTGCCGTGACGACGAATAATTTGCGATTTCCGTAATGTATTGAGTTGGATAGTTGAAATTTGATATCTGCGAATAATTCGGGCACTCATTCAAAAACATATCTGTAACAATCGATTCCCATGTTTGGCATAGCAACGATTAAGGATAAAGTTGACAAATTTTAACTCACGCACGGCTTATCTGATTGAAACGACTGAAGTGGCAATCGAAAGGGAAGGAAGTAAGCTACTTTTTTATGTGAAAATAATTTTGATTTTCCGTTGCCGTGACGACGAATAATTTGCGATTTCCGTAATGTATTGAGTTGGATAGTTGAAATTTGATATCTGATAATAATTCGGGCACTCATTCAAAAATATATCTGTAAAAATCGATTCCCATGGTTGGCATAGCAACGATTAAGTATAAAGTTGAGAATTTTTAACTCACGCATGGCTTATCTGATTGAAACGTCTGAAGTGGCAATCGAAAGGGAAGGAAGTAAGCTACTTTTTTATGTGAAAATAATTTTGATTTTCCGTTGCCGTGACGACGAATAATTTGCGATTTCCGTAAAGTATTGAGTTGGATAGTTGAAATTTGTTATCTGGGAAGAATTCGGTCAATCATTCAAAAATATATGTGTAAAAATCGATTCCCATGGTTTCTATAGCAACGATTAAGGATAAAGTTGACAATTTCTAACTCACGCACGGCTTATCTGATTGAAACGACTGAAGTGGCAATCGAAAGGGACGGAAGTAAGCTACCTTTTTGTGTGAAAATAATTTTGATTTTCCGTTGCTGTGACGACGAATAATTTGCTATTTCCGTAATGTATTGAGTTGGATAGTTGAAATTTGATATCTGGGAAGAATTCGGTCAATGATTCAAAAATATATCTGTAAAAATCGATTCCCATGGTTTCTATAGCAAAGATTAAGGATAAACTTGACAATTTCTAACTCACGCACGGCTTATCTGATTGAAACGACTGAAGTGACAATCGAAAGGGAAGGAAGCAAGCTAATTTTTAATTTGAAAATAATTTTGATTTTCCGCTGCCGTGACGACGAATAATTTGCTATTTCCGTAATGTATTGATTTGGATAGTTGTGTACTATGTGTCGTGTTTGTTGTGTTTGTATGTATGTATACTACAGGGTGTCCGAAAAGTCTTTGTATCGACAAATACCTTTGCTATTTGTACAAATATAAACTTAATTGTCGGATTTAATCGTATACATTAGCATTTCTATGTGTACGGAGGTATATGTCTGTATACAAGCTGTCCAAAAAGTCATTGTTGGAGCAAATACTCCTAGTAGTACCAGGATAAATGTAATTAAACCGGATATCATGCAAAATCGATTATATTTGTTTTTATGTGTTGTATATACGTATACAGGGTGTTCGAAAAGTCTTGGTATGGGCAAATACTTCTACTAGCACCGAAATAAACCTAATTAATTCGGATTTTAAATAAATCGATTATATTCCTATTTAAACGTGTGGGTGTTAGTTTGAATGTATACAGGGTGTCCGAAAAGTCTTGGTATGGGATTCTTATTATTACTTAGATAAAGTTTATTAAGTCGGATTTCACGCAAATCGAATACATTTGTATTAATATGTGTTTATGTTTGTATGTATGTATACAGGGTGTCCGAAAAGTTTTTCGTTGGCAAAAATAGTTTCTACGTGTAGGCATTTTTATGTTTGTAGCGATACGGTTACGAAGGGCGGTCTATTCTCCATCATCAGTCCGAAGGAGTGTGATATCTTCCTTAATATATGGCCTAGCAACACGAAATTTTCAGGGCATGACAATGATGATATTACCGACCTTATAGAGCCCCCTCGGGGGGCGATTAGGCGGTCTATGCACCCTAGTTATAGACCGCGAAGCGGTCTATATACCCCCCCGTCACTCAGAAAAATGTGCGTTGGTTGTCCAATTCGGTTTTTCGACAATCTCAATTCTTTTTCTCCGAGATGGTTGCAGGTGCAACATTAAAATTTTATGGGTTAATAGAGGGATAGTGCGTCTAGCTTCGATAAAAAAATTCAGCTATACGGGGTGTTCCGTTTCGGAGTTATTAAACGTCAAAGTCGAAATTTCCGCG